>PDIP01000030.1:32513-83228 GCA_002811645.1 Corallochytrium limacisporum
ATAAATTAACCTACAATCAAGATTGAAAAAGATCCTCGGGAGTCAAGTTTTTCGGAGTTTTGACCCTGACATACCAGACAGAGGGTGGTACCACTATCGTCGTGCTCAGGTTGCGTTCTCATGTGTGAGCGCCGTTTGAGTACGTCGTTCAGTCGCCCGGTGCACAGGTCTGCTTGAGAGTGGTGTGTGGTTGGGTCCCAGTATTTGCCCATCCCGACTGCCAGAAAAGAATTTACTGTCACTGCGATTTCAGACTGTACTATGCACTCAAAGAGGCACTGCATGGAACAAAAGTACTGTGAAAATTTTCTTCTCTGCTCACTGCAAAAATCACGCGATTTCAATTGATATAGAACATAACAGCTTCCCTGCGCCCAAGCAAAACATAAGAATGGAATGTAACCCAATATCCTTATCGCCGCACCTCCTGCCCACGCAAGTTTCCGAATCAGGTACAGCAAACCTGCATTGTGAGCGCTCATATCCACACTCTTCCGTGCACGCAGGCGGTCTAGCGTTCCCTTGAATATGTGATTCCACAGTTCTCCACGCGCACACTATCCAGCCCCGACCGTGCGCTAAATTCTGAAGACCAGTGCGAGTTGCTTGCTTGTCTCCTTTTGGGGGTGTCCGAAACTGCTACACTATGTGCCACTTTTGTATCTCATCAAAGCCCAGTCCGTTTTTTGCATTCGGGGTCCGATCTGTCTTTCCTTTCTCTCCGCCATTTCCATCAGCGTGCTGTCGGTGTACTGGCGATCAGTGTACTGCGGTGTTCTCCATGTCCTGCTCGGTGGGGTTTGTAGCGGTGGCCGGCCTTGGGCCGTGCCTGTGTTCCGTGTCCGTACAAACCGTCGCACCCGTCCCTACGTCCAAAGGAACAAGAAGAAAGACGCCTGGTGCGGGAAGGCAGTGTTCACGGACGGCGGTCAATTTTCTCTGCCTGTTTCGTCTGTTTGTCTGCTTGTCGGTGCGTGGTTCTCGCCCCGCCCCCGGGGGGGGGGGGGGGAGTGGGCTGAGAGCGGCTACTTCCAAGAGGACAAAGCCAGCAGACCCCCTGTGCACTGACAACACTGATATAGCGTTCTTCCCGTACAGAACGATCTTGTACCACCCCGATTGCTGCGGGCAGCACGTACGTGTGGTATGTTCAGTAGGAACCATGGACATTGACGTTCAGCAGTTCATGGACGAACTAAAGGAGTTGATTGAGATACCTTCCGCAACCAAGGACGTTGCCGCGTGTGAGAAAACCCTGGACTGGGTTGAGCAATACTTTGGGTCAACAGAGTATACGTACTCAAGGCAGCGCGAGTATGATGATGCCAATCCAATCCTCTACGTGAAGCCCAAAAATTGGCGAGGAGATGAGGAAGTTGGTCCTCGGTGTCTGCTCCTTGTGCACCTGGATGTTGTGCCAATGGAGGCTGGGTACGCCATGAGTGAAAAGGATAACATTCTTTATGGTCGAGGCGTGTCAGATATGAAAGGGCCTGGCCTAATTCTCATGGACATCATGCGGCGCATGAAGAATCCAGAAATCCATCTTTTGGTCGTAACAGATGAGGAAACGGGTGGTAACATGGGTGCAAAGTGGTGTTTTGAGACACGAGAAAATGGTGGCCTGGGTTTGACATGTCGAATCTGTATTTGCCCTGATGGAGGTGATGGAGACAATGTAGTCATTGCTGAAAAGGGCGTATTGCGCGTCAACATCCGCGCCGAGGGCAAATCGGCCCACAGTGCATATCCGTGGCTCGGTGACAACGCAATCGACAAACTTATGGCTGCCTTGCGTCTGGTGGAAGGGATGTCGGACTTTAATCAGTACTCTGAGGATAACAAATGGTTTACTACGTTGCAGGTTACGAAGATTGCTGGCGGAACGGCCATAAATCAAGTTCCTGGCAGTGCATCCGCCGATTGCGACATTCGTTATACAGAGCAATGGACGGCCACGAGCCTGCGGGAGCACATCACCACGAAACTGAAGGAAGCATTCGGTGATACCATCAAAGTATCGTCCATCTTTGAACAGCCCATGCTCAACATTGACAAGGAGTCGGTCTATGTTAAGATCGGATGCGACGTGATTCGGGAAATAGTTGGAAAAGAACCCGAACTCCTCAAAGGTAATGGCACTAGTGACGGACACTGGGCCCCGTTCCCGGTGATAATGACGAAACCGACGGGAGGTGGATTGCACCAACACTCTGAGTGGGTAGATAAACTGTCGCTGCTGGGCAGCCATAAGGTGTTTGCAGAGATAATCAAACGGTACGTTGCCGTGGAACAATAGACGCCGTACCAATCGTACTAAGACAACTAGTTCTTGTATTTCAGTTTTTGGGACTAGTCATTGTCACAAAGAGACATAAAGTGATATTGCAACTCATGGACTCATGAATTGTCCCGTTCTTGCTGTGGCGCGTTCATCTCAGCAAAGAGATGGGACACCTCCTCGGCTGACAAGATAGACAGCAACTGGCCAATTATGTTCAGTGCAGTGTGCCTCTGGCCTCGTACCGCCTCCACGAGTTCACTCACGCGTTTATCCCTCTCGTGCTCTTCCAGACGGGCAATCAGGCGGCCCTGGCGTGACTCCAGCCAGGTAGCAACCATCTTGTTGTCATCCCACATGGGAATAGGCTCCTCCTCAACCATCCTGAACTCCACGACCCACCGTCGCAGAATGACTTCGGCCTGACGCAGATCCATGCCAGGCGTCTCCGATCGCTGAATCCTTCGTTTGATCTGCAACTCAATGATGGCGCGTCGGAAATGCCAGTAGAAGAAGTGGCGGGCCTCAGCCCATGGTACTAAAGCAGACACCGCGTTCTTTTCATTCATACGTAGCGCCGTGTCGTGAAGGTCTGCAAAGGCCACTGCAGCCTGGCGAATTCCCAGCTCTCGCTCGTGTTCCGGCGCATTGGGAGCAATTGTATCTGCCGTCCGCCTGCGCAGGGCATCGAAGTCGCGCTCCTTGAATTTAATTTGGATGGTGTTCTCCGGTTCGAGGATACCACCGCGGCTAGTGGGATCAGCGAAGAGTGAGCTCATCTCCGGATTGATGGCGGGATCAACTACGACCCAGGCACCGCCCCTGAGATCGCTCTTTGGAGGGATGTACGATGCGACGGGGTTCTTGTAGTCCTTCAGCGCGTTCACAATGTCCACTGAATACTTCAGAACCTCATCATACATATCCCGCGTACCCCCAGCAAAGCCCTTCCAGTTCGCCATAATGAACAGGGGCAGGTTCTCCTTATCAAAATCACGAATGGCCTGGGCCATCTTAGACGCTGAGGAGGCAAACAAAATCGATCCACTCATGTGGCTGACAATAACCTCAGAGTCGGGATTCGCAGGATCAGCAGGTAATTTGAACTCCACGGGCCGTTTTTCTACTGTTATGATAGCCACAGGGATGCCACCGAGGGTAGCACGGCCTACAATCACATTTTGCGCCCACCCGCTCATGATCTCTTGGAATGAGTACTTGTCGAACACACCAGAAACACGGTCCGCTTCGGGGATCATGGATCCAGGCCCGCTGTAGTCTCCGACGATGAGCTTGCGCGGGTCATACGGAACGTCGTCCTCCGGGACTTCGAAAGTCACGGGGCGGTTCACGGGGTCCAGCTCCAGATGCACAGGCGGCATCTGAGACGAGGTTAATGGAATATAGCTTAGCCAACGCAGCGCAGAAATGACAGCTTCGTAGTCATTCTGGGCAACTAGGGAAGTCACTCCGTTGGCTTCCATGATGTGTGTGCCGCCCAGTTGAGCATCGCTTGCGTAGGCATTGCGACCCAGCATGCGGTTCTGTTCCTTGGCAGCGGTCAGGATTATGTGACTGCCCTCAACCTGGATGACTCGCGATCCTAGACGAGCGAGATATGCACCAATACCAATAGAGCGGCAACTGACAATGGTCAACGTAAAGCACTTTTTGTACGCCTCGGCCATGACCGCTGCAATTCGGGCACTGCCATGGAGGACCTCGGCACCTAGCTGTTCGCTCTCCTTGCCGTAGATGCTAATGATTTTGTAGCGGTTCTCACCGTTTGCTTCAATAAGTTCCGCACGGACCTGATTCCGGCTGCTTAGCTGGGAGTAGTCATCTGGTGTGAGATACAGATAATCGATGCCTTCAGCAGGGTTCTGGCTATTGTTCCAACAGACACGGAAGGAGTTCATCACATCCCTCGCCAGTCCAACCCTGGCACCACTGTTGGCTGCGAAGTAAATTACAGGTATTTCCCTTTCGATACTATAGTTTACAGCAGCGCGATAGAGCTCGTCCTCAGTTTCCGTGAAGGTACCGAGCTCGTAGGTTATGTCACTGCAGATGATAACCAGGTCCCGGCCCTGCGGGCAGTACGGCAAGTTCATGTGCAATTTCCAGACAACGATGGAGCAGTTATTGGTGCCATGTTCGCGAGCAGTTTCACGCAGTTCCTGGTGATCATCCAGAATCATCTCTGTGGCATCTAGAACATTCATGGGCATGGTCACGGTGGTGTTGACTGGTGGTGCGCCACCGCCGCCCCACTGCTTCTCCAAAACCTTAAGATTTCGGTGGTAGCCGAACCATGTGTCCCTGACACCCTGACGAAACAGTTCGGGGATATCATACGCATAGGTTGTGCCACGGGATTGAGCCAGGAACCGCTTTGACTGCAAGATACCCTTGGTGTGGTAAGGTTCGATGGCAGAGTGACCATGTAAGGGGCCCTTCCTGCGACCGAGGCTCTCTAGGTAAATAATGCCTTTCTCCTCATCATACACTTCCTTGTAGACGTGAATCTCAAGTACATAACCGCTCTCGTTGTTTACAAAGAATCGAACACGCTTCTCCTGATCGTCAGGGCTGTCCCTGACGGACATACAAATTTCAGCTTTGAGAATACGCAGCTTCCACAGTCTTCGACCGTGGCGGATGATAAGTGCGCGCAGATCGGGCAGAATACTCTCTGGGTCCAGGATGACCGACGGCACAAAGTTAAGGAAAAGATGATTGCCGTCCACTGCTGGAAATTCATTTCTGGAGATCGTCAGCTCTATCTCATCCATGGCTTCGACCATCATGCGCTCACCTTCACTGAAAAAGAATTCAACCGACGTGTTGCTGGAAATCAGATCGGCGTGGCGCACGATGCAACGCGCAAACAGACGACGATCGCGCAAACCTTCCTTACTCACACTCTTCCTGCTCTTAGCGTCACCGTAGTATAGATGCAAACGGGGGTTGCTAGTGTTGATGAAGGACAGGTTATAGTTACTCAATCGACTAAGCTCGAGCTGGAACGCCAGTGCTGGCTCGATGTTCCGATATACCGTATCCTCTGCATAGTCGAGCCAGATGCGGAACGTAAAGTACGCAGGCATCTGCTCGTGTTCCAGTACCAAGAAAGTGACACGGCGGATGCCACGGCTCTGCAAAAGGGTTTTCTTGGACCTCACAAAGTCACCCAGGAGCTTTACTTTCTCGAGTTCGTTCTTCGGTTCCGGGTGGTTCGTCAATTTGACTCGGCGCAGAGCTACCACAATAGAGTTCACAAAGAGTTTTGGATCCAAGGACTCGTAGTCCTCCATTTCCTCAAAGCAATTGACGGCGCTGTTGAAGTTCACGACCACTTCATCCATAGTATCAAAGGCACAAAGACAGCCCCTGCGCTTGCGGGTGAGAGAAAACATGCGGTCACCCTCAGCGGTGTTCCGCCCTCCATCACTGTCTCCGTACTTGGACCATGAACCTCGGCTTGAAGATGTCGAGGAGTTGCGTTTATGGCCCTTGAAATGACCATCTCTCTCTTTTCTCGATGTTAAATGGACCTCCTTTTCTTTCTTGGGTCCGAGGCGGGCCAACTCCTTCTGCTGGTCACGAATGAAGGGATGGGACGGCGGCAGCATGTAGGCCCATTCTACCATCTTGTAGCCCACCTCGGGTGTCAAATGGTGTACACTGTGCAGAGTGTAGGCCGTGTATGCACGTCGTAAGTAGATCTCCATTGCCACCGTGCATAGCTTGAGATCTTTGTGGTAGAACAAATGACTCAGCACATCGAAGAGGGTTGTGGACTGCTTAACAAGCATTTCCAATCGGCTGCTACCTTCTTCGCCAAAGGCTTCCATGGCGCCCTTTAGATACATCTCGAGATCCATAAGACGGCGGTCGAAGCTTGGGCTGGAGGCAATCAGAATGGCCTGTCGGGCTTTGAGTCCAACCATGGTGGAAGACTTGGAAGACAGATCAGCGAGGCGTTCCAAAAGAATCTTGATGTGTGGACTAAGGTTATTAGAGTCGGTGGAAGTGAGAATGTCCAGCAGACGAATGGCGACAAGACTGCGCCATTTACTCTGATGATGTGCCCGAACTATACCAGTGGCGGTCTGGATGTTCTCAGAATACTTTTCTCGCAGCAGGGCCATGACATCCTCGTTTGAGCGACTCGTCGAAGAGGTTACAAACCGATTGTGGCTTGAACGTACTTCGGGAAGGTTGCCGCGCCTTCGCTGGGCCTCGGACCACAGTTCCTCAACCTCTAGGTACTGAGTAAGGTAGGACGAAATTACAATCTTGTGATGTCCCTTCAGGCCATTACGGTACCGTTGAATAAGCTGAATGATCGGCTCCACGACAATGTAGAAGGCATCGTGCTCTGTCTTTTTCTCAATCTGGCGCGCGTAGCTATCAATGCAGTCCGCGATTTGCTGTACCGGGAAGGTACAGAAAACGCTGCGCAAGGAAGCAGCGTAGGATTTGATAATGTCGTTGAGCTTCTTTTGGATGGAAGGAGCAATGCGACCACCCATAGCACCAACAACAGTCTGTAACTCAAGTAGCGGTAAACGTGGGTCGAGGAGGCACTTGTTCAGATGGTCAAGTGTTTCATCAATATACTCCTGGTAGACAGCTTCCGGGTACTCATAGCCATCAAAGATGTCCTTGATCGCATTTCGACAGTACTTGTACCTGTTCATTACTTTCTCATCTTCTCGCAGGGACAGGCTGAGCTCTAAAGGGAACGTTGTTTTGGTCAACACTGTCTCAGGTTGATGACTCTCCTCTTCGTCAAGTTCAATCTGCGCCAGAACGTCACCGATGTCCACAACTGTACCCGGTGACCGGTGATGACGAAGAATACCACTGCCTGGAGCCTTCAGTGTGCTCCGCATCCGCATGGCCTCAATTTCCAGGAAAGGGTCTCCCACTGAGATCCGCTCTCCATCCTCCACCAAGTACCGCACAATCTTGCTCGGCATCTGCGCCCGACAGCATGAGGGATCGATGTCCCTATTGATCACCATGACCTTACCATCAACAGTGACGTGGACACAGTTTCCTTGCTCCTTGATGTAGCATACGTGACTGGTTTCCTTCATGATCATGAGCATACCACCGTCATTTAGCATGTGGTACTGAATCTCAATGAATGAATCATTCAGACCCAAGACCATTCGATCTGCCGCACACTTTGTGACAGTGATGGGATACAAGTGATGAATGGGCTCATCGTTCTCGATAATAAGGTTCACAGTTGTGTTCATGCGTAGATATTCCCAGCTGGCCATTTGACCACGTTGCATGCAACTACCAAAGTAGTGGCTGCGCATGGTTATTTCCTTTTCGGCCAGGTGTGTGGCAGCTGCCACCAAGGCTAATGTCGGATCAGCCTTCTCTTCAGTTTCGTTCTTGCGCAGAGACAGAATGGTCTCATCCAGCCAGCCTAGAGTGACATTGTTCTGAATAAATGTCTTTGATTCCAAAAGGCTGCTGATAATCTCAGCAGTGCCCTGCATACCGTCCCGAGCACCAATTTCCCGCAGGGCTAAGACGAGGTTCCTCCGAGCTCGTTCTCGATTTTCACCCCACACAAAGATGTAGTTTTTGGACATGTCATCGGTGTCATCAAAAGTATTGCCCACAGTCAAGCGAGTGCCTAGCAGATCAAATGGACTCGATTCAGCAAAGCTTGGCAAGACAGACAGATTCTCTGGCCCTTCCAGAGTCATTCGGCAGAAGATAGCATGGCCATCCGCCCGTGCCTTCCGGAAAGCCTTGGGATCACCTGTACTTGGTTGGAACGGGATCTGCGACGTGCCCCAAGGGTCGGCATGATAAAGTAGACGAAGCTCCTTCATACGGTGAAGAGGGACACCCATAGCAATCTGCAGCTGCAGAGCTGGGAAGTTGACGTGAGAGATCATTTCGTTCGCAGGATGCTCCGCCTGTAGTGCCGGGTGAACCCCTTGGAAATACGCTTTACCATCGCTGACAAGGAATGTGACCGAGCACACCCCCTCAAAACGGGCCAGTCGCAATACTTTGCAGGCCATCTTCTCTACCTCATGTCGCAGTCGAACGCTGCGAAAGACTGCTGGGCTTTCTCCGAGGACTGTCTGCTGTCGGGATTGTGCACTGATATCTCGAGTGAAAATGCTGGCTACATTGTTGTAGTGGTCACAAGCCATCTGCAGCTCAATGAGCCGTGCAGCCTCATCATATGTCTCCAGGAACAAGTGACTACCCGGGTAGTCCAGTTCAATCTGATGATACAGCGATGCAAGGGCCTCCCCGTTGTCCACAACCATGTCGACACCCGGCAAGCAGCTGGGACCCTGTGCAAGGTAAACTCGCACTGGGTACTCGAGCTCTTGCGCCTGCCGCAGAGCGCTCTCTACGTCGCTAACTGCACAATTATTGTACTGACTCCGCGATAACCAGTAGGGGTCTGCACGGTTAGTCTTCAAAGCACTGATACCATCGTCCGTATCCAGGCGGTACGGATCCGCACTGCTGGGAGAGGTGGAGCCGTATGCACCCAAGAAGTCCACAACATCATTTGGCTTCACACGTGTACTGCTGCCACTCCAGGGCAACATGTCGATTCCCGCCCCTTGGGCAACCAATCGAGCAGTGATTGCATTCCCCAGAACCGCGAGTGTATGGTAGTGCGGCCCGAGGAAGGCAATCCCACTTTTGTGTAGCATTTCAGCGAGCTTAGGGTCCTCGCTTCCGTGTCCCCATCCGAGCCACACGGCATCTACATCGTGGTGCTCTGCGATATCAAGGATTACTTCCGCATTGGCGTACGACTTCTGTTCTCCGCTGCTACTGGCAATGGGCACGTAGTGGTCTGCCATCTTTAGATGTTCTGAATTGCTGGCTATGTCCTCCGGCGTCGCGACTACCACGAACTGCAAAGCTTTCTCTGTCGTAAACATTTCGTAGCTCCATTGTTTCAGCGAACGAATCGCCTTGGCTGCTGCTGTGCTGCTGTTGGCGATGAGGATCCGACTCAATGGCCGGCGACCATCGAAGAGTTTCACAAATTCCGCCACAGAAGCCATCTTGGGTCTTTTCGTCTCCTCTTCCGGCAAAACAGCGCCTGCTTGAATGGAAGTACCTAAAATGCTGGGGTCTGTGTTAAAACTCTGCCTGGTTGATGTCTGCATTTGGCTAAAATTGGAGGTTGTACTCGAGATGAGAGGTGAGTAGCTGTAGATGGCTGAGCTATCCCGCTTACGCTGCGCTTCATTGGAAGACGGACCAGGTGTATCCACCCACTTCTCATCCTCATCGATCCTGCTGGTGCCTTGATCTGTAGTGCTCCTGCTGCCCCGGTTCCCGCCCGATGGGATGGCAATGGGCCTTGAGGGCTTCATGTCTTCTTTCTTCGTCAATGATTCAGTATTTCTGTGGTTTATGGTTCAGATCACATAGTATGTCTTGCGTACATTGATGCCGTAGAGTGTAACTGTTGTTTAGATCCCTACAACCAGTGCTACATGTCGGCGCAATTACACACTCGTTGGTGCTATGTAGTCTCCACTATGCGCAGCTCCCACTCACGGGCGCTATGGTGAGACCCTCCCCCAAAAATACCCACCCTACCAATCCCCCTCAACAACATCCCTCCGCGTTTCACTCCGTCCAGTTACTAGTTCCCCCTTTGTGCGGTCTCGTGGACTGTTCTGGGTTTGCATATTCTTATTGTCATGAGTCGGAGCCTCTGAGTTACCGGTGGATCAAAAGGTTGGGAGGGGTATCATGGAGCAACCAACAAACCCAGTCCCCAGAAATCCACACAGGAGTGCGCAGCAAACAAGAAGACCCGGGTCCCCACCCACACTCTGCTGATGATGCGGTCCAGGGTGGCTGCTGAAGCCACGGCTGTTTCGGAGTCCCCAATTTTTTTGGCCCGTTTGCATCCGGTGTGTGAGAATCGTCCGAACTGTTGCTTTTGGGGCGCAGTCAGTATTTTAGTTTTGGGGAGCACAGGTCCTCAGCTGCAAATGACAGCGCACCCTGAAATAAACGAGTGATAGCCAGCGGAGGTGCAAAAAAAATTCTCCAGCAGTGTCGTTTGCGATTGCTCAGCTGCAGTGGTCAATGTATTGTAGTTTGATGGGGTGGGAGCAGAGACTACGCCAAATATAGCAAGAACCGGCTGCTGAGTCTCTGAAACCCCCTTGCTCTCTCTGAGTTGTGGTGTGCGACTGGGCTTAAGTCATCGAATTCAAATGTCAACCCCGTTTGTGGACACAACAGGATTATACGCCGTGCCGGGTAGGCCGACCGACGTCACGGACGAATTTTGCCGGTTCCGTTCGCTGCATTTCCAGGACACATTTGGCAAGGGTGTTCCGGTGCAATTCATATAGTTTCCTTGCGTTTGCTGATTGAAGAAAGTTACTTTTGCTACCGTATTTTTTTTTCTCCCTTCAAGTGATATATTTATTGTTGGCTAAGATACCACCACTGTAGGGTAGTGTACTCTGGATGGTAGCGAACCCCGGAATAAACGAATGAGCCACGGTGGCTTGCATTCTCTTGGCCAGGGGCGAAGGACATACTTTCCACGTCCGCTCTGGACGGTGCTTGTGATGCATCCGCGCCTTGCAGTGATTCAGTGGTTTCTGACTTCTCGTTGTCCACTACAGGAGCCAGAGTGGTTGCACCCTCTTCGATGGGTTCTTCCACTAACTCTGCAGGCAGCGGGAAGATGTCCGGTCCGCAAACCGCCACCATGGCCCTCCGGAACAGTGCATGATCAGTCATGACTTCCTGAATCTGTGCTTCAATGGTGGAAACAGCTACCACACCGCTACTGATCCATCGCGCGGTGCGTAGACTGTTCAGATAGTAATTTACATCGAGATCATCACCACTCACATGCAAATTGGCCAATATCGCCCCGGTTCGGTGCAGGAATCTCATGCACGGGGGAACAATTGGGACGGCAATCAATGGACTGGTCTGCGGAATGCCCGCAATTACTTTGCCAATGCAGTCGTTGCGATTGTCAAAGTCAAGTAAGAAATTTCCGTCATCAGCAAGGATGCGTGTCAATACTTGCACCTTCTCTTCCATAGTCAGCACTCTGGCAGGCGGAGCATATTCCGTGGCATTCAAATCCAGCGGCGGCGCATAGGCAAGGCCAGAGGTCCAGGCTGGAGACCATTTCCTCATTGTCCTAAAGGGAGACGAGTCGTTCATGGTAGGTGACTCTGCATTGTAATCAACCACAGGGGTTGATGGTATTGGCATGATCGGAAACCCGAGCTGATGCGCTCTTCTTTGCAGACCTTGCACCAGGTCATCCACTGTGGATGCCATCGTGGTCAACCAGTGGAACTCAAAGTGAAAGGCTGTGTTGACAGCAAACACACTATCATACCAAAGGATAAACCAAGGAGATCCATCGTCGACCATGCCCTCGGCATCCATTCCTTTGGCATCCAATCCGTGCAAGGAGATCATTGCCCACTTGTCCAAAATTGGCTTTGATGTGATTGGCACACTTAGACTGGCCACAGGCAGCGGCCTTCTCAGGTCGCGCTTCCAAATGGCATTCAATGGGGATACCGCCAGGGTGAAGATCTTGCAGTCATCCGAGAATGTCTTCTCCGGCCCAGTGTGCTCGATCACCTGCTTGTTCAACAATTCTGTGGCAAAGAGAATTGCATCCTTCCGCTTGGGAACGTCTTCAAAACTTTGTAAAATCCAGTTGATCAGGGAAAAGCCGAAGAAGTAAGGCTTTGCGTCCTTATCATGATCGTATGTGAAGATGGGGAGGATTCCTGTGGAATCCGACATCATCGTGTAGACCAAGTGGTGACACTCCGTCTCCATTGACAATTTTGATTGCTGGTTCCTAGTCATATTCTTGGCTGCTTCTGGTGTCGTCGGCTTTTTCAGCGGCAGTTTTATAAAACAGTCTTGAGCAATCATGATCTTAAGATTGACCTCACTGGGCACATCTGCCAAACCCGATTTCGGAGATCCGTACGACTGAAACTTTTCGGAGAACTTGACATAGTTGTTCAAGACCTCCTCAAAGTCAGAAATAGTAGTCAAAGTTGATTGCTTCTCGTCAGACACCTGCATCTTCGCAAAGCGACTTCGCCAGATTTTGATACCACCACTGCTTTCGTCCACAGGCATGCTGAGATTTCCAATGATCAACTGATCAATGTAGTTCCACTGATGATCCATATGCGGCTCGTGAATGAATTTCGCCTTTCGCAGGGTGTTGTGGCTGGCAGATCCAATCAGTGAGTATGTATAGTCTTGGCTTATTGGATCCATGTGCAGAGATCTTGCTCTCTGTGAGACAGGTCCCGTCATGACAGTATCAGACGCGCTCCCGCGTGAGTATCGTTTGACGTCGATTAGTTCACCATCTCTAGAGATGATATGATAAATGCGGCCAAAGGACAAGCGAAATCTCTCGGATGACTCTATACCACTCTTTCGCCGACCTCCACCACTTGCTAAAGGGTACTCCCTTTGCGAGAACTGCGATGATCCTGTGGACATAATTAGTTGAAAGCCTTGGGCCAGTCGTTGGGATACCAGCGCCCTCATCGCAAGATCCGTAATCGCAACCTTTGACTTCTCCTTGCTGATGCTGTCGAGGACAGCAGGGTATAAAGTGTAGTTGTGTTCATTAAACTTCCCATGGAGGTCGCCGGCGTCCGGGAAGTAATCTGTTGTAATGGGCAAACAAGCCGGTTCACAAAGTGCGTCCCAGTTGGGACCAGTGTGTTCGTATCCGAATACCCATTTCACGTTAGGTGTCAAATGGGCCCAACGTCTCCGGTTAGCAGTCATTTTCTGGCGATTGGCACCTATCTGGAATGGATTGAATCTGTCCGTCTGCTGTGCTTGTTTTGCATTATGATCCATGGCCGCTGCGAGACCGAGGTCCATCATTGACGATGAACTAATGCTGTGCGAGTGAATCCGTCCCGCTAATGTGTCACTCTTGTGGCTTAGGCCAAGCCGATCACCACCAAACGACGACCGGCTCGCATGCGACATGGGAATGTCAATCGGAATACCCATAATCGACGTCTCTTCTTCTGTAGCAGTTACAGAGTGCCCAGAACCCTCTCCACCGACAATGGACGGGGATTCATCAGACATTTCCGACAAGTGATCCTCGTCCATGGCCTTCCTTATGGCAGGCAGCCTATCTAGAAGTCGAGTACTGCGCAAAGGTGAGAGCGAAGCTCCTTGGGAGAAGTGACGCTCCCTGCGCATCCGTGCTTGATTTACGCTGGCAAGTTTTTCTCTCAAGGCATGACTACGCCGTGATGACGAGAATACACTGCGGTCATAGGATTCCATTTGGGACCATCCAAGATGGTCGGCAACCACGTTCTCTTCATCTTCACCGCCAGGGTTTTCGGGACAATGTTGGCACCGTTTATCTTCTGCCATGGATATAAACCGATATGGTTCCATACCTAGACCATTTGAACTGCCATCAGGGATCAAGAGATCCAACCGGCTAGAACCGACTGGAATGAAACACTGCCGGTTGATAAGCCAGTCCCTATAGAAGATCATGTAGATCCAGTCAGGTGATGAGTATGTCGGTGCGCCCTTGCCTGACCCATCAGAATGTGACACGGGCTCATCGAGGTGGATAAAGAGCGGAATGGCATGCAGAGGAGGCATAGCAACCGAGATGAAATCACAAACTATGCCATGGTCAATCATGCGCCTTTTGGTCATCCTTGCGAGCTGTGGCTGCACTTCAAAGACACCAGAATTGGCCGAGATGCAAATGTAGAGCTGACCTGTACGATCAAGGTTGCGATCGAGTCGATGGCGCTCAAACACATTCAAACCCAGGTTGATTGCTTCGAGAAAGTTACTGCTTCTTGCTGCACAGAGCCTTCCAAGTCTCTTCCCGTCCGCAGATCTTCTGTGTGCCTTCTTGTAGAACCCGTTGATGGACGTACGCATGGACGCAATGAATTCAACCACATTCAAGGTGCTCGATTCGAGTTCACACGCCATATGATATATATCTTCATAGAACATCTCGGCAAGCGCACCGCCTTTGAGAAATTTCGTAGCTCTAAGGGCCGTCCTGTCATCTATCATTTCATTTGCTTCATCTTTTGTGTAGTGTATCCGACCAGTCAGGATGAAGGACACGTGATGGTTAACGCCAGCATCGAGCCATTTTGTGACCAATTCTTTCAGTGCACAATCGAGGACCTTCTCCAGATAGGTATCACCGTCATACGCATAGTCCTGCAGTTCGGACGACATTTGGACCATAACAAAGACTCTAGCCGTACCAGACCTATACACCACGTTGGTCTCTTCAGTGAGGATTCCGGTGTGAATACTCGTATTGTCTTTCCACAACTCTCGTACAGAGGCATGGATGCCGTTGATCACAATGGTTTTCCCAACATACAATGCAGAAGATCTCAATTCCCGCTTGAAACGCCACATGTCACCTCGTCCAATATACTGATCTCGGAATGAAACACTGACCAAGTGGACGCTGTATGAAGCTTCATCTACGATCACAACATTGACATCGCTTCGCATACCGAAGCCAAATTGTTCTGCAAGGTTCCGTTCCATCGACACCTGGAAGGAAGATCCCTTTAGCGTCTTTGAGTCCGCAACTAAGGCCTTCAGGACGAGATACTTAGAGCCAGTTCTAGATTTCACCAAAGAAATCCTCGCAAAACAATCTGTGAAGGCGTTAGGCATCATTTCCCCGTTGATGACAAATTCGTAGCCTTTGAACTGAGACGCCTCATGGTGCCACAAGCGTACTGATGAGGACCGGCCTATGCGGGTGACCCCTCGGCGCGACCTTAGGTCGGCTCCACTCATTATTTGAGAATGATCTTGTTCTACATTATCAACATGTTGCTGGTATTAAGCAAGGCCATCAAATCAGCGCATAAGAGGTAGGGTTACCGGTGACAAGAACAAATTGGCTCTGTAAATAGTTGGGAGTGCTAATGGCTTCTTGTGCACGGGTTGCGCAGGGCCCGGCATCCCACCTACCCAAATTACTTCCGGACGTGTCTTAAATCCTCCGAGAGTCCCCTCGCTAATGCTAGCCTTTGGCGCGCGGTGAAGCGCCCAAGTTCTAAAACTGCCATACTTTAGTTACTCAGCCGACCTGTATGCCAAAATGATGTGTCAGTTTGCCTCCAAACTGCTCAAGTTCAGTACTAAACGTACTGAGCGCAGAACCGTACGGACGGGCAAACACACATTTCGAAAATTTTGCGCGGCACTGGCAGTCTTGTCCCCTATACAATATCGCACTGCCGTAGAAATGTTGTGCCTTTTTGTGGGCCCCTTTTGTTTCAGAACACCAGCGAACACAGAAACAGCCACACAGACGAGGCAGGTGGCTGCTGGTGTCTGCTAGTGGCTGCCACGGGCTCAAAGTTCGCTGGGAGTGTTCCGGACGCTTTGGCTAGCAATCTCCGTGCAGAGTCTGAAAGCCCTTTGACTTGTGCACTTCTTCTGGTCCAGTGAGTCTTCATGGTATAATTTGATGAGGTAGAAGACATATTTTAGTAGATCATATGTCAATGGCTTAATGTGCAGGAAAGCATCTATTGCACATTGTATGATAGTAGTGGAACAATGTCGGAACGGTACAGCTTTTCGTTGACAACTTTCAGTCCTTCGGGCAAACTGGTACAGATCGAGTATGCTTTGAACGCTGTGGCCAGCGGTGCCACTAGCCTGGGTGTGAAGGCTACCAACGGAGTGGTTATTGCAACAGAGAAAACCATGCCTATGCTCTGCGACGAGAGTAGTTTGCCAAAGTTGGTGAAGATCACAGACACTGTTGGTATGGTCTACAGTGGAATTGGACCGGACAGCCGGGTTCTCGCTAAGAAGGCCCGTAAGATTGCTCAAGAGTACTTCCTCACCTATCGTGAGCCGATGCCTCTGAGCCAGGTTGTGCGTGAGGTTGCCAGTGTCATGCAGGAGTATACGCAAAGTGGTGGTGTCAGGCCTTTTGGAGTCTCTCTCCTGGTGTGCGGCCTGGACGAGGGTCGCCATGGTATGTTCCAGGTTGACCCCTCCGGATCCTACTGGCCATGGAAGGCTACTGCGATCGGTAAGAACTATGTAAACGCCAAGACCTTCCTTGAAAAGCGCTACAACGAGGAGATTGAACTTGAGGATGCTATCCATACTGCAATTCTCACACTGAAGGAGGGTTTTGAAGGACAGTTGACTGAAAAGAGCATTGAGATTGCCACAGTCACTCCCAAAGACGGCTTCCGCATCCTGACCGAAGCTGAATTGAAAGATCAGCTGGCCGCTGTTGGAAATTAAGTTTCTAGAGACAGCATAAGAATAAGATATGTAGCAACAACACACAGAACCAGTCTCGTAGTTTCAAAGAATACTTGTATATGGACTATTTTTGACTATGTTTTTTATTTGGGAGTTTGAACTTCCTTCTAGTAATCTGTCATGAATTTTTAAATTAGTTCTTACCACCGCCCTGGATCTGCTCCCATGGGCTAGTGTACTCGAACTTGCGGAAGTCTTGTGTCAGTTCAAGGGGCTCACTGACGACACGCTTCTGCTCCTCATCGTAGCGCACCTCTACATAGCCGGTAAGGGGAAAGTCCTTACGCAGGGGGTGTCCCTCGAAGCCGTAGTCTGTCAGAATTCGACGAAGGTCGGGGTGGTTGGCGAAGAAGACACCGTACATGTCCCAGACCTCACGTTCAGGCCAGTTTGCACTGGGAAACAGGTCACAGACGGATTCCACTGGAGTGAGCTCATCAGTATAGGTGCGGACGCGAATGCGGGAATTGTACCGCAGAGATAACAGATTGTACACAATTTCGAAGCGGTAAACGCGCTCAGGAACATCAACACCACTCACGTCCATGAGCTGCTTGAACTGGCAGTTGGTGTGGTCCCGGAGAAACTGCAGCAAAGGATGCACAGCTTCGGGGTATGTCAAAATTTCCAGTTCGTTCTGTTGAGTAACCCGGACTTCCTGCACAAACTTGGGCACACACTCTGCAATAAACTTGGCAAAGTCGTTCAAGCGCTGGCTTTTTTCCTCCTGGGCTTCGATGCGATCAGACATGAGAGAGCCTCTAACAGAGTCCCCAGTGGATACGGATTCACCAACGGATTTCTCCTCAAAGACCCGATGAGAGTGGTGGAATGAACGATATGTAAGAGGGGCAACTACGTTTCGCACATATTGAGGCCTGAACAAACGAGGCACGGCCCGAGCCCCGGTCTGACGAAATAGTGAGAACATCCTGCACTCCAGTCAGCCTTCTATGATAATAATGCCGCAAGGATTTTCTGCTTGAACAATACAATCCACTGGATTAGTTTTCGTTACATTTTCAAGAACCTTCAGTAAGTATTTACTTCGGTGTCTTTCTAACCACTCTAGTAAGCAGAGTTTTGTATGTCACAGAAAGAAACTCCTGTGCGACCTGCGTGATTGCAAACATCGAGGAAGAAGTTTTCCAGAGGCACAATTCACCAAAGGTGCACAACCACACCGGTGTCGCGACAAGCCCACACTTCACTGGAGGGGTCCTCGGACCACCCTTTTCAGCCACCGGGTGGGCCCCTGGTGTAGCAAGTTTTTGTTTATTTTCGAAGCACCCAGTGCAAAACAAGACTCGAGATTTGAGGGAAAGGGAGTCCATTTTTGTGCGAACTGGTCTCCACAGGCTGAGGGCTCCCTGCTCAAAACGGAAGGAGGGGGAAACGCTGGCAACCGAAATTGGCGGATTGTGGTGGTGGACTGTGACTTAAATAATGCTCCAAGCAACATCATGCAGGTTCGGAACGGAGACAAGATTCTCATCTCGTTTGACTTTTATGAATATGAAACCAAGAGCACCACACCTGTGGAAGGACCACACGCGGTGTTTAACTATATTGCCCGGTACAACGTGGACATCACAGACTTCCCTATCAAATATCTGCAGAATGAAGAGCTCGACATTAAGGTTTTGGTTTGCCACACGGACGGTACCTTCACCGAGTGTGGCTCGTCCAAACTGTCTCTTCAGTTGATGCTCAAGGCTACAGCACAGCAGGAGGTAAACAGACTTTGGTGGTTTCCGAAGACGATGAAGACGATGCGGATGATGAGGACCTGCCCCCTGCCATCACTGTAGGCATCGAGACCCTGGAACTAGTGGATAAGTCACCAACTGCCCACGACCCGCACGTTCAGATGGAATACCTGAGCTTTGAGCTCCTGGCTTTCCATGCTGCAGAGCTAGAGACGGAGTCCTACGCAAAGCAGAGCATCCTTGGACAACCCTGTGATGTGGGATACCGAAGGAGTAAGCATTTTCTGACCACTGTATGATCTTTGCGGCAATGGCCCGGTATCATGAACAAGTTGAAGACTAACACGACTAAGCAATCGTGACTTTCCTTTCCTTTGCTTTCCCTTCAACAGCTTTCCAACTGCCCTACGGAACACCTTCCCGTAATCTGCTCAGGAAGATAAAATATGACGAACTAACATCACCGGGTGGTGTGACGGTTCTCAATGACCCTCGTGACATCAGTTTCTTCCTAGTGTCCGAGCCTGCAGACGATGAGGTCGATGCTGAGTGCGAGGACCTTGCAGTCGGTAGCTTGGTCGTCGCAGAACTTCTGTCCCGAAATGAGCACACCATTACGCAATCCCTGGACCTATACAGCGTAACAAAACCAGAAGTTATTGTGGGCAAGCTGAACGTTTCCATTAGTGGTCTGCCTGACTGTGTGCGTGCGATTGCTAATTATGAAGATGCACAGAGTAGGTTCTACACGGTGGACTATAATTCACAGAAGAATTCATAAACACAGTTCTACATTGCCTCCAAAACCAAAGGGACCAAGGACCATGCTTTGCCAAATTTCCGTACCTTTTTGTGGGCTCTGAGAAGGAATAGTACTGGACAAGAAATATCCCGCCCATCTGTGACAGTGAAGAAATGAAGTTCCCCTTCGTAAAGTACTTATGCGTCTGACGGATTTTGCATAACAACTAGAATGTACTCTTTGTCGGGAGCAATCATTATCTCGTGCTTCCGAGTCCGCAACCGCAGGAAAGTCAGGTCGTTCTGAGGGTCCAGATCACGGACTACAGACTTTGCTTTGCCGGCCAACTGGGACACCAGGGCGGCGTACTGTACGGTCTGTGAGTTATCGAGAGTAGTGCGGATTGGAATACCGTCGTTATTGACGATAATATATCCGAGCACGCCCTTATGGCTCTGGATACGCTTCAGGGTTTCCTCGACTTCAGCGGACATGTTTCTTGGCTGTTGGTTTGCAAGTTCTAAGAAACTTGTGGGTGCTACAGAATAGATCAAATACCCGTGAAGATCAAATACCAATGCTGACTATCGCCAGCATAGGCTAAGGCGGCAGATAGCCACAAAATTGGGCTAAAAAAAACCAGCCGGTGACTTGTCTTTGTCTATAGCAATGTTCATAGAAGGGGAGCATAAGGGAACGGCCCCCTATGAACCCACCAGGATTAGTACACATCGACACCGGGCGGGACCTCTGCACGCCTCCCTTCGCCCTCTACAAGTGTTTGCAACTCAGTCGCAGGTAGTCGAGATCCTTCCTAAAGGAACGATTGGTACTCCGGCACAAAACGCGGCCCCCCATTGTCTGCGGCCGCAGGAATTCCCCAAGGAGTTTGGTGGCCATTTTGTGCGCGTTAGGACGGGCGCTCGGCTGCCTTGTCTTTCCCCTGCTCTTCATTCAACGCTCATGGTGGGGTGCCGGACCTTTCCTACATCCCCTTCCCCTTTCCCGTGCTGAAACTGCAACAGACCCACGGGGATATATTCTAAAAATACATGTGAATCAGAAAAGCGTATATTTCATGTCCCGAGTGAGCGGTTTACGGCCCTTGGTCTTCTATCTATTCGCGGGAAGAAATTGTACTCATTGTCCGAGAGGGTAGTATCAGTGGACGTGTGCGTAGGTTTGTGTACTGTGCTGAAGGTGCCGGTGCCCAGCGGTTCACGGGGGAAGGGGCCGTGAGAACCACTACCGGGTGTTCGCCAGCTGCGAAAGAATCTGCCCTACCAATGGGCCCTTATGTGTAGGGACCATCGCTCTGCACGTTCGGAAGCCATAGTACGAGAAAGGGCTGAGCATTGGTGGTCTCGGCGGATGTTAAGTGTATTGTGTGTGGTTACAGTCTTCTTCGAGGACCATCGTGATCACCGGTGGGCAGGTGTGGGATGACTGGACACGCTCATAGCGAAGGGGTTCACAAAGGTATACATGATGTAATACAGCTACCTGATGCAGTTGCTTTAGAACCCTACTGTTCCGTCACATTTACAGAGCCAGGTTCGCAACGCATAGTGAAAACCAGACTTGAAGGAATCGTATCAACATGTCAGATTTTGTCATTCCCGTGTCGGAAATGGCCAAGCGGACGGTCAATCCAATTCGTCAGATTGTGGACCAGATGGAGATCAAGCCGCACCCAGACAAGCCAATGATCGCCTTGAGCATTGGTGACCCGACCGTCTTCGGCAACATGAAGGTGGATGCCAGCGTAAAGGAAGCCATCAAGAGCGCCGTTGACGAGCTCAAAAGCAATGGTTATCCTCCGTCCATTGGTTACGAGCACGCCCGTCAGGCTGTGGCAGAGAAGTACACCGAGCCAGAGTATGGAGTCAACATAAGTAGCGGTGATGTGATCATTGCGTCTGCTTGCTCTGGTGCAATCGACCTGGCCATCGCCGCACTGCTGAACCCGGGACAGAACGTGCTGGTGCCCCGCCCCGGTTTCTCATTGTACCAGACCTTGGCCGAAAGCCAGGCCTCGGAAGTGAAGCACTACGATCTGATCCCAGAGAAGGGTTGGGAGATCGACCTAAAGCATTTAGAGTCTCTAATCGACGACAAGACCGCTGCCATTATCGTCACCAATCCCAGCAACCCGTGTGGCAGTGTATTCAGTAAGGAACATATTCGAGACGTCATTTCTGTCGCCTCCAAGCATAAGTTACCCATCATTGCCGACGAAATCTATGCCGACATGACCTTCAAGGACGTGCCGTACATCTCGTTTGCGAGCCAGTCCAAGGATGTTCCCATCTTGAGCTGTGGTGGCATTGCCAAGCGTTACCTTGTACCCGGATGGCGTCTTGGATGGGTCATCATCCATGATCGCAACAACCGCCTCGGAGAGGTGCGCCAGGGTCTCGTCGCTTTGAGTCAACGCCTTCTGGGTGCCAACAGTATCGTTCAGGCGGCTCTTCCGAACATTCTGCACAAAACCCCACAATCATTTTATGACGAAACAATGGGACAGCTGGAAGAGAACGTGAATGTGCTGATGGAGCGTTTGAGCAAGGTTGACGGACTGAAGCCCATCAAGCCGTCGGGCGCTATGTACTTGATGGTCGGCGTTGAAATGACCAAGTTTCCGGAGTTCAAGGATGATTTTGAGCTCGTACAACGCATGATCACAGAACAGAGCGTCTTTTGCCTGCCTGGACGGTGCTTTACGTACCCTGGGTACTTCCGCATTGTGGTGAGTCCGCCCAAGGACCGCTTGATAGAGGCCTGCGATCGCATTGAGGAGTTCTGCAAGCAGCACCGCAAGTGAAAGTAACCCTCCCCTCTATTCCGCATTGTCCCCCCATAAACTAAATAGGCCCTGTAGAACACCAACCAGCCATTCCAACCTCCCTCCCAATTCGTTGCCTTCGCCCTTCAGTCATTGTTCAGGTTTTCCATTCTGTTGCTCTTCTTTCATCCCTGTGCGGCCCCCGCCACCCCGGGGGGGGGGGGGGTTGGGTACGGAGGTAAAGTGTGACACTGGGGGAGCACTGACTTTTCGAGACCTGCGCGGGCTTAGAACAAGCGTGAACAACGCGAGTTCTGCCTGGTGTGTTTCCTTTGGTTTTCAATACAATGAATCAGGAATTCATTACTGAATCATAAACCTATTTGAAATTCCGGATCCATGGAAATGCTCTCCACCTATTGCCTGCGCAATTTTATTGTTATAACAAGGGTACCGAATAAGTTAACCCGTGCAAATAAACCACACACAAAATATGCCGAGTGCAGACGGTGTGCTCCAGACAGATCACATTTCGGAGATCCGGGATCTTGCCTATGATTTCTACGGAAGACGCCTAGCAACTGCGGGTAACGATGCCCGTGTCCATATTTGGGAACCTAAAATCGACTCTGCTGGCGAGTGGCGCAATGTTTCTACTATCGGCCAGGGCCACAACGGCCCCATTGGCAAGGTGGCTTGGGCGCATCCAGAATTCGGCCAAATCCTTGCCACAGGCAGTGATGATCGTAGTGCCGTCATCTGGGAGGAGGAGTTGCGTACCGACAGCAGTCGTCACCGTAGCTGGCGCTTGGCGGCGAAACTAGTCGACTCAAAGAAACAAATCCGGGACCTGGAATTCGCCCCCCGACACTTGGGTCTCCAGCTAGCAACTGCTTCTGCTGACGGTACTGTACGGATCTATGAGGCCCAGGACATCATGAATCTGGAGCATTGGCCAATCATGCACGAAATCGAAGTAGCACCAAACAAGGAGTGCTGGTCCCTAAGCTGGTGCAAGTCCCGGGCCCATCAGACCATGCTCGCTACCGGAGATAGTTCAGGCCTGGTAAAGATTTGGACCCGCGACGAAGATACAGAGAAATGGCACTGCAGTGCAACGAAGCACATGGATCGGGCAGAGATCAGCTGCGTGAGCTTTGCGCCGAATTTAGGCCGGTCATTCAATTACCTTGCGGTTGGTACAGCTGCGGGATCGGTGTACCTGTTGAAGGTTGAATCGAAGCTGATGAGCGAAATTGCGGAGGGATTTAGTGGTATTCCTAACCCCAACAGTGGTGAGGACAGCAGCGATATGAAATTGACTGAGATTGAAGCAAAACCGATGGGCGCAGAACGATGCAGCATCGATCGCCTGGCCTGGAATGCAACCGGTGCATTGCTCGCGGTGTGCAACTCGACCGGAGCGTTGATGATGCTCAAACTGCAAGCGAACGGACGGTGGACAGACACGAGCATTGCAAAGCTTGGAGAATTGGATGCATAGATTCAATGACCCAAAATAGGACCAGAGCATATTCCGAACAATCCTACATTCAACAATAAAGGTGTAAACTGTATTGTTCCTGATAGGGAATGCTATAGTGACCGATTAGATGCGAGAATGGCATGGTCAGTTGTCATCCAGTACAACTATTATGACCAGCATTAGGTGTCCTTTTTGTCTCCTTGAGCATGGGTTTAAGATGCTGGTGCCACAGCTTCTCCTACCTGAGTGGAGCTGGAGATACTCGCGAGAGTTGTACTGCTCACCACGCCCTTAGAGGCCAAGGCTGGTTCGCTTTTGGTGAGACCATCGCCGCGCAAGACCCTATTCATACTGGCCCATCCTGCAGAGTAGCAGCGATCAAATTGGCTCATAAGTGGCTCATTAGTGGGGTGAATCGGCTTGCGGTACTGCCAGAGCTGCTTGAAATGCAGCCACAGCGAAGCCACAGCGTTGGCAGCCTTAGGGTCGGTGTTATTCTGACCCGACGTAGAGAAGGTCGATGATCCAGCGGTGAAAGATGCATTGGATGCTTCGGACATGGCCGAAGCAGAAGAAGCAATGGAGGTGCTGCTTGTGGCTACGCTGCTGGGTCCTTCGTCCACGTCCTTACCGTCCTCATTCACACTGACCATGCTCGACTTCCCTCCAATCGTCAGGAACCCTTCGTTGAAGCGCAGCCAGCTCTGAATGCCCTTCGATGTGAAAGGGATACTCAATGATCCACTCAGAGCATAGGAGTTGGTATGTGAGACCGTACGAATGCGCCAGTCATTCAGACCAGGCAGGGACAGGGCACACATCAGCGTGTTCAGGAGCTGTTTGCGAGTCAAGAAGAATGACGCATAGCTGCCATGAGCATAGGGGAAGAGCGACGTTACGGCCAGATGAAGGCGGTGGCTGCATACAGTCTCCGCTTCGGTGGGAAGGCACTGGTCGAGGATGTCGACTAATTCCTCTACCACCATGAGCTGCTGCCTGAGCTGGTACAAAGAGATGGCTTCACCGTCCGGGTCACGGCTAGGGTTGAATTCAGATCCGGGCTTCTTCTTCATAGACCCCTGTCCCTCGTAGTCGTGGATTTTGGCCGCTAGACGCTGGAATCCAGTTCTTACTGCAGGCAAAACGCTCCCGGGCTGAATCTCGCTTACGGCCAAAGCGGCAGTGAAGGCACCGTAGCCCACACCAATCACTTCTGGAGACACCACACCTTCGCGATGGAGACGGGCCCAGGACCCCAACTGAAAGGCGATCTGTTCAATTGCGTCCTGAAGACTGAAAGTATGGGCGACTTCATTAGACCCAAAGACGACACCCCGCCGCTTGCGGTGTACATCCGGAGCAAGAAACTCAGAGCCATCTCCCTGTCTCAGCAGACGTGCAAGCACCCGGACGCCATGAATTTGTAGAATTGCAAACAGTCCCATAGGGAGGGCAAAACTGCAGTAAAACAATGTCTTCATCAGTTCCCAGAATGCTGAAGCTGCGCTCTTGATCTGCAACGTCAAAACACCTACAATTTCTTGGGGAAACTGGAAGATGGCCAGATAGAGATTGGCGAGAACGGCCATGAGTACTGTGCCACCAGTGTAAACCAAATCGATTGCTCTGCCGCCGATTCCTTTCGGTGGCACCTGCACTGTGTTTTTGTAAGAGCAAGAGGGATCGCTTAGGCCGTCCCGGGCCAGCAGAGCGCCGTGATAGCGAAGGACGGTATGTCGTGCAGTGGTTGATACCCGTTCCATGATGATTTCCGTTCTCTGTGTTTTTATTGACGAACAGAGATTTTATTCTCCAATGTGTAGAAGTTGTTGTCGAACCTAGCACCGATTGCTGATCGGTTCCTGGGTTCAAAGATGCGAAAGATTCATTTTGATTTAGGTTTCTCCGGTATTGGACTGTTTGATCTCCAAGGACGCGACAACCCTAATTGAAGCCATTCTTGACCATAGAGCCCTTGGCCATTGTGTAGCCATTGAAAAGAGAGTTCACTATCGATACATTCAGCTCTCGCCATCCACCTAGAATCGCGGGTTTCCTTTCTTTCTCCATGCTGCCGCTATACAACCTGTTCATCCAGTACTATCATTGGCTCACAAATGCTCAGCTATGGATATTGACAGCAGTGATGAGGCCCAAAGGTGGTATAATCTAGGGAATGTCTCATTTTTATCGCTTGCAATCTTCCTTGCAACGTCCGAACATCCTCTCTCTCCCCCCCCCCCCCCGGGCCTTTGGCCTGCTTGGTTTCAGCCCTGCTCGCACGGACGAAGTTAAAAAACGTCAGGCGCTGTTTGCCTCTGATCTACCCCCCTTCCGCTCTTTCAGTGGGCCCCTTTAATTTTTTGGCGCGCTTTTGGTGGAAGGCCCACAGTGAGGGGAAGGGCCGAGGTCTTTTTTGACCTGAGCGTGGACTGGCCCGTCGAGTTGCACGGCAGGAGTCCAAACCCCTTCCCTCTCTCAGCCTAACCCCCCACCCACCCTTTCCTCAGCTCGATTGGGTTTCCGGTCCTCACCTCCTTGTTTCCCTATGGAAAGGAGGCCGCTCCGTGTGTGTGCTTTGCGCCTCCCCCACCTTCCCCGACTGTTCGTGTTGCCAGCCAGCCACGAGAGTGTCACGGTTTGGAATTGATTCACAATTGGGGGCCTAATTTATGGATGGTGGCTGTGTTTGGTACGGAACCCGTGGTTCTCTGCGTTTGGTTTCACCTGTGTTTTTTTCTGTCTGTGTTGAGAAAGATTGAGGGGCGCCGCCTCAATTTCTGTATCCGAATCCTGCAAACTGGGCCTCAGGTGGTACTTTGGGTAGTGCCTGGGACAGTTGACGGGAGCCACGCTCACGGTCTGAAACCCATGGGGCTGTGAAGTGGTGCGCATTGGTCGATCTACGGGAGAAAAACTAACTGCAGACTTGCACAAAGCGACCCATTTGTTGAATGTATCGTGTTACCAACCTTGTCAATTCAACAGCAGAAGGGGAGGGCGGGGGGGGGGGGGGGCACTTTCTCAGTGGCTGGTGGGGCAGGGATGGAAAGGCCCCGGTAAGCACAACATCATACACGAATTCTGTTTCTACGTGACTGAGATGATGTTGGGCTTTGCTTAGTTTTCTTCCATTCTAGGGTGTAGCTATTTATACTGTCCAGGTGCTTATTGTGCCCTTGTAAGAACAAAGTGTGCATTCTCTGTGTGCAGATAGTCATAGAATTTAAAGCAAATTTATCCACACATCATGAGCGTGAAAATTCCGCGTAACTTTAGGCTTCTCGAAGAGCTCGAAAAAGGAGAAAAGGGTATTGGCGATGGTAGCGTTAGCTATGGTCTGTCTGAAAGTGACGATAACAGCTTAACATACTGGAACGGCACGATCCTGGGACCGCCTCGTTCAGCACATGAGAACCGAATCTACTCGTTGACTATTGAGTGCGGTCCGGAGTATCCTGAGAAGCCTCCTGTGGTTAAATTCCTGACCATGGTCAACTGTTCTATTGTAGATCAGTCGAACGGTAAAATTTACACAGACAAGTTCAAGACTCTGGGACAGTGGAAGCGTGAATACAACATTGCCACGGTTTTGACGGATTTGCGGAAAGCAATGGCATCCAAAGAGAACTACAAACTGCCGCAGCCTCCGGAGGGAACCATGTTCTGAAAAGTCTCTATAATCTGACAAGCTGATCACGCATGCACTAAGCACGCCTTCATAGTTTCCATTGTACCTGTACATATATAGTAGATCATTCTTAAATACTGATGTGGGATCAGCAATTGTTCATCGTCATCACACTCTCTTTATGTGTCCGTTTCATACACTGCCAATCCAGATAATTGAGCAGACGACTAATTTTGTTTTGCTCTTCCATCGTCCTGAAGTTCTGCCGTATTCGCTCCAAGGTCTTCGGCTGTCGGGCCCACCGATTCCAGGAGCTACATGAAATCGCTCTGCTGTGATTACTGTCGTCAGGTTGAGCGATACAGAGAGCGTTCCTCAGCTTGTCATGTAGTTTTTTCTCTTCATTCCTATCCACACCCATCAGAATAAGGTAGATAAGTTCTGCCCGTGAGTGCTCGTATGTTTTTGACCGCTTCACATCAAGCGTTCCTGTGTGAAGGCGATCGAAGAGGGCCACCATCATAAGACCCATATGGTACTCCCTGTTACTGATCATTTCGGATAAGATGTAAGCAGTCAGAAACCGTTTGTCAGTACCTTCCTGGATCGGATGATGGAAGAGAAAGAATGGCAACCAATTGCTCTTGTCCTCGGTGTCTATCCCTATGTTAATGGCTTGCGCCACAGACACTTTCTTTTGCGTCGACTTTTTTGATGTCATCTTCAGGGCCACCATCTCACGTGAGTTAAAATACACTGATCTCGTTCAACTTCACTCTCGCACGCTAGTCGTTACTTTGATTTGCGGAGAGAATAAGAGATCCTGAGTTCACAATCAGCTTCGAAGTACCCGCCGGATTTCACCCACTCCCCTTCCCTCCCCGCCCTCTGGGCGCCAAATCTAACCTAACCCCCAACAGGACGGCGGAGAGGGCAGAAACGCTCTGAAAGTTTGCTCAGAGAATTGAAAGTACATTGAAACAAATGAGTATATTACTTTGGGCTCTCACAGCAAAGGGCCACTGTGATTTAGAGATACATTCGCCAGTGGTGAGCGCGGTCTGGTGGACGTCGGTGTGCTTGGGGAGATAAGTTTCGAAGACATAGGGGATTCCCTGGTCAATGGGCTGGCCGTCTCCATCTGTATCCGGAGTCGTTGCGGTTTGATCTCGTCTGCGAGTCCTCCCATCAGGGGACTGGGCATCTTAATGGTAGATTTGGCTGTCACTGGCGACATCTTGGTCAGTAGCGCGTTCATAGGAGTTGCCGCTGCCTCGTTGAGCCGTTGGGGGTTCGCGTATACCACGGCAGGTGTTGGGGCAACAATCTTTTCATGGGCCCTCTTGATCTGTGGGGTCTCCATGTACCCTGCCGTATTCAAGCGGTTTGACTGAGTGTCACTGTACAGCTCTTCGTTCAGTTGCTGCAGCTTCTTGATTAAAGTCTGATTCGTAAACATGAGATCGTGCAATTGCTCCGCATTCCTTTCGATTGTAGACATAAGGTTCATCGGTACACTCAAGTGGTTCTGCTGGCTTTGACTCGCACCGTAGAGGCGTTTCTGAGTGGCCAGCCACATTTTCACGAAAGTGGCTAGGTTAACCTGACCGTTCTTCACCAAATCATCAAAGTCATCGTCCTCCCGCAGCTGCTGCATGATTTCAGGGCTTACCGTAGATGGGAGAACATCCTCCTGCTTGATCTCAGCGTAGCCTTGGCAATGCTTCAGAATATTGTCATTCACCATTAGAAGCTCACGCAGATTAGAAATCAGAGATGTCATGTAGTCCCATTTCTTCACTATCCGTGTAACCCTTTGGCTCTTTGCAGCGTTGGTCTGCTCCCGTTCTATGAATATCACCTCCGAGTCTTTTTGGCTCACATGCACGTTCCTTGACCTCTCCGTTTCTTCAATCTTTCGTAGCTGTCTCAGCAGCCCCACCGTCTTGGTAGTGAATTGAATCCACTCTGAACGTTCCCTATGCACCGTTTGTATGGCTTTGATGTAGTCTTTGAGCATCTTGGTCACAAAGGCTTGCTGTCCAACCAGGGTTGGTACATGCAGCACGTGACAAGTATTATTGTGGGGCGAAAAGGCTAGCGAGGTCAGCTCGGACCACACATCACTCACCATCAAGAAATCTTTTTTACTGTTCCGCAGAGCTGCAGCCTTTATGACGGCGTTCGACAAACTAAGCAAGAACTTTAGGAACCTCTCTCCACCTGGATTCAGCAACAAGGACGCTGACATGCGAGGCAGTTCATTTGCAGAATGGATTACTTCAATCATCTTGAACGCTGAGTCCCTGAATTCCTTCTCCTGGCGTTTGTCCTGGCATGGGTAGCACAAGCCGAATAGAGACAAAGCTTGTGTCTCATCGTATATGCACAAGAGAAAATGCAGTACCCTGTACGATGCTCTTTTCTGTGGCCTTGAGAAAAGCAAGAAGTCGTCAAGATCGACGGGGAAATCCTTTTGTGACCTCTGTAAATGTTGAATGGTTCTTTTGTCCTTTACAAGGAGACAGCATGGCCGATCGCTTTCGAAGCCCAAGAGCCTCAAATTCGAGCACAGCTGTCGACCCAAGAGCTCCATTCCAAGTTGTGAACTAGATTTTCTGTACGTTGTCGCCTTTCCATATATTCCCGTGGATCTTATGATAACATCCTTGTGATGGGCGTCCGAGCCGTTCGATTTCGTGTTCACCATAATCAGAGTGGCCATCTTGGTATACATTACCCTTCAGATCATTTATACCCCAACGCAGCTTTTTAAACAAATTGCGCGCGAATTGGCCCTCCCAAGCCCAGGCGGAAACTCCAGGATGGGTGACGGTGGGATAAATTTTGTCGTGCAGAGAGGGAGAAGGGGAATGACCTCTAGTGTGTACCAAAGGAAACCACCAGTATTGTAACAACCCATCCAGCGTCTGTATTTGAACATCCGGGCGTCCTCCAGTTCTGCAGAGAAGTGCGCGTCAAAGAACGGAGTGTGCCGTGTCGGAGACACAGCAAAAGGTAACGTGGCACAGATTTATTGAGTTGTAGTGGTTTCTTTCTGTTTCTATTTAGCTCTTATTCTCAGCGTCATAGGTCTTCATGAAACCAGCGATCTTATGGGCCATCACCGTGGCGGTAGTGGTCTGGCCAAAGAAAGATGTGAAGTTTCCACTGGGATCAACCAAATAACTGATGATACTGTGATCCACCAGATAGTCGTCGGGATCATTAGGATCCGGTTCCGGTGTGACGTAATATACACGATATGCCCTGGTGACAGCCTTGGTCTGCTCCTCATCGCCCCGCAGTCCGATGAAGTCCTTGTGAAAGTCCTCCAGGTAGCTCTTGATCACTGCCGGTGTATCCCGCTTGGGGTCGATGGAAATGAATACAGGCAGCAGTTCGTGACCGTGTGCACCGGGCAAGGTCTTAACAATCTCTACAGCTTTAGAAATCTTCTCTAGTTCATCAGGGCATACATCGGGGCAGTGCGTAAAACCAAAGTAGATTAGGGGCCATTTTCCGTGCAGGTCCTTGTCTGTAACCGTCTTGCCGTCGATGTCCTTCAGTTCGAACGAGCCACCGATCGCAGTGCGTCCCACTGTCTTCTTTTGTTGCACTTCATTCTGCTTTGCAAATTTCTTTTGCTTCTCTTGGTTGAAATAGTATGCCAGAGCACCGCCTACGACAATCAGAACACCTACTGATGTCCAGTTGATCGGACCTGCCCTTGTGGCTTTCTCCTTCGTGGGACCGGTAGCAGGGTATGCACGACGCTGGTATCCATTTAGCAAGTTCTTGCTTTGCTGATGAACCCGGCCAGCGCGGTACAGAGGCTGTGCAGTCTGACGACTGAATCGCGGAAGAATCCTTCCCCACATGACTGTGTGACTGTGTTTATCGTACACACAAAATGCTTAGCAATTGGTCTGAGAACTCCTTTGTACAGAATTTATATACCTATTAATGGCCGTGTATCGTAGGTAGAGTAAAGAACAGCCTAAATCCTGGTGCAGACAAAATCCAAGCCCTTGGAAAGGTCTCTGCACAAGCAGAGCGCCTTCAAAATAATGCCCCGCTTTCTGTCATGCTACTCCGTGCGGCCCCCTATGCGACGGCCTGTTCCTGGTTGTCGTCACCCTCTGTCTCCCTCCTCTCTGAGGTGTGCACTATTTCTCAGCAGTGCGTCAGCACCACGGTCGTCCCCCCTGACAGCCCCGGATGAAGAAAATGCTCCCTCGCTTCAGATCAAGGTACTGTACCCCCGTAAACGCAGAGTTTTCCCGCTCTACATTGTGCGTGTATTCGCTTCCAACTTTTCTTTCCCGGTTGTTGCTGCCACACGGGCGTAGGGACTCCCTGGGTGGCGCGGATGGTTTCGCAGCGCTGCACTTGAAGGCCACACCAGACCGCAATGAGACTAATGTAGTTTTTCCGTCACGAACGCGTACTTTAGATCACAATCATTGACGCTATAACTACTGCACTAAGCTGGCATTCAAGGCATGCTTTATTTGTTCGGGTTCCTCTGTTTACTTGAAGATACACAAACCATGTTCTGATAGAGAGCGAGAGAGACAGACAGAGAGAGAAAACGACGGAAGAAATACCGTGGTACGACATCGATAATCATGGATGTGGATACGACATGGTTGGAACAGGCCGTCGAGGCTCCACTCCCGGAATTGAGCAAAGTACGCGAGGTGGCCATTCTACACACAGAAGTCAGTAATTTTCTGCGGACTGTGAATGGCTTGGCGGAGAAACTAATCCGCGGCACCCGCAAGGTCGACGGTCTTACAGCAGCACTGGAGGACAAGGAGAAGCAGACTCAAGACCTTTCAGCTAAGCTGCAAGATGCGGTCAGCGAGGCAAGTACACTCCGGAGTCAAATGACTGTTAAGGCTGGCGAAACGCAGTCGCAGGTGGAGAAAATTTTCGGACGCAACCGGGAGCTTAGGAATGAAATGCACCAGTTAGAGAAAGCCCACTTTGAGATGCGCATGCAGCATGATAAGGAACTCCAAGAACTGTCAAGGAAAGCGGCATCTGTGGATGCCATGGATGAGGATCGCAAGACTCTGCAGCAACAGATTGAATGGCTGAATGATCAGATCAAGGAAGTAATCAAGCAGAGTAAGAGCACTCGGGAGGAAACCCAACAATATAACCGAGAACTTCAAAGTGAACGAAAAGCCCTGAAAGATCGTATTGCGGAACGCGAGGAGAGTATCAAAAGTTTGCAGAAACGCTGTCAGCGAGCAGAAGAACAAGTGAAGGAGTATGAAAGTAAACTCGAGTCTGCGCAGACAGAACAGAGCAAGGCAAAGGAAGTTTCACAGAAAAAGTTGCAGCAAACTACGAAACTGCTCAAAATGAATGAAGGGTACGTGAAGGAAATGAAGGCCCAGTTGGCGGAACTAAATGAAACTTTCAGTACAGTACAGAAGGAAATGGAGGTGTCGATCCAGGATAAGGCCAAGGCTGAGGAGAAAGTGCACGACTTGGAAAATCAATTGGAGCAACTGCAACAGAGGCTTGTACTGCTCGAGGAGGAGGATCTCAATGTACCTCAGACGGGAACAAGTGCTGCGGGATCAACGGTGTCTGGTATCACCCCTCGCCAGCGCCTATCGCAGCTCATGCGCCAGAACCAGGCGCTAAAGGAGCAAATTGAGCTTCTGGACGCGGAAAATGGACAGTACAAACAGTATCTGAAGCAGGTGTATGAGGAGTTGGAGCGCGGTGCTGAGAAACGTCGATTAGACAAAAATCATTTGCTTCACCTTGAAGTCGAGACCGACAAACTTAAGGCCCAGGTCGAGCAGCTGCGTCGTGATGTAACCATCCGCGACGACGAGGCTGCCCGCAACGAGCAATTGATTGGTCAACTGACGCGGGAGAAACAAATTTTGCAGCGTGTCACTGATGACCTTTCATCACAGATTCAGACACTGCTTCAGGAGGCCGCTGGGCACGAAGCTGAGCCAGTTGAGTCAGGCAGCCTACTGACAGCGGATGATGTGATCAACACGCGGCTGGTTCCCTTCCGAACCATCCAGGAACTGCAGGAACGCAATGTTCAGCTTCTGACAGTGATTGAGAGCGAAAATCTGCGGGAAAACGAGGATCAGGCGGAAAAGTTTCAGGCGGAGATCAAGAAGTACAAACAGGAGCTTGTCAAAACCCATCGTGAAGTGGAAGAGATCAAGATGGCTCGCGAAGCAGAGCACAAAGAAGTGCTTATGCTGCGCAAGCGCTACGCAGAGGTACAGAAGAGCCTGACTGAAGTCGGAGCCACCGGTGACAAGGGACGTGCAGTATCTGCTCCCACCGTATCCGATGATTACGTAGACATTGACGCAGAAAATGCTCGCATTGAATTGGAGCAGAAGGTGGCAGCTCTTGACCAGGAAATTGAAGGCTACGTCAATCGCCTAGCGGACAAGGAGTCCCAGATCGAGAGCGTAAGGAGCCTGGTGTCAGAAAAGGACAAGCAAGTTGCTTTGCTGCAGGAACAGATCGATAGGGCGGAAACGATCAAGAACGCTGCGAACAGCAAGGTAAATGATCTTAGTATTGACAACGCCTCACTGCGGCAGCGCATTGTCGGATATGAAGACGAAGTCACGGCCATGCGGGACAGCAAGTCCGAGTTGGAGCGCACCATGAAAGGCCTTGAATTTGACAACTCCCGGCTACAACAGGCCGATAGCAACCGCCAGGCCATGGAGGATCAGTTCCGCCGCGAAATTGAGTCGCTACGGCAGGAGAATGAACGCCAGCATCAGATTGCAGAGAGCATGCAGTCGATGGTCAGGCAACTGGAGGACCTACAGCGTCAGCATAGCGCTCAGAAAGTCGAAGAGGTCGACGGTCTCCAGCTTGAACGGACACGGCTGCAGAATCGTGTGAAGCAGCTCGAGGAGGTTCAGCAAAAGCTGTTCAGGGCCCAACAGGAGCAATTCGAACTGCGAGAGGAGCTGGCCGGTGCCCGTCTGGACTCGGATCGTCTGCGTGGTCTGCTGAATACTGAGCAGACCTCAATGGTGTCGCTCCGGTCGCAACTCGCAAGTGCCCGCGAAGAGCTCGAGTTGAAGGAAACTGAGCTAACTAAAGCACGGTCACAGATTACTGCCCTTCGGGCGGCCTCAGATGCCACCGCGGACGTGGAAATGAAGCGTTTGAAAGACGAGAACCGTGAGCTAATCTCAACCAAAGAGGACCTCGAACAAAAGGCCTCGGAGATGGAAGCAGCTGCTAGCGCAGTTAATGCAGAATTAGCGACGCTCAAGGCCAAGGTCGACGCATTGGAATCCGCCAAAGTGGTGGCCGAGAAGATGGACGCGAAACATAGCGAAGAAGTAACATCGCTGAAGGACTCCATCCGCAAGATCAACGAAGATCACGAAGCCAAGGTCGAGAGTCTCAAGTCTCAGTTCAAGGACATTGACGGTATCCGTCGATCTGCAGAACAGGCCCAGAACCAGCTCTCAAAGGAACGCGACGAGGCCAATGCCGAATTTCAGCAGACAAAGGAGCAGTTATCTGCTCTGAAGGACCGCCACGCCCAGCTCGAAGCTGAACACACTGCCTACGCTGCTCGCGTAAAAGACTTCGACTCAAAGGAGAACACCGTCCGTGCGGAGCTTGAGAAGGTTAAAACTCAGTATTCTGCAGACCAATCTCTATGGCAGTCGGAGCGTGAAAAGCTCACGCGTGAAATTCAAGAACTTCAGCAGAGAGAGAAGGAAGCAGCCGAGGTCGCAGAGAAGACTCCCTCGGACGAATCTCAACAGGACGTACCGCAATACGTACAATTCCTACGCGAGGAGAGTGAACAAGTAAAGGTACAGCTCCTTGACACCGTGACGGAACTCAGCCGCAACCAGGAACGAGTAACCGAGCTGGAAGCAGAATTGGCACAGGCCAGGGAGGCATTGTCCTCGTCATCTGCCGCGGCCGATAGTGCCAACACCGCAGCTGATATCGAGAGTCTGCAGGCGTCTCTGCGTCTGAAGGTTAATCAATTGAATTTACTGCGGCAGGAAGCGTCGGCGTCGAAGCAAGCGTTGGAGGAGGCCCGTACAGAAACCAGTCAACTGTCACAGCAGCTTCATGCCGCATCAGATGCACGCGCTGCAGCCACTTCCGCCCGTGAGCAGGAACTGGAGAAGACGATCACGTCGCTGACGGCAGAAAAGCAGGCACTAACTGACGAGGCGAACGAATGGCGTGCCAAGGCCCAAGCAAAAGTCGATGCTCAGGGACCTTCCAAAGAAGAGCATGAAAAGGTTGCTTCTGAGTTGGTGGCATCTAAAGAAAAGTATGAGAAAATGAAGAAGGCTGCGGCTCATTGGAAGACATCTCATGATAAGGAAAAGTCTGAGCACCAGTCTACCAAAGAAAAGGTCAATACGGAAGAGTCTGCAAAGCAGGCGCTCGAACAGCAGTTGGAGTCTTTGCGCTCTGAAGTAAACGAGGCCAAGGAGAAGCACAGCGAAACCGTAGCGAGATTAGAAACGGAGCTAAAGAAGGCATCCACAGAATCGGCCGCCGGTGAGCCTGGTCAGGACAAATCGGCAGCAAAGGTCAAGGAGCTTGAGGAAACACTGGCAGCCAAGGACAAGGAAATCGCAAGTCAGAAGGCTAACTTGGAGAAGGCTAAGGAACAGATAAAGAATTTTGCGATGAAGCTGAAGTCCTCCAAGGCAGGTGCCGCTGGAGGTGATACCAAAACACCAACAGGCAAAGGCAAGACAGTCATGACAGCTGGGGCATCAGCCGCGGCCAAGACCTCAGCCCCTGGTGCCCCCGCCAGCGCCGACGGAAAGAAAGCACTGAACCCAGCGGCATCGGCCTTCACGCCGACAGCGACTGGGGTAGGCACGAAGCGCACATCCGCAGAAAGCTCGACCGGGTCTTCTCCTGTTGCGAAGACTGCTGCGGAAAGTGTGACTAAGCGCCCCCGAACCGAGACAGAGCCTTCAGCAGCGGCCCCTGCGGCCCCTGCCGTGCCCACGTCCTTAACACCCGCTGTTCCTCCAGCCGCTCCAGCTCCTGCGCCGGTAGCAACTACAGCCCCAGCGGCGGCCGCTGCCGCTGCAGCGGACGTCACCGTACCAGACACTCCAGGAACGCCCTCCAATGATGGCGCAGGTGCCAACGTCCCATCCGCACCAGAGGGAGTTACAGGCACTGGTAGTAATGTTTCAGCCGGCACAACACAGCAGTCGACATCGCTCTTCTTCGGGTCTGCGACCGCACAAAACGTGGCGCCGCCTACCTCGTCGACGTCCGAAAAGCAGCCACCGGCCAGCGTTCCCGGGGGGACCGACGAAGTTAAAGACACCACCGCATCAGCGAAAGATGCGCCTAAGACCCGCACCGACACAGTGGGTGCCACCGTTCCAGACAAGGCCCCCCCTGCTTCTGCAGTGCCCGCCAATCCATCGCCGTTTGCGTTCGGTAGCAGCACTAGAAGTGGCGGCGGCTTCGGCAGTGCTAGTGGCCTTGCGAAGACGACCTTCAGTGCATTCGGAGCTCCGGCAGCGACTACTATAGGCGGTGGTACTGGCGCGCCAGGGACCGCTGCATCCACCACGTCTCCAGCGCCTCCGTTCTCATTCGGTAAGGCTTCGACAGGTCTCGCAGCGCCGGCATTTGGAGCCGGAGCCGCCTTTGGTGGCACGCCAACGTTCGGTTCCAGTCCGGTTGCGTCTGCATTCGCCACGGACAAAGATCAAGGAGCGTCTTCATCGTCGGGTGGGTTCACGTTCGGTTTTGCCAAAAAGGATCCGGCCGTGGCTGTTGTAGGAGATGATGATGATGACCACGATGATGACGATGATGACGATGACGAGGACAATGACGACGAGGATGTTGGTCCGAACCCAGATACTACCGAAGAGGCCCTCGCTGAAGCCCGCCAGCGCCGTCGCCCGCAGAAAGGCGCTGGGGCCAGCGGGAAGAAGGGATCGAAGCGGAAATGATGCGCTGTGTCGGCACAACCACCACCGTTTGCGACAATAAAGATGCACTAAGTACAACCCTTGTGATTTTACTACTAGTCAACTATGTAATGACGATCGAGACGAAATCTAACATCCTACGCACCTCCGGGTACGAATTGGTGCGCCCATTCCGGGTCCTTCAGCAGACGACCGACGTATGAATCATTGGTTAGGTCATGCTTGGACCAAAGTTGCATAATACTTTCCCGAGCTGCATCCGCCGACATGGTTGTCTCATCGAGGGCACTTACGGCCTTGAAAAAGGCACGAATCTTCTTCTTGCTCTGAATCCGTCGTTGCTGGTCTTCGTGCGGAGCAGAGGTCGGCGATGAGCCATCATCCCGTTTGCGCTTCTTGGAATCCGATGTTACTTCTGTGTCATCTGCATCGTTGCCAGCAGCAGCGCTTCGATGCATTGCAACATCCTCGTAGTCCTCAAGCTCGTCCGCCTTGCGTTGTGCGGCTTCCACAACCTCCGGAGGGAATGCAGCCAGTTTGGCAACCTGAATACCGAAGGACTCATCGCTCGGACCGGGCTTGACTTTGTAGAGCAACGTCAGCTGCCCATCGCTAACGTGCGCCGTGACATGCCGATTTTTGACGATGGGTACCGACTGATTCAGGCCGGTGAGTTCATGGAAGTGCGTAGCGAAGAGTGACAGGGCTTTGACTTCTGTGGCCAAGTGCTCCGCAATTGCCCACGCCAGACCAAAACCGTCGTATGTGCTGGTACCACGGCCGAGCTCGTCTATGATAATCAATGACCGGTCAGTGGCACTGCGCAATATGGTGGCACTCTCCAGCATTTCTGCCATGAAAGTGGAAATGCCCCGCAGCTGAGAGTCACCGGCACCAACGCGGCAGAGTATGCAATCAACAAGGGAGATCTCGGCCTTCTCGCATGGTACAAAGCAACCAATCTGTGCCATCACACAGATCAGACCGGCCATACGGATGTAAGTGGATTTGCCGCCCATGTTCGGACCGGTGATGATAATCATTTCGGTGTCATCTTCGTGCATGACCAGGTCATTGGCAATGTAGTTAATATCTGGCTGTACTTCGAGGCACGGGTGCCTGGCTCCTTGAAGCTTCAGAATTTTCTTGTGCTCTGCACCATGGACGACGGGACGTACGTAGCCGGAAGGACTGCGGTGAGTAGTTTCCGCAAAACTAAAGATTACATCCAAGGTCGCCAGAAGATCGTTGAGCTGCAGCATGGGGTCAAAGTAGCCCATGGTCACGGCAATAACTTCGTTGGCAATACCGGACTGAATCTTGTTATAACTGGCAGTGAGCCCTTCATATTCTTCATTGAGCTGCTTGAGTCCGGCTGTGGTAAACTTGACACCGTCCTTCAGAGTTTGGAGTACGTGGTACTGTTTTTTGCCACGGATGGCAGATTCGTCCTTTCGCGTGATACGGAAGAAGTGGCCAAACATGTCATTGGTCTCAAACTTGAGGGTCTTACCAGCTTCAAGTCTGAGATCCCTGGCGGTTTTGCGGTGGACTTCGTTCATTTCGTCCTTGACATTGTCCTTGCGATTTTGGAGATCTGCCAGGCGTTCATCATAGCTAGCCTTGATTACAAATTCACCGTGACTGGCCTCATCTAAGTCAATGGTGGTCTCAATCAACTCCTGATACTTCGCAAAGTCTTCAACCAGGACCTTCAGGGGCTGAACGTACAGTGCATGCACCAGTCCACTCCAAGCGCTGTCGTGCTCCTCTAGAATCTGTGCAAAATCACCAAGGCGACGAATGGCCTGGTAGATCCGTACACAGTCTTGCAGACTTCCCTTTTTGCGCTTGAACTTCTTAGCAACCTGGCTCAGATCAGGCATGCGCTTCAAGAACTCGTCTTGCAACACCTGCCGACTTTCTATATCCTGCAGAAATGCCTCCACCAGATTTAAACGTTCCTCAATGCGAGTAGCATCCATAAGAGGCTGGCTAATCCACTGCTGCAACCTTCTGTTGCCCATTGGCGTCCGTGTGTGGTTCAAGAGATTGTACAGAGTGGTTTGCTTGTTAACACCGCGCTGACCGCCAGTTGGAGCCAAATGCAGGGCCTTCACTGCGGATGTATCGAGGCGCATGTACTGCTTCAGGTTCACATTCTGAATGTTGTACTGGCCAAAGTTTGAGCTATCTCCTAAGAGAGCCAAGAATGCCAACATACCGGCCGTAGCTGCGGATGCGTGTGGCATGCTACTCATCCTTGTGATTTCACCTGCTGCTTCCTTCTTGACTAGCCTCTGCAGGTCATGTTCAACGTCTCGGGTCATAAACTCTGCGCGGTTCCGTTCCGTGCACATTGCACCGCAGCGCTCGATTACCTGCTTGGCGACTGCAATTTGTTGAGCATCATCAACGCATAGAATGACTTCCTTGACACTCATCTGGATCAAAAGACTCTCTAAGTTTGCAAACAATTCAGAGTCGCTGAATTCGCTAATCTTTAGCGTGTAGTCGGTCGAGTCAACAATGCAGATGCCAACATTAGTTTGTTTGCTGGATGTTGTGAGCTTTAGACTGCACACCACTGGAGCACTACTGATGTTACTATGCGCAAAGAGGATGTCCTCCATATCTGTAACATTACCAGGACTAGCAGACATTGCCACGCGCCAAGATCCATTTTCATACGAAAACACCTCCACCCGCCGACATCGCACGAGCAACAGTTCCCGGCAAGCGGACTCGAAGAGGGCGCGATTCAATTGCACATACTCCAATGTCTGCCGACCAGACCCATCCGTCATAGTCTTGACTGCATGGGCTGTCTTTAAAAACTCGCGGGAAACAAATCCAGCGTCGTCCCCATGAGCTGTATACAAGTCACCGCGATCAAAGAATTGAACCGTTGCGGGTAATTTCCCGCGGTTTAGTTTCGTGAATGCAGTAATGTACCGCTCTACTTGGGGCTCGTCTGACGGTGCCATGTTTTCTGTTTGTAACCAATACCCTTGTACGATTCCTGTGTGGTTTAGTTTCATATTGTAATGTAGAATGTAAATAGCCCAGTATGACCCAGTCTACTTAGGCCGGAAAGTGAGACCCATACTCCTTTCTCGAAAGCACTCCTCTTTGCGCGCGAAAACTTTGGATAGCAGCGAAATTCACTACCTTTCATAGAGAATAAACCATGAGCCGGTGTTCCGGTACCTTTTGTACTGACCGCGACAAATCTGAGCTCACGGAGTCAAAGACCTCAATAATGGACTCCCGAGAACAGCAATTGGACTCCGGGCCTCAGCTTTCCGTAGCTTAGCGGCGCATCAAACGCCTGCTACAAGAAACGTGTTCTAGCATCCTAAACACGTCAAACGCTCTTTCCGACCAAACAACTGAAACACATCAGAGGATGGTCTCTTTGCTTATGCATACCTTTGAGCTTTCTTGCCTCCCTTGGCCGGGTTGGAACCGGTGCGTTCGTTGCTCTGTTCGTAGTTGCACAGAATCCGCCACATTGTTTTACAAAACAAGTAGAGCAGAGGACAATGCTGTCCACAAGCAATGTACCCCGTCCAAATGAAGCAGGCATCCCGACAGATTAACTCGCCTCCATAGCCAATTGCACCTGAAGTCTGCGCTCAGTGCCGGTGTCGATGTTGTGTGGCTTGCTCATACCATCCACTACCATGTTTGTCACCTGCAACGCCTACTCCTGTCTCTTTGCGCCGCTGCTTCGGTAGGGGGCCCCGCTCTTGACACCATGTTCCGATGGTGTCATGGCCAAGAGTCTCTCCAGCACAGTAGGATCGTACCCACCCCTCGAACAAAGCATCGAAAAGGGGCATACCCCTTCGGACTCCTAGCCGAGAGCAAGCTTGATTTAGATCTCACAAAGATCAGAATGAAGACATGTGCGCTCAGGATCACAACGTGCAGGAGCATCCTATACATAACGGCCGATCCGTGTGTGTAGCCAAGCTGCGGCTCCTTAATCCCAAATTGTTTGGACGTTTGTGGATCTTGGGCAGGTGACGCAAAAAGGAGCGGGACGACCAATAAGTTGGACCACCTGTGGTAGTGGAAGGAGCAAGACATAAGTCAAACTTGGAGATGTTCATAACTTTTCCACTCACCAACTATTGATCTGCGACATCGTTACTGATGCATGCAGATGACTTCGGCAGGACCTAAACAGGTCTCGATATAGCCCAACTTCAGATGACATGGTTCTGTTGCCTTGACAGATTAGAGTGTTTCTTCGTCTTCAGTCCCGCGAACTTGCGAATGGAATGGTCGTGGTGAAGATGATTAGGCAGTTGTAGCTAATCGATTTTGCCTTTGCCCAAAACAAAGCGCCCCGGGCTTCATAGCGGAGCAAGTAGGACGACCACAGCTTCACACCGCTGGCAGCCTGGCCACCCACACCCTCAGTGTCAGAAAGGCCGCCAACTCCCGACTCGGCTTCCGAAGTCTCAATCAATTCAAAAGGGTCAGGTGCGAGTATCAACTGTTTCGATTGTGTCTCCTTGTCTGGTGTCCCTTTCGAATTCAAAATACGAGGGCCCCCCCCGTCATCTTTGTGTCTACTGCCGAGCCAGAAATGAAACTTAGCAAACAATAAGTATGTCAGCTCCTGTGTCAGTAGCCCTCGGCCACAAGATTTGTTTCTTGGACCCCGCGGGTCCCGTGTTCGGGAACTGACCGGCACAAAAGACTACGGACTCGTACGGGTGGGGTTGTGGACCCAGAAACTGGGCTATCTTCCCTACGCACGGACTGTATGACTTTCTTCGTCGACTCCTATTGTCCCCTTCCGCCCACTTCTCTGCGGCAAGAAGGATTGTCTTTGGCCTGGACAGATTACGAGACCTGGACGTCGTAGTGGCATAAGTTTTGGTTTCATCACAACTCCAAAGAAACACTGGTGCATAGTGAGCGAGAGAAACGTTCTCAAAGAAAGGGTTAGTTGAATCCATCTACCCGAAACAGGCGATTAGATTTCCGTACTGGGAGTTCCCATCCAAATTTTTAAGATCTGGAACTTCTGTCGGAGTGCTCCAGCAAGCCAACTATCAGTTCAGGAACTGAACTCCGAAGGGATCTCGCGACATTGTGGTCAGCACCGTGTGACGGAAGGCCCAAGGGGACAGCAGGAGCCTTCTCCAACAGATTGGAATGGACCGCCAGCTAGCTATGTAGCAATCATTTCATCATCAAAGTCATCACCCAACATCCAAGCTCGGCAATGTGATGCAAACAAGCTTTGGCATTTCTTGATGATGTCGAGATGGCATGGCTTGGTCGGGGGCTGCCAGGTTACCCCACATTTCTCATGGCCAGCGGAGAACCTCACACACATTTTAGTAGGTACACATTGCCAAATATATTGCGAGAGATCCAGCTGCGCGTTCTCAAATCAAAATGCTGCCAACTGCCACACCCAACCGCTTACTCTGCTTCCGTTGGTCCCTCATCGTCTGGCGTACAAATCGTCATTAACCGTTCTTGCCATGCTGAAGCATCTTCGGTACCCTGTTTTTTTCCCTTTCGACGCCACAGTTTTAATGTCGACGCGGCAATAGAAGAGGATCCGCAGCCAGCGCTCTTTTGACCGCAGCCAGTCCTTGTTTTCTAATGTAGGAATCATCATCAAAACTAACAGCACAGACTTGTCGGTGTTGGGGGGTACTATAGCAATTTTTCTTGTGACGTCTTTTGCAGGCATTCCTTCGTTCCTCGTATTTATTGGATTTCATGCCAAAGTTTGAGGTGTGCGCACATCGCTAACCGTTGAGGTCCCGAGTGGAAAATTTCTACACCGTTTTGTTTCAAATTCATGTATAAAATTCTTAGTTTCATGGGAGGTGTGCTTGCTCTAGAAACACGGTACGAAACACGCTTGCTCCTTTAATAGAAGGACGAATGAATAGTATAATTTCATTCATATTAACAGTGGCCTACTCTGTTTCCCCTGTTGAAACGCGAAACCCGCAGCATCACACCTCCCACTACAACGAAGCATCTAGCATCATCCAACACATCCACCCCGTCGAAGGAAAAGTGTGCATCTTTCGCAATGGTGCATCACTCTGGCATCATCACTGACATCAAAACGTGCATACAAGGAAGCAAGACTTCCATGTAGTCAATAAACTGCTGCGAACTTGCCTTGGACAAACTCACCATCTGGAACCGGCGCATGGTGGCTCGTAGTGGTAAGCATACAATGTACATTCTCTTCAGTCGGCATGTGTGGGATGCAATGATGTCAAATGCATGCTTGGGACACGCAGGTACGGTGAAACATCAGCAACGATAGATGGAATTTGATGAAGTCCCTGTGTTGTGAAGATTCTTCTCGTACCCATGCGTATACACACTAAAGAAGAAACGCCTGCAGGATGTGTCGCGAAATGGATATAAGCGGGAAGAAAAGTGAAGGGAGTAGGTGGATATTGCTGGTGGATGAAAAAGAATTTTGTGATTTTTTCATGCCGCACACATGGTGTTGGCCCGCAGTTTCTCACATGGGCTCGTTCGTGTGTCCTCCTACCACTCTCGCACAAGGACAGAAGCTCATATTTGGCTATTTTCTTGGTGTGTATATGCCAATTATTAGGTCCTTCGGGGAGAATGCAATGATTAGGCATTGGATTTCTTTAGGGTTTAGCTAAATGTCTTCAGTTGGCTGTGTTCGCCAGAAGAGTTCGATATCGACAAACGAGAGATATGCCGGTGAGTATGACCAGGCAGCTGTTGATGTGAACACAGGCCACTGATTTGTCTTCACCGTCTGCGAAGGAAACACTCAAAGACTAATCCTTCGAGTTTTGCCCTGAAACTTCTGATGAGCACTAAATGAAATACACCTTAAGAATTCAGCCCCCACAACTCATGTTCTCGACATCTAGCTCATGTGGCAATATGGTGGAGAAGCAGTTAAAGGAACAAGAGCAAATCTGCACTACACGAATACTTAGCGACCCGGGAGCAACATTCTCAGTACACGAAAGACTCTTGCACTCTCTTTGGCTTCACTGTGCCTTGGCACGGGTCACGAGGTAACACACTGCTTTCCTCCACTAAGAGAAATAATCTCGTCCGAATTCTCACCGGCGTGATATCTGTGCAACCACAGAAATATCTTTGAGGGTACGGCGCAGGACGAGAGCAAATACTCTTGATGGACATCCAGGGAAACAGCTGTAAGCAGTGAACGATAGACTTGGTCGGTGAGAGCCAACTGGATGGGAGAGAATTTGTCTGTGCTCAGGGCTCAGGATCAGTTTTTTGCACAGTGCTCTAGTGATCCAATGCATGCTTGAGGATGTTCGATGGGTTATGTGGGCATTTCAAAGGTTGAGAGAACCATAGTAGACCGGCAATGAAAATGCGTTCAACGAAGAGAGGACGTTCGCCGTTCATCAAACCTCCCAAACAGAACATCATCTCCCAAAGTTGGCAGGTTCTGATCCAGGAGAAGACACCGGCGGTAGGAACTGCTGGGCCATCAGAGTACAAAACAATTTGTTGTTGACTGCAGACATTGCAAATTTTCGTCGGGTTGTTCTTCGGGAGGAAAACTGAGAAGAACAGACTTAGTCAACATAAGAGTACTGGTCATTGTTCAGTAAATAGGTGTATTGCAAGCTTCTCCACGATGAATTTTCGACTTCTCCCGCGTAACGGGAAGAGGAGAGCTAAGTGCATACCAACGCACCGCACCCTTCCTTGGGGCCTCCTTCTCTTCTTCAACAGAACCAACTCGGTGGCCCGACTCTACCAACTTGGTCTTCCTGTTCTATATACCCCGCCCCACGCGTTCCACGTTTTCGGTCCCCCCTAGGGATTAAATGTCATCAACTTTCCTTATTGACAAGGATCCTGCTGGAAACCACGAAAGCGTTCATTGAACATGGCTTGTGACCACCTGACTCAAGAAAATACGAGAAGAATTTAATGCAAAATCCATATAAAGTGCACAAACCGGTATCCTGGAAGATCAACAATTTTAGGAGCCAATTGTATCCCGATTCTCGTATTCATAAACGATAGGGTGAATGAGCGAAATGGGGCAACTACCATAACCTTCAAGGAGGAACAAGAAGCTGATAGTAACAGACCAGGTCCGATACTTATTGGATCAAGTCCGGTTTATGAGCATCTCTCTTTGAAAGTATTTGCTTATATAGGTAGCTTCCTCCAGTGACTGTCCGTGGGCTTGTGCATTGATTTTAAGTTGGCGCGAGTCAATTCTGATACAACTCCATAGGCTCTTCGTCGATTAATCGTCCATCCATGCTGAGTCCTGCTTTACCGTGTGGTTTTGTCTTGGTCCACGAGGAGTGTCCAAAGCTGCAGCGGAAGTACGGAGAACAAAACAATGGAGCAACATCATTGAAAACTTGGTAAGACGCTTCGGTTTGTTTCTGTTGACTGATTCTCTGAAAGAGAGTTTCCCATGCGATCGCGCGTTTGTGGTTCTGTCTAGCAGCAATTTTCCTGTTGTATTGCTGACAATTGCACTGGAAATCTGCATATGCGTAAGGAACAAACTGGCTGCGGCGACAAAATTGTAGTGCAATATTCCCTCAGGTTCTGCAGGCTACCAATTTCCCCTGCAAACCTCTACCCTTCCTTGTTTCCAATGGACAAGGATCAGAGCTGCCATAGATACTGCATGTAGTATATCCCCACGAAACGGAGCAAGGGGAAAGATCGAATCCCATGCTACGCCCATGTTTCCGCACACGGCCAAAAAGTCCATCTTGAGAATGCGGTTGTGATGTCCACTGAAAGACAGACCTTCGGGACCGAGACACCGGGGTGCGTGGGTGTGTGTGTATGTGTTTGACCGGAGGCATCTGGGCACAACTGTATTTGTGCAAGAATGCGGGGGCGTTCCGAAGTGAGCGTCTGAGAGCGCATGTCTGAGAGGCGCAACATCGGTGACAGTGTAGGGCAATATTCGTCCGCGACCACAAGCGCGTGCAGTCACGGACCCACACAGACGAATACCGGAGACCGGGGATACTACCAGGGATCTCTGGTCAGGGACATCCCAAGCTTGACATACATACAAAGTCCGCGGTGATAGACACAGACGACAACATGACAATCCCATTTGTCTACGGGTGATTGTGGACGTCCACACCAACTCTTATAACACAAATCCGTACAATGCATAATGAAGGGAAACGCGAAGTAGGTCTGACTTCAGGCCAAAAGATTGAAGCGTCTTATGTGGGATCTTGGTCCCCAGCGAAGTTGGCGGAGTCGGCGAGCCAGCCCCTATGAAGCACTTTCTCCTGATTATATACTCTGTATCTCCCTTCAATTTTTTCCGGATGATGACTTTCTACTTCTTGTTGACTGATACCCTCGCCCATTCTGTATGTATGTTCGGCTGATGGAATGTCTGAACATTGAGATACTGGTCCGGCCAGATCATCTATTATAAACCTACAAAAGTTCAAAGAGACATCGTGCAATATTTACAAAAAGGAAGAAAAACATAGTACCGTCGATATCTGACGCCAACTAACGCCCAAACATGCGCTTGTATGGATTAAGAAGCGTGCTTGATTTCACATTAATTTCAAGCCAACCCAATAGAGAAGAACGATGAGTGACCATTCCTGATCCCACAGGGAGCTCCGCGGGGCAAGATCAACTACAAGCCGCCCCAACCAACTCGCAAACCTCGGAATTGTGTATCGGGTTTGCTATCTTCTTTACGCTCTCCGCTTTGCGTCTGGTTGCGTTACTGTGACGTAGAACGGGTTGCGAATATCAAGTCAATTACACAGACCAAGGACAATTTGATGGAAGCACAGGCAATTTCCGTTCTCCGCGATCAGACATCTAGTTTGTGTGGGAGGTGCAAATGGCAACACAGCAACGGACTCCATCCAGCTGTCTCATTCACATGGCCGACCCTACAATAACTTAGTTTGGTGTAGATAATGATGTGCATAGTGTCAACTACACGTCGACACTTCATGTCCATTGAACAAAAGATTCTGTTTACAGCAACCACAATACACACGGAATGACATTTTCGTCGAGTCCTAGGCATCCTCGTGCCCTTTTTCTATCCTCGGTTCTTCCCCTTTCTGTTCCACGATTGAAGCATGACTAACATAGTACCGGCACTCCTGTACGTATCCACAGAAACAGATGCCGATTACAACATTCTCAGAAACACTGTGATACAGCATATGTGGCTCAACAAAATCGAGCACTTCACGACTTCCGGAACACACCCTCCCACTACTGAAGCGACTCTGTTGGATTCCCTGAAATTGTTTGAGCCCATGTAGTGTCCTTCCCATGTCTGAGAAGTGGTGGGACTTACAAACCACCAAAGACAGCATGGAAAGTCAAGTACTACTGGGATGTATCATGTCAGCTGATGATGACGCTGGGAAGCAATATGGTAACATATTTCAACTATATGCCGGCTACAACTGTACTGAAGAATTGCGGGGAGTTTGGCATCATCTGCAGGGGTCGGCAATGTCTTCGCGGTCTCTCAGTCCTGAGGAGAGCTTGTGAGAGCTTCATTGACTTTAAGGGATTTCTCCCAGTCTGTGACATTTGTGCCGCGCACAAGTGAATGGACGAGACAGCGATGACTCTACCAGATTATATTTGTGCGAGTTTCTATATTTACAGAGACATTTATGTTGACAATCTTGGCAAGAAGCGTACATGGTGTTGGCGTTCCGCTTTTACTGCAGAGAACAAGAGGGAATACTTTGATCACCAATACATAAAGGATACGCTGATGAATTTAATATTGTCGGATACTACTTTACTCCTCCTAAGTCAAACGGTTTACTTACCTCCAAATGTGTGAGAAGGGGACTGGAGGCCCTGCTCTTACGTTCGGAATGGTTTCAATCGGTCCGTTAAGAATTCAAATAACGTGGTAGTGGCACGTCTTCTTCCGAGCTGCAGTGAAACAAATACACCGTGTGGACTGTCGTTGGTCTCTCCGTTTTCCTTTTCAAACTCATGATAATGCCGAGGGTATCCCCTCCAGACACCTTCTATTTTTTATTGTATATTACAATTCAAGGCCGTATGGAGAACTCATATTTTCCAGACTAGGTCGTCCCGCATGGGGTGTTTGCCACGTACGTTCCACTCTCCCTCCCCCCCACACACGCATATTCCCTTATCTGTCACAGTTTTGATGTTATTGTTTGATGATTCCCCGAGTCGTGCAAACCGGTATCGCTTTACTGCCATCTTGACAATATTGTAAGAGTGTGTATGCGTGTGATGTGTGGGAGCGTTGGACGTCGACACTACAAGAGCTGACATCCTTATGTAGCAAAGTCAGGCAACAACGTCTCGTAAAGAATTTTACTCCATGTGGGTGTATTGTATATATTCAATACCCTTATATCTATTACCACCCCGAACCTTTAAATCTATTGCGGCACTATACAGCATCGCGGTCGGAGAGCGTCGGCTTCGAGTGAGACAAAGGGTGTGGATCTGTCTATGTAGTGCCATTGGCTGATTGTGTGGTGATGGGTATGAAGAAGAATGTGTCTGACCATCCTACTTGTTTCATGATGCTTTCTGCAGTCCTTATATAACTATTTTCTACATGCTCAGTATCTGAAAATACGTCTACTGTGTTACATACATAGCAAAAAGCCACTGTGCGTGGATGTCCATTCGGAGTGAAATGGTTCTCACACATGCAGAGGATTGCGAGCAAAGTGAATCCTAAACATTGTACTATCCATTATCAGTATATCGCAAGAGTGGTGTTTACCAGAGGCAACGGCAAGAGGGGTACGAAACGGAAGACGTCAAACTGACCCTGTGTTTGTTTTCATATTAGCACACTGCAAACTTTTTTTTCAAACTGTGGTGGGGGGAGAAGGGGAGGGGCGGTGTTTCCACACTCCCAACGACGCCCTCCATGACCAGGGCCCTCACTTCTTTGTTCCAGCCTAAATGTTAGCCTTTCGGTATATAGAACGACTGACTGCTTATCCAAATACCAAAACCAAAACCGACAATACTCTCATGCGCTCGTGGATATAACAAAGCCCGAAAGGGGACACCGAACCGCACAGGAAGGACGCGAACAAGAACTGCACACCCCCGTAATCTATATCTCCCTCCTCTGCACCCGTACACTTACATACACTTTCTCTATTCCAATAGAATGATAGGTTCCAGTCTCTGAAAGTGGACGTTTCAAATTCAAAGGGTGTGGTTTTTTTTGTATCATACACAGGGCCAAGAGGAAAAAGACCAGCCGTAGCCTGAAGACCAGCCGTGGCCTGAAGACCAGCCGTGGCCTGTACTCTGCACACTATGACACATTTAAGTTCGGACAAGTCTGTCCTTATTTTGACCTAGTCGTGCAATTTTTGGGATTTTCACTGGTTGCCGACATTCCCCCGCCCCCTCGGCCTATCTCATTTGGGAGTCCGGGGTTAGCTGACCGTGAATGCTTGCTCGGGGACCAGCCCATGTATTTGTGGACGAGCGCTGTAGTTGCCAAGAGAATACTCTTCACCTCGGCAAACTCCCAGAGGGTACGAATGCTGCTAGGGGGATACCTAGCGCAAAGTGGAAAGCCGCAACAGGAGCAAAGTGACAGGTTTTTGAAAAAGGTTTTTGACGGGTATGCTCGGGCTCCGTGACCTTCTGTTGTTGGTTTGGTAACTGTTGAGAAGTAAATTTTACCATGTCCACAATTTCGGGCCTCGTGGCTATAGTTCTATAAGAGACCAGCAGTGGTAGTGTGACGCAAATTTCAATTCAAGTCTTCTGAACGAAGTGTTCACTAATGGGTTGGCCCCGTAGGTAGATGGTATCGCAATTTTTGTGAGCTCTAAGCAATAGTGTTTGACTCTGTGAAAGAGGTTTGACACAAACAAACGGTCTGCCGCTGTCGTCCACAGGTTGAGATACATTGAAGGTTGGTGCCATTGTGCTCAAGAATGATATCCATTGATGGGCACCCAGCTAGTGTGGTCGATGTGGTTGTACTAGTATTTGGAGGTCTATTGGTGATCACTGGATCAGGGTGCAATAGGGCGTGGCGATCATCAGCATCACTACCAATCTTCTCTAATTGAACGTAAAACCAACGAAGGATGGATATGTTGATGATCATATTAAATATACATGCTGGGGATGGATGCTGGACATCACAAAACACACGCGCAAGGAGAGGCATTGTGACTGCATGATTGGTAAAGGCGAAGTAAACAAATCTATAAGACGGTAACCCAAACAAGGTCTCTTACGATGACGGATATATGTGTTCAGAGCTGCGTAAAAAGGAGAATATCAGAAAACGGGACGAAGACGAAAGAGTGATTTACGCTCGCGCCATCCACCCAAGCCGGATGAATGAAGCGACGAATAAGGGCCCGGGCTGACGGTCTAATTCCTGTGGTGGAGACGTCTCCTAGACTTTTTTCTGGCGGTGTGATCAGTTTTAAGTTTCCGTTTTTGTCGTTTGTCACTTTATGGTCACCCTCTGTTTACAACCCCCGTATTGGTCTAACCAAGGATAGAGTGCGTGATGGTCCCATGCTCTTCTGTAAACCTTCGTCGTCGTCTCCGGTGGATTGTTTCCACTTGCATTCACTTCGTGAGCAATTGTTCGGATTGTCTCCTCCGCCCCTCACTTCGTTTGTTCTCTCCATGCCTGTCTGAAGCGAGAGGTTGGGGGGGGGGGGGGGGAGGGGG
>PDIP01000030.1:83466-93778 GCA_002811645.1 Corallochytrium limacisporum
CCTCCCCCTCCCCCCCCCGCCCTTTTTCCACTCACCCTCCGCCGGAGAGGCGGCCACCTCACCGTCAGCTCCTCCCTCCCCCTCCCCACTTCCCGGGGGAATGCCGCACCAGAGGGCAGCAGGGGGAAGCAAAACGAGCCAATGAACGCGGAGGGTGGGTAGGAGAGAGAGAGCTGGCGGAGGTGGACCCCCCCCCGGGGCGGGGGGAAGGAACACATTTTTTTCTTTCTTTTTCATAGCACGGCCACCTCTCACAAACACAGCCGGGAACTCTCTCAACAGACGACGGTTCAGTGTATAAACTCCGGCCTCAGCCAGAAGAAAACCAGCACTACGGGCGCAAAGTTGCGGGGCTCAGCGGCACCAGTGTGTAAAAAAACCATTCAGGGCTTTGGCTTCTTCCGCAGGGAGAGAGGGGACCCGACAGAAGGAAAAAAGACAAAAATGGCTGTATCAAATTCATGCGACAGAAGAAAATTTTGAAAGGGAGGATGAGGAGGGCGAAAAACACACACGTACAACGGAACTGGAGAGGTGGGGAACGAATTACTGCGGTGCGTGAGTGCGCAACAACGTTTTTACTTTTCAGGGACATCCCCCCCCCGGCAAAGAAAAGTGTGTGTGTGTGTCAAAGATCAGGGTTCCGGAGGTCTCGACCAATGTCAGAAGCACTTTCGCGTCTTGTGCGCTCAAGTGTCGCCATCCCCCTTTTCACCCCACATTCATCATTTTTATTGCCTTTCCCCCTTTTCCCGTGGATTTTGATGCAATAATGAACGGCGTGTCTCAAATTGGTGTGCATAGGGATATGCGAACGGGTGTGGTAACCGAAAGATATATAAAGCATATAGGATCAGGTACATGAATGAGCTTTTCTTGCAAGGTACCTTGTAGAAGCAAGTCAAAATGTGCCAAGGACCGTACACGTACAATCCGGCTCAGACCGCCTCTGCCTCCACTTACAACATGGACTCCAAGTCGGAAGAAGCAAAGAAGGAAGAACGCCTGCAGAAGAACCGGGAGGCAGCCAAACTTTGTCGCGCCAAGAAGAAAGAGTATGTGAAATGCCTTGAGGATCGAGTTAAGAAGCTCGAAAACTTGAACCTCGCCTTAATTGCTGAACTGCGCACTGCCCGCCAGGAAGTTACCCAGATGCGCCAGCAGATGGATGGTGTCCAGTCTGCCCCTCATCCTGGCCCCCCTGGCATGCACAAGCACCAAGTGCCCGTACACCCCGGAGACCCGCACATTGTAGGACCGTACTCAACGCCGTCCGCAAGGAGCTGGGATGTCGAGCAAATAACCTCCGGATCAAACCCGCAACTGTATGGAGCCCCTCTTGGACAGCCTGTTGGTGGCGCTAACACCGAAAAATATCAACATTCTCCTTTTCTCAAGTAATTCATCATAACATAGTCATATTACATATTTAATCCATGTGTACATAACCTTCTGTGTAATGGTCAGTGTCATGCCTCCATGCGAGCTGCGACGACCATGAGCGGTGCGTGCATGTGAACTAATGTCACATAAAGGCTAGACATGCACCATAAAGATATGCTAGTCATACCGAACGTAGAGTCTTCATGAAGGCTTCCATTCCTCGGGTTCGAAATCTGTTCCTTTCTTGCGCTGCCTGGTCAGCTCCATATTTTTGTTTGTCTGATACTTGGGCATGGCAGCATGGACTTGTTCCTCCACATTGGTAGCACCTGGCCCAAGAGCAGCTAATTCCTCAGCTTTCAAGCGTTCCACATTATCAGCCATCTTTTGTTTCCGAGCGACGTCTTGGTTAAGCTCTTGCACAGAAGGAGGTTCTTGTCTCGACCTGCGCAACCACTGTTCCCACTGGAATGGAATATCAGGCTGTGTGAAATCCGGGCTACCATCCGGCAGGTCATATCCGCGCTTTTCTCTGCCACCTTCCATGTACTTGTAATAAATTATTCCTTGCAGATCCTCTCCAACAATTTCTCTTTTTGGGCGGAACATGCCGCCAAGAGCTACTGCAGCACGGCGCAGCATGGCTAAATCATTGGTCGATCTAGCAATTTAGAGATACACAGTATATAAATGAGCCATGTCACGCATGATCAATTAGAATGTAGGAAAAAGTCGGGCACAAACAACCTAACAGTACGTTCCAAATAGCCATCGTCCCGCACCCGTCTCCATCAGAGTTTGACACTCTGTGTAGCCCGCGCGGTATAAACTGAGACCCTAATATATGATTTATGTAATTTCCCCGCACCCAACCAACGAGAAGGGGAACTTATACGCAAAAATAGATTTCTAACCGAACGCCAGCTTACAGCGGCGAGAGAAAAGGGTGGGGAGGGACAAGGAGATCCTTCAGTTGGTGAGAGAGAGAGGGGGCTGCAAGAGCGCGTTTGGACAAAGAGAACAAAAGGGAAGAAGAAAAGAAGGGAATTGTAATTGAGTCCTTAGCGCAAGGAGAACCCCCGTGTGCTCGCTTGCATTGGTTATCTGTATGTGTGTACTACAGTGATGTGCACATTTTGAAGGAACGGTCGCGAGGGATGTGTGTGCTAATACGTGTGCATGGTCTGTGAGAAACTTTGGGGGTTTCGCCTATACCGACGAAGCCAAAACTCAACACCATTTAACCCACTCTTCTTACTTTGGCCGTTCTCTATAGTGAATGAAAGTAGAGATGCAAACCATGTTCCTACTTCCCATTACCGATTCCTTCCTGGTGGTGCAGAATAAGACAGAATATGTCACCCAACGTATATAGGATAGGAAACCTGGAGGAGGAATTTGGGAGGACCACCCAAGGTATGTATTGTCCAACAAAGATGCGTCGCTGTCGTTGCAGCCCAGTTCAGATGCACAGTATGCTGATGGGGGTTTAATTCTCTTGCGTTCAGTTGGATCAATCGTCTTCATTTCAATAAATAGTAATGGTCCACTCGTGGTAGTGCAGTCAGTTTCCGGGACACCAGGTGTAAAAAATCACAGGAGTTCTTGTGTCTCTGGTGTTGCTCGCGATCAAGTCATCATCACGCCGTATCCCAAATTTTGAAATGCGGCGGCAAATCGGCGTTTCTCCAGTACCGGGTCGCTTTGTGTATGTAGGTCTTGGAGGGGGTGGAAAAGATAAGCCGATCGAGGAAGTGCATGAATGTGTTGACAGATGTGTAGGCTTGACACAAGGAGTAAGATACATGACCAAAGATGGATTGTGAAACCCACCTCACATGGTTGAGATCGAACTTGAGACGATATACCTAGGTTGACCTGACAATGTCCGTACGCCACTTAATTTGGGCCTATAATTGTGATCGCCCAATGCAGAGTCTATGAAGCGCTGATCCTGCAAGGCCTTATCGCCTACGTGCTTGATGAATCCAGATCGTGCCGCGATCTGCTAAGGGGTTGTCTGGATGTGGACACTGGACCAATGTTTCGTTTGTGTCCCCGCTCATGATTATCAACTTTTCATATTGCTGCACCCAGTTCTTCGTGGCCATAGGTTCTGTATCGCTCCATTTCAAGGAAATTCCATCAGGGATTCCATCCACATCGAAGAGTCCAGCAAGAGTTTCAAATTCTGTGATTTTCTTGCCAGCCCCAACTGCTCCCAAACCCATCTGGTCTCCCTGTACATTGTTCGTCTCTGCCCGATATCCGTCAAACTAGCTTACTGGAGTACCCGCCAACGACGATGTTCAACGGAAGAGTTCCAAGGTTTCCGGGATGGAGAACTGTGCGAGGGACAGGTTTCCCTAACATCATTTCCCAACAACAACACAGGAATCACGCTATAGGCAGCACCATATTCCTCAACAGCATCCAACCCTGCGCTGGCAACGATGACCACAACAGCAAAAGAAGCTCAACATACGGCACGAATGGAGGGGAGACGATGGCAGCAGTGAGCCAGAGGGAAGGAACAATAAGAAACTCTCGTGGTTTCGCTAAACCCCCTGTGTAACCCCCCCCCTGTTTTAATCTCCGCGAGGCGGGTCGTGTGCGTCTCTTGCTGACATCAGTTGGAATTTTGGAATTGTTGCTGTGCGCGTCCCAGGCGCGGACACCTGCAGTGGAACAGAAGAAAGGAGAGGGGAAGGTTTTGGGAGGGGGGGAAGGCAGCGGTTCGACTCGTGGTGCCTTTTGAAACAGGGAGAAAGGAGAACGAGTTGTCTCGCATGGATGGGGACCCGCACGGGCACCAGACCCCAAGGCCCAGAATTCGGTGTCGATGGATGTCCTTTTCATGGGACAGTCGAGCGGTGTGAGACATATTCACAGGCACGGCCGCTCTTTGAATGCAACCACAGTCGTACTCATGCATGTGGGTATTTTCTCCGGTACGCATGCTCTTTTTCTGGGTCTAGTCCTTGTGGGCATGTGCCAGGTTGAAAAGGATATCCAGGAAACCAGCTTGCGGCCTTGAGCAGGAACGTCTTTATTTGTTGATGGATGTTGGAGTATTAGTAGTATTGTGCGGAGTATACAGAATGCACCGAGTTGTTCAACAGTTTCAGTTTCAGTGTCCCCAATACGCGGGCACACGCACGACCCGACAAGCGCAGGACACACCGTGCGGACTCTACAGCCCTGTTGTCTATGACATACAACCGGCCGGGTGATAGATACCAACCCACTCACGGAAATCAAAAGAATTCTCCCAGTCTTCTTGTTTACTCTGGTGATGATGATGAGCATTCCTATGTGCGCTATTTTGTGTGGTATGTGGTCTGGGAGTGATCTGTAACTTGGAAGAGGGGGATGAAAGGGAAGAAACATGGTGGTGGAGGGGACGTATACACTAGTAATACACGGCCGCGCTACCAAGTCTCGCTTACACTTGAATACAAACCTCCGACTTTAGAGGTCAAACAGCCAGGTCCAAGCCCACGCAGGCAACTTCCTTTCCCTCGGGTAGTACGGGGATACAAATATCTTCAGATCACGATGATGTTGTCCTCCTTTGTACGTATGTACTTTTCCACTCCGTGTGCGGGAGGTGTCCTGAAGTATTGCGAAGGGCGTCCTACAAACCGATGCCATCAATCGAAGTATCAATACAATTCCGACCAACAGCAGTGTACCGGCATGGTCCCATATCTGGAAGAATGGCCCACACCCACACTGTGGCTTTGAAAGACATCCCGCGGCAGTGCAATACCATGCTTGAGCACGGGTAGCACCCTCAACAACTTCCTCATCGATTGTACATATGTACTCTGACCTTGATATCAAGTCCATTCCCTGTACCTTGGTTTCGTAACCGGCAGAGGAATCGCTGGGTACTGTCACTCTGCATGTCGGTGGCTCTCCATCTGGAATGCTGGTGACGCCTGATCACTCAATACAAAGTGCAAACGGACGATCGATCGCTGTCGTCGCTTTTGCTTGAGCCGTCGGGGCCAAGTGTCTCAGCCTGATCTGCTCCGGCCTTTGAATGACAAGTCGTTGTCTTCTGTACCTACTCCGCACTCCTATTTCCATCCAAAGGCGATTTCTTTCCTACGACTCTCTTTGTTCCAAAAATTGCGTAATTTGGTCAGTGAGTGGTGCAAGTTCGATGACCGGGTCGTGTGTATGTAAGCCCAGTCCGAAGCAGGCAGGATATCCCATCGGCCTTCTCACATCTATGACTCTTCTGCATGCCTATGACTGCGACAGTAGACGATTTAGTGTGCTCCTCTGCACACATATACAATCCAGATGCTTCATGCTTAAGAGCACTAAGCGAAGGAGGATTGGGAAGCACTGTGGATGAAAATTGCTCTCCCCGCGTGTAATTTCAGACCCGTTGGAACCCTCGATATGATTTGTCGTATTGACTGACGTACAGATTTTGTTTGTCTTTACTTACTATGACAATGTACCGGAATTGACATGATGAATCTTGGAAGGTATTCTCTCGGTTTGGTTGATTCGTGAAATAACAGCCCGGCCTGGTGATTTTTCGCGAGTACTGAACATACTGGACACTGCACTAATGCTGTATGTATGGAGGACAGTCAAGCACCGCCACTGAAATATTGATCATGTCGGACGAGAGTCCCTGTGCGCAACAGAGAACGTGTTGAAAATAGATCCCGAAACGTCGCGTTGAGTACGGTGATTTCAGACCGTCATATCGCTCCAATAATGAATGTATCACAGCAGTATCAAGCGTCAGCAATCCACTACAGAAGGCTATCGACCACCACACGTTCGATACAAACATGCAGAGTTGACCAACTTAACTCTCTGCACGCAAATGCTTCACCTCAAAGATTTAAACTATCTGAACCATTTTGTGGCTGCCACAGGTTAACTACGAAAACAGCCAGTGTTGACGCACCCAAATCGTGCAAAGCGCCGTTCTGCAAAGGAAACAAACCGCCGCACCGGGTGTTCGGACACCCCCAGGTGTGTGTGTCGCCTCTGTGTTGTTTTCATAGACCGGCTCTGTTAATGCTTGTCCATTGTCCTAAGTGTGTACGGAAACCTCCACGTCTCCCCTCTGCGGCGGCGGTAAAGGGGCGGTTGGTATTGGGGACAGCTCTACTACAGCAAATCGCCGGCTGATCGAGAACGCCATACATTCTACTGCACTGAGCACCGCCGTACACAAAAACAAGGGGTTCAGCGAACAAAGTACAAGAACACGGTGGTGGGCGGTGGTAGAACTGAAATTCCCCTGAATCCCGTATCCATATATTCAGTACCGCACCACCGTACATAGATTTGTGGCCGCACCGCCCCGCCTCTACCAATTTCAATGCTTGTTTAGCGGGCACTTCCCTCAGTGTGATAGAAATGTGAAAAAGTGAATGCCGCAGCTCCCGCAAAACCAACCAGCGCACTTTCACTATCAAAGTATTGGCCTCACTCTTCCATGTTGAACTTCGCTCCCCACGATGAGCAGAAACCCTTCCATGAATCCCCCTAATCTGTTGCATTTCATAGTAAAAGTAGGGACTCTATGATCCCAGGATGATGATATTATTACCGACCAAGATAGCGAAGGGTGAAGAAAAAATTATGAAAGAATTTTTTTCATATTCCACTCAGGGGGACGGGGAGGGTGAGTGGGAGGGGGGGGGGGTTGTGTGGAATACTGTAAAGCAAACATGTGAAAAGAACGACACACAACTGCGGACAGAAAGGCGAGGAACTTACTATTCGTCGAGCGACGACAGCCCTCCCCCCTCCTTCTGCTCTTCAGAGGGGTTCCACGGAGTGGGTAGCATCGGTAGTGCATCGGTAGTACATACATTTAGTATAAGAAGAAAAGGAACAGTACCTCAGAAAGTGTCAAATGGCATGACCCGTTTTGGCACCTGGGGGCACTCGGTCGGCAAACTGAGAGGGCACGTCGGTGTGTGCTGACTTAGGCTCAAGTGACGATTGATGGGCATGGATACCTCTGCTTGGTCAGATCTGCGTCATTGGTATCCACAATGTACTTGGATTTGTCGATCAGAGCGCGCAATCCGTTTCCCGACAGAGCAGAACCTCCGCGGGTGAACGTTTGGGCGAGGATAGTACCGGCACTGGAAACATCGCTGCATTTCAGTACTGATCCCGCCTGGGCACCCAATGGAGTTCAGGGCCTCTCAATTCCAGCGAATGAGAGCACAGCCAAAAGGGTCGTCTGCATTACAGACTATCGATATTAAGTGCGATCTGCCCTAAAACTTACTTGCCAAATTTATTAGTGTTTGGTCCCCAATTTGAATATCCAAAAACGCGTGCCCATTCACCGGACTGGCGGATAGTTTTCCTTTTTCTCGGTCCGTGCACACCCGCGAGTTATGTCGTTGGGGTGGGGTGGGGCATTGCTGGCTGTTTTTTTTTTTCCGTCCCGCAACTTGCTGTAGTCGTCGTTGTCGTATCTGCTAGCATTCTCCGGCACTCTTGTCCTCCAATTGGTACACTTACTATGGCTTCTCTCACTGGGTCCGGCAGAGGCTCTGTGCGGTTCCTCTATGTGCTGTTGTGTTCTATAGATTGGCATGGAATCGTTCGAGTCTACGGACGACCTCCAGCAAACGGCAAAACACTTGCGGTATGAGTTTAAGGCTGTGCTGTGCCGTTGGTTTCGCGGCAGATGAATGTGTCGTTTGTGGATGTTGGTTCCGTGGCACATTGGCATCCTTTCGAAACCGTGCGAAGTACCTGCCATTTGGTACCTGCGTGGCAGGTCACAGGCGTTGCTATCCCAGTTAATGACTTCCTTTATTTGGAAACTGATATGTAGCAATCAAGTTCTTGCATCCCAGGAAGTACCGCTATTTCAGAGGTGACGGTTGTCGCAGTATCTTCACCGGCGTGTCTGTCCAATGTCGAAAACATTTATCCGCGGACAATACGTGTACTACAACACAAAGCAGCATGGTTTCTCTTGATGTTCTCATGGAGCCCAAGGGCGCCATCAAGATCCTCGAGTTCGTAAGTCTTTCTTGACGAAGGTGCTTTTATTGGTGCGTCAACTTTTCGGTGCAGTGCATACTAACCTTGAGTATTCTTCTCTCCTAATTTTGGGGGTTCTCTTTTTGTTTCGTACAGCTACTCAACCTTATCGCTTGGTCAGTTCTGGCCTCGAGTAGTCCAGCTTGGGAGAGCCGCGGCAATATCAATAAGGATAACTACGAGGGATCCGTCCAGTACCTTATGGCGATGCTCATCATTGGCTGGATCATGTCTATGGCTCTGGTAGGCGTCTATGCGATTGCTGACGATGCTTGGACCGCAAACACGCAGGCTAAGTTCGGCACGTTTGATTTTGCCGGCACTGCTCTGTACTCTCTCCTGCTCTTCCTTGCCTCTGCCATCTGGGTCGGAATCGGTGACAACATTGACATTGTGGTGTTTGACAGCATCTTCAGCTCCAACTTTCCAGACAATGAAAAGAATCGCGCCGTCGCTGGATTTTCTTTCATGGCCTGGTTCATCTGGACTGTTAACTTGTGGTTCCTATACAAGGACACTAACATGCACAAGGGCAAAGCTTCTTCTGGGGGCAATGCTGCACCCTCCGGCGTCTAAGCACGCAAGAAAGCGAACTTCTCAGTTAAATTCTACATATAGACTTATCACTGCGGACCTCGTCACACTCAGATCGTTGCGAATCACGCAACTGGGTACACTTCTCTCAATCACGGCTACACGTTTGCTACATTTTTATATTACTGTAACGTTGTTACATTGTACTGAGGTACTCGCGAATGTCATGCACAAGGGATGCACGGATGTCGTCGGGAACCGACGCCCGGGCTTTCGGTGTCAGTTCCGCGACGAGCTGTTCCAGGGTAATTTGTTCTGTATCTTTTTGCTTTAGGGAAACGATACAGTCCTGTTTGAGTCGGTCACGCCAACCTGACTCAACAAGCCGCTTGCGCAACTTTTCCTTAAGTCTTTCCTTCTCACCGCTCTGTTCAAGTTTGTGCATGATCTGCTCCTTACTGAACCCCTCCCTATCCATGTTTCTTGTTGCGGTTTACCTCAGCAAACTAAGCCAATCATATAGTCTTCAGTTCCAAATACGACAATACACCCTGTTAACTTGAGCCTTGAAAGAACACACCCTAGTATGGTTCAGATTGCGTTGCTTACACATAATTAAGTCATGGTTTGGCATGGAGAGAACCCAGTTGGTTAAACCTCACTTGCTGGTACTTCTCAACTACCAAAACAGAACAGCAATATTCTACACGAGGGCGATCGGTACAAATCCAATTTTGGGTACGGGATGCGACACTTCTCATGCATTTGACTCGAAGTGTAAGAATGGCCTCAAAAGACAGAAGCACGGTACTCACGTCCATCTACCGAAACTAGAGACTGTTGCTGTGCCCCGGGGAGTTTGCAATAGCGCAGCAAGCGCAAACGGGGCATCGGCCAGTTCGCGCCCCTCCCACCTGCTGTCGTTGCTCCGACAAAACAGTGGGACTGCCAGTTTGAGGCGAACTGCCAATGCATACCCAAGGAAGGCACCATCGAATGTACTGGGGGACCACTTCGTTTTCAAATGCCCGCCCGAGGCCGAGACCCCTGGATCAGACACCCAACCCAAGCCCAGCCCATCACTTCCGCCCTGGCCCGCTGGCAGTTGGGCGAGGCGCACAAATAGGCCCCGAATTGGTGCTCAGTAGCAGTCGGGTCGAAAAAATGCTTTTGCGGAGCAAAGCCCCCACCCTCTCGCTTCCCTCCCTGCCCCCGTTTTCTTTCGTTGGGTTCTTGCATCACCCCGTCCCTATCTCTCACTCTCTCCCGCGGTCTCCCCCTCTTTCCTCGTCCCCCGTGTACGGCGCCGCTCACTCTCCACAGCCCTCCCGAGGCTCGGAGG
>PDIP01000030.1:94000-150480 GCA_002811645.1 Corallochytrium limacisporum
GGGGTGGGGTGTCTCTCTCCCTTTTCGGATGGGATCCCAACTCCGTTTTTACCTCTAAAACTCGTTCTCGTCTTTGTTTCTTCCGGTCTCTTGTTCTTCTCGTTTTCCCAGTTTTCGCTGTTTGGTTTCTGCCTCGTCGTTCTTTCTTCACTCACACACCTCAATCCCCCACACTCGCCATTGAAATTCAACGGCCGGGATCGCCAGGGCCTCCGAGCATTCCCTTTCGGTTCTTCTTGACGGCTCGATTGGGGAATATGGGAAAATGCGATAAGAACGTTGGATGGGTTTCCCCGCCGCCGTTCCGTTGCGGTCGGTGGGAGCAGCTTCCATACTTTTTGTACAGCACTTCAGGTGAGTCCGAGGCAGCCTTGCAACACGGCTGTGCACTATCTGCGACCGTTGCCGTGCCTGCGCCCTTCCGCCGCCTCCCTCCTCGGCGGTGTTCATCATCGATCTATTTCCCAGCCCAGGCACCAGTACGGTTGCCCTGCGTCGGTTGAATATGTACCGGGCGGGTTGCAGTCGGTTTGCGCCAACCCGAAACGTCGGGGAGGGTGGGTTTTGACTGAGCAAGCCAAAATAAAAAGTTTTGAGATGTGTGATACACGGGGGCGCAAGTGTGAAGCGTAACTTCCTATTCTTCGTTTGGGCAACTCTGATGCCTTATGAGTTCTACTTTGTTGTACTTTTTCAGTCGTGTTCGTCTTTTGCATTTTCTTCAACAGACGTCAGCGTCCAGTTACCATGGACCCCAACGTAGGTACTTGGAACTTTACGAAGACGGCGTCAGATGGAAATTGATCCTTTCAGTCAACGTTCAATGTGAACATGCGAACGAGGTTTTATTATTGCGGAGACACAAATATGACAAATCTTAATTTTTAGGACGACCTCAGTCTCAGAATAACGTCTGATTTAGGGCTCAGGACGAAGACGACGTCCAATCTTGGCAGCTATGGATGGGCAAGAAAGCGGCGATAGCCGAGGCAGGCTCCTCGAGCAACAGCCGCAGGAAAATCAGACGGGTCCACAACAGCTTGGCAGACAGCGATCTTTGAGGCATACATCGGATACAGTGGCGCGTAGGGGAACTCCTCCATCTACAGACTCTCCACAAATGCTGCGTCGACAAGAGTCAGCTTTGTCCATGGGACGGTTACCCCGACAAGAGTCAGCGAGATCGGTAAGATCGGTATTAACAGGCGAGATGCCAACAGATGAGTTCAAGGCCACCCAGAAGCACCCTCGGTCACGGAAGATGTCACACAGTACAAACGCGCCGATAAGGCAGAGCCCATCCGCACACAGTCCAGCAACACTTCAAGTCGGTACAGACAAGGTTCCATCAGCGCTCCGAAAGGATTCCCACCCGCGTCTGGAAAGGGGGAACCGAAATGTCAGCTTTGCGGATGCTCAACGGTACTCAACAGATGAGGAGACAGCACTGGGTGCCATGACCGCACATCGTCCAGCTTCAATCGGGAGGCATCAGGAAGCACACAAGGCTATGAATCGGGTTGCAGGCAGCCCACCGCCTACGACATCTCGAAAGCTCAAATCAGGCTTCACGCTAGGTCCACCATCAAACGCTTCCAGCAGTAAAACGAACAAACAGGCGCTTCCCGGACCATCGGGTTTCAGCCTAGGACCACCCTCGGAGGGCGACGAATCAGAGTCGGTGAGTACCATGGCCGATGAATCATACGAAAGTGAGAGCTACATGAGTGACTCCTTTAGCGTTGCTTCCATGGAAGAAGAGGAGGTCACTCTGCACATTCGAGGAGACGAGAACGCAACTGTGGGTCCGCAGACAATTGAACGTGTGGCAACCGAATTGAAGCTGAATGAAAAGCAAGTAAAGGAGCTGCCGCGGGTCATGACTGTAACAAAGCTCAAGAAGTGGCTCGAGAACCTGCCCACAACCGAGGAAGGTGGTCCGAGTCGACGCGTGAATATTGAAAGGATCGATGCTGCTGGCATCGAGACGAACACCCCAAAGATTTCGCAGGCCGAAACTGGTGGTGATGGCGTAGAGCTGAAGGTCTTGGGAGCGACCGACAACGGAGGTATCGAAAATGAGAATGTGATTGAACGCATTGAGGTGAACCGCGAGTACCGCCCGCACACGCGTCATCCGGCCGTGTACCACCACAGACGCCACCATCGCAACCGCTTTCGTGAACCGCACTTCCGTGCCGAGGATGAAGAAGGTGAACGCCAGGCCACCTGGCTGGAGCTCTTCTTCGATGTCTTCTTTGTGACTGTAATGGCTGCGTTGACGCATTTTGATACGATCGACTTTAAGGACATTGGCTACTTTGTGTTCCAGTATACACCTGTATGGTGGGCATGGCTTAAGTCGACTCTCTACGCCACGCGTTTCGATACTGATGACATCGTGTACCGAACCGGTATCTTTGTGCAGATGATTGCGCTGGCTTCCATTACCATTAGTATCGAGATTCACGGACCAATCGCTGGTGGCACGGCGAATCGCTACACCTTTGGCCTGATGTTGTTCAACGCGGTGATCATCATGAACTACATTCTTGTTTACGTTTACAGTGTTAGCGGTCGCAAGACAGCTGCCTGGTATATTGGTGCTCACTCCCTGGCCATTTTGATCTGGGGTACGAGTATTATCGGTGACGTCGAAGCTGTACGCATCACTTTAGTCACGTTTGGTGTAGTCTTGGAAGTGCTGGTATACTTTGTCATCAAGCGCGGTCGCAGCATGCCCTTCTCTGTATCCTACTTGCCTGAACGTTTCGGTTTGTTCACTATTATTGTCTTGGCCGAGTATATAATTGGAATTTTTGACGAGGCGAATGATGTCGTCGGCCTGCCATTTGACCTGGCAGTAATTTGTGTACTGAGTCTAATTGTGGGGTTCAGCCTCTGGTGGATCTATTTCGACGACCTTAATGGTGCTGTGCTGAGGGAGAACAACTACCTGCCGCAGCTGTGGCTGTATGTACACTGGCCCCTTCACATGAGCTATGCCCTCCTTTCTGGTGTAACCCGTGTAGTGATCCAGGATGTTGCGGAAGGCCGCACTGATTCAAATGTCTATGCTTTCTTCCTCGGAGCGGCCGCTCTGGTTATGGTTACCAACGGCCTCATCAAAATGGTCGCCGAACGCAATAATGCAGATAGCGTCTACACGCGCATGCTGTGGTATAGCCGGTTCACCATTGCTATCATCTTCTTACTGCTTGAATTGGTGGTGGATGGTTTTACTGCAGCCAAACTATTCATCATGACCGCTGCGTTAATGTCCCTACAGGTCGCCATTGATCTTTACTTCCAGTACTTCCGCCACATGCTCATTGCATATCGCCAAGCCGAGGAGCAGCAGAGGCTGTTTGAACAGTCCGAAATGGAGAAACAAGCGCTTCTTGATCACTTTCACCACGGTGACCATGGTGCTGCGGGGGCGACTCCACAGCTGCATCCAATCACGCCTGTGGCAAGTGTTGGGTCACGTCTAACTGATACTGATGCAGTACGGCATCGCAAGCCATCGATGCTGAACATTGCGGCCATGAATGATGCTTACATTGCTACCAGTCCTCGCGGAGCCCCACGCGGAAACCTGCAACGCAACTTGACCACTGGTGTGGGTCTGTCCATGTTCTCACAGCTCGCTTCCCAGTACCAAGAGAATGCCATGGCCCGGCGTGACTCTCCTAGGCATTTTAGCTGAACGAAATGTCATGAAGCCACAACATTGTTGGTTATCAGTAGTGATATCCTATCTTTATGATCCAATACAGAATACACAATTTACTTCTTTGCGGAGATATAAGTTACAAATCGAGATTGTCCAACTCCAAGCATCGAAACTTAGGAAATACGAGCTGTTGCACCAGATGTTTGCGGATCTGTTGCCGCAAAAAACTCTCCACCTTCTCAACGTTCGACAGTGGAGCTTTGGAAGGATCACCCAGCTTGGTACGCAGCTGGATCTGCCGTAAGGGATGCTCATTCATGTCCATAAGGGACATGGCGGAGCGGCTGATCATATTGTCGCGTCCACGTCCTTTGAGCTGGCCATGCAAACGTTCACTCGAATGGCTGCTGCGGTGGAATGCGTAGTGATTGGTGCCGGTGTCAAGACGTGGTGGCGCCAAGTTGGCTTCCTGGTGCAGAGCTTGGCGTGTGGTGCTCGTGCGATCATCATATTCATCACATGGCATGAGGGTAATGCAGGCTTTGTGTTCGTGCAAATGGAAGGCCACGATTAAAACCGCATTTAATTCTATGGCGGTAATGTCAACGTGAATAGGTAGGTACGCAAACGCGGGAGTTGGGAAATTCACCGTCAGATCACAATCAATGCCAGCCCTGATGTCACCCCGGTAGCTTATATTCACTTCGACCTGCAAAATGTCAGGCGCCTTCCACTTGCGATCAAGACCATCTCCCTCGTCATGGCGACCCTGACGATGCGGATCGGATATATTGATCTCGCTGTGTGCCAGGCGTTCCCAACTGCCCTTAACCTCTTTGGCCATACTGCTTTCCGTCTCTCCGACGGCCGCCTCCAACAGCGGCCCAACTCCAACGCTTGAGGACCGCAAGTGTCGCATACTACGACGCCTACGACCATCAGACATACCTCCTGCTCCAGTACTGCTTGCACCGCTCAGACTGCTGCGTCCATACATGTGCTCTTCCTGACTATTTATGGCTCGGACAGTGAGCTCGTCTTCGTCTTCTTGCGTCGTGGATCCTCCAAGCCAATCATCTGTGGTGCTTCTGCTAGGATGCCGCTCACTCTTGGCTCGAGGCTGCTGTGGCGGCGATGTCACATCCAAGGGGCGCATTTCCTCGTCCTCGTCGTTTTCAGTGTCGTCGTCGAGTGCATCCTGGTCGACAGGAAAAATTGCTGCCGAGCTCTGCCGCCACCGCTCGACATTCTCCAAGCTATCCTGCGGCATCAATTTGGCACCTCGAGGTGTGGTCTGCGTACTCCCACTCTGGGTCGCAACTGTGCTTTGCTGTACGCCCAGAGCACCCCTGTGGACGATGCCTGTGCCATGTCTTGCCGCTCCGGACGGCTGGGATTGGGGTTTTGAAGTGCGATCGGCATTGGCCTTTCCAGTGGGCGCTTCGCCTCGGCGATATCTGCTGTGGCCGCCCGGTGCAGGCGATGAGTGATGGTACGTTGGAGTTCCGACATTCGTTGCGTACTGCACAGCTCCTGATGGAGTGGCCGGAGCAGGGGACGGGGGCGGTCGGTTGAACGCAGAGGCTGCGGATGCGGCCGACGACGAGGGTGCGTATCCGGCAAATCCCGACGGTGTACCCGGGGTGGACCGCAGACCACCATGGTCTGTGGTCTGCCGGTGTCTGCTTCTACCTCCTGCGTAGTATCGTTCCCGTTCAGACTGCTGCACGAGGTACGTGTACGTAGCGGTGGGGTCGGAATTGAACTCACCGGTACCAAACGAACCGTCGGCCCCGAAGAAGATTTCGTAGGGATCTCCAATTGATCGAATTTCCACGTCCGGTGCATTCTCTCCAAAAGCAAGGTCGCTTATTGATATTGAGCCGATCGGCAATGACCCGCCATGTTGAATTTGTAACTTTTCTATAATGTTGTTTAGCTGCTCGTTTAGATGCCGCTCGACCTGTTGAGCGACTTCAGTGTCGAATTTATCCCAGTCAATTTTTAGGGACATGATAGAAGTCTACAGATCGATGTGTCTCTGCGGAGTGATCATGATTTTAAGTGTCCCTTGGTGTCTTTTACATTCGCTGCCTGCCCTTCACTTAACGTCTCGGAAGGTTTGTATTGCAGTCGTTCAAAAATATCAGGTTCGTGATTAGGCTCCTTACGGTCTTGCTCAATCTGCCTGCACCGTTTTACTGACCAGAATGAAAACAGCATAGCTTTTCATTGTTATGTTTTTTCTCTGAATCGTGATTTGCGAACCAATGATAGGCCCCAATGATACGAGCATTCCAACACGAGATTTGCTTCCACCCGGCATTGAAATACCCCCCCCCCCGGGGGGTGCGAAGGGGCAGCTAGCTCTGCTGCTGTTGCGCAATCTCAGAGCGCAGACAAAGACCCGGGGGAAAAGTGGGAGGGGGAAGATTCATATTTCTTGGGAAGTATTTTATGTACACGACTAGATTACATGTCTATTGTGCAGGCCCAAACATAGCATTACCACTGCGATGTGTGCCTCAGGCTAGGAGTCGTACTACTGGCAGTGGAGCTAAGGTCAGAGGCAATCGATGCCCGTGATGTTTGCGCGTCGAGCGCAAGGGTCAGATTGGATGTGCGAGTGATACTGTACTTCTTCGTAAAGTGCAAAAAGACACAGGCGGAATCGACAGGGCGACAGTTTGCGGTCTCCAGCCAGAGCGGACGGTAGCCCTGCTTGATTGCATGTATGGGGATCACCGCGGAGCTAAGGACCTTGCCTTGTGGTTTGACTTGTACCGCGCTTACCATCAAGAAAGCACTGGATGGATAGCGCACCATGAAACGCGCAGTCTCATTCCAGATTGGATCAAGGGAGTTCTTCTTCTTTACAGATGTCGTGATGATCTGATAGTCACGCTGATGTCCGCACAGGCGCAGCTCGAGCATAACGTGTCCGTGACTGAAGTAGCCTGTGAGCCGGTGCGCGCTCTCAACACGGACAAGAAGTTCCATCTCTTCCTCAATGTTCTTGGTATCCCTGAGACTCCCGTCAAAGGTAGCATCGGATCGGATCAGATCAAATGGCTTAGCCACATAGCCAATACCACCATTTTGACGGAACATGAAGTGATTTAGTTGAAGGGCTCTACCAGGAGTCTGGTAATTCAAAGCAACCATTTGCACACCACAGTTCCAGTAGCGGACGGGATCGAAGTTGGTCGAGTTGTAGCGCTTTACACTTGGGTACACACGACAGACATGTTTCTTTAGATGCTCCGCCCAGACTGTTGCCAATTTGAGGCTTTCTGTAAATCGGCGGGCCTTGATTTCGCCGTGAGAGATCATCTCGAACGAGGATTGTTCTTCCGCGCAGTAGCCCAGAGTGCCCACACGGACGCCTTTTAGATAGACACTGAGGGCACCTAACGCTTCCGTGATGGGTGCTTGGGGTTCCCGGTGATACGAAACCAGATCAGTGTTCAGAGGACCGTCATCGGTCATCCATGACAACGACTTGCCTCGCCTGCGACCGCCACGTTTCGGTGTCAAAGGAAGCCGCATCTCCTCATTGCTACGCGTGCTGGCCGAAGGGCTTGATTTCTCTGCGGTGCTCTGCTCGGCTTCTCGGTCAGGCTCACTACCGTTTGATGGCGGATCCTGTTGGCTCAACTGCTGGTGCAGAGCCTTTGGATTCTTTGGTACCTCAGAATCACCAAGGTCTTGGGAGTGCGGAGGACTGCTTGACGTCAATTGGCTGTTGGCACGAATGCGCTTGGAATTGCTCGGTGACCGTGACGAGTTTAACACCTTTGTTTTCACAAGTACACGGTATTTTAGCAATTCAAGCGGTGGGTGCTCCTCGGTGAAGTCATCGACGATGGCATCGAGGAGATGTTCTCCAAAAACATTGCGGAACTGCTCCACCATGACCCTCTGTTGCGATACGCTGCAATGGTTTTCGATGCTCAGGATCAATGGGTACGGGCTAGCGATAAAGGCATAATGGTATATGACCTTGATGACACTTATAAAACTAATGCGTGTCGTTAGGGTGCGCCCGTGAGTAATGATCGGCTGCCCGTCGTTACCATCCCAGCAGTCCAGCTCTATAGACCGACATCCCCGTAACAAGGCACGAATGTAGCCTTCAACACTAGAATCTCCTCGAAGCTGATCACCCATCAGATACGTGTTGTGGCTGCTGTCGATATAGTATGTTGAAAAAGCGCCAAGCAGGGGTACCTTTGGAGGTAGTAGTGTTGACCGATCCACATACCAGTTATCCTTAGAGTACATGTACGCAAAGAATTTCCGGACACTGATAGTCTTCCTCTTGGTGTCTCCGTACTTTTCCATTATTTCCTCCAGTTCCTTGGACGTTACATGCTCGCGCTGGACAGAGTTCAGGAAATGACCAAAGTCCTGGGCCGTCATGACCTTGCTGTCAGAGCAGAATGAGTTAAAAATCGCGATCAGTCTCTCACCGCCCATGAGCAGTCGATAAAGATCCAAAAAGTTATGGAACGTCAGGAATCCCTTGTTCAAACTGATGGTGAGGATGTCCGCATCCAGTTCGCTTTTCTTCACTCCCAATAGACGCTCGATGAGCATAAGCGCCTTGGCGCTACTGATGTTGCCATCTGCTTCTAGCATGCCACTCTGTAAGTACTCCTGTCGCAGCCAATACTGAACGTACGGCGCACGTCCATTGATGGCATCAGTGTGTCGCTTACGAAGTTCTTGGATCGCTTGGTAAATGAAATCATGATCTTGCAGGCTGTCACAGACAATGTCGATATAATGCCAGTCTCCAAACACCACACAAAGCGTGCGCTGGGCAAGGCTGGCCGCGTTGTTCATATTTCTGGCCTTCTTATGGAAAACGCATCTACGGACATCCACGATATCGGGAATGCAGATGCTTGTTTCGATATATCCAGCAGTCTTGTGACGCCACATGAGTATCATCTCTAGGTCGTCAAGCTGCAGGAAGTGGCGCACGAAAGACCGGCTCTCATGCCTTTGCACCATAATGCCATCCTGGAGCATGCTTACGGCATCATTGGGATCAATGAATACAGTTTTTGGTGGGTCCATATGAAGGGAATCTTCCTGGAGATTAAGGCCTTCAAAACTTAGAAGTTTCTTGTACGAAATGGCCAGATTGGATAACCTCGCAGGAGCCAGCCCCGGGTGGATGTCCCGGATCTGAAGCTTTCCCTTCTTGATATTTGGTGCAATCACAGGGGTCATGTCGCGTGCACGTAACGCAAGGTAGAGGACTCCATCTGAGACCTGAGAGTCACCAGTTCTCGTATCAAGCTCTTCCAAGAATTTGTTTAGAAACTCCTCTTGCTCATTGTAAGCTGTGACGCTCATACCTTCCAGCCTATGACGTCTCTCCTCCACATCTAGCTCCAAGGCATCTTGCAGAGCGAACAGGAACAGTTGACTGTCATTGGTGAATGGAGACTCCTTAGAAACGTGGAACATGAGGCCAAACATAATCATGTCATTGCCAAGATGTAGGGCCTGAGTATCGTTCGCCGCGTAGCCTTCCTTAATCATCCAACTCACAGCACTCTTGCCAGTAAATGCGTTAACGTATGTGACCTTACCTTGCCTCTTGTCTGAGGTCTTCAGGGAACCAGCCATGCGATGAGCAATCTCACGGACCTCTTCTTCAGCAATGTCTTCATTCACAGGGTCAATGAGATCCCCACTGAAATCATAGCCTGTGCTCAGGTCTAAGCCACTCTTCTCGTCCTCCGTCATTGTGGGCGTAAATTGATCGCCACTACCGCCACTGCTGCGGTGCAAACGGGTAGGGCTTTCTGAGGTGGTAGTCGCAGAAGGATGATTAACCAATGAGCTTGACTTGATGGACTCAGTGTCGTCATCATCTTCAACAAAGCGGTAGAAGACGCCACTGTTCTCGAAATTGCGTTTGTCGCTAACGTGCTGAATGAAGCCACCAAGCATGAGTGCATTTCCCAGCCGTACAGCAGCCATTTCATTCGAAGCATAGTGATGGCGAAGCATCCATTTCACTGCATCCTTCCCAAGAAAACAACCCTCGTACATCTTGGTTCGAGTCTTGTTCCGACGGTCCTTGATTTCAATGAAATTCTTCATGTTCCGGGCGAGCTCTGCCAGAGTGTACTCTGGTGTGACAGTCTCGGCACCGGTGTCGGACACTTCTCCGGTCTCCTCTGCTGCGATAGCAGCCTCCTTGACAATTGTACCCTTTCCTTTGGTCAGGTCCACTTGGCGAGGGGTTGAAAGCGCGGGCGTATAGCAATTCCCATCATCTTTGAAATTGCGCTCACCGGCACAATGTACGATCATACCAGCTTGTATCATTCGTTTCGCAATGGTAACAGCTTCCTGTCTGCTCAATGCATATCCACGATTTACCAGCCATGTAACTGCGTCTGAACCCGCAAAGCAGTTTCTGTAAATTTTCAGCCGGTATCTCCGATCCTTCAATTCTAGATCATTCATCATTTCCTGACTAAGATCCCGAATTTGTTGAATAATTTCATTGTGTGTTTCCCGCTGGTCTTCTGCATCCGGAAGCTCTGTGACAAACTTTTTCGATAGGATCATGGTCCGCCGTTTGACAGCTTTGGTCGACCGTGATCTCCGATCCCGCGGAGATCCTGAGATGGATGCTCTTCTTCCCCTTATTGGCGTGCTGCTACCAGTTGGAGTCAGTGTACCCGTGGAATCTAGGTCCTTTGTGGGTGAGCTATCCCTTCTTACAGCAGACAATGAGCTTCGTCGTGCAACGTCAGGTCCTGCGAATGGGAGTGGGCTGATCAACCCGTTCGCAGTCAGTTTTTTGACAGGAACGGGAGTCTCGTTGTTGCCAAACTCCTGCTCCGTTCCCATTGACGGAGGAGGAATGGCTTTTGCCATGTTTTCACGTTCTAATAATGACGGAACCACTTGGGCTCTCTTTGCAGGGGTATCTGCCACCATTCAGAAAGCTCGCTAGATTCACATTACCCACGCGTTCGTCTCTCTCACTACTAGACTATCTTGCCGCCGTCTGATCAGGAGTCTTGCCGAACTAGCAAGGTCTTTGTTGCAACATGAAAAATACGAACCGGTAATCCTAATTTCTCTTATTGTTGTCTGGCCCCATGGTCGGACTCTTATAATATAGTTGTCACCTCTGTGTTCTATCTTCCAGACTTGTGTTCGCAGAAATACCATCGTGGTAAGGAAAGCTCATTCGTCTCATCCCATTGATCGTTAAGTTGTTGCACTGTAACGAAGCCTTTGTCGTAGTCAGATATTCCATTGCCCTAATTTCCAGTTCCGACAACGGCCAAGGGGTTGCTGCTCCGTGGCTTTACGTGCCACAGCGATTGTGCCTTCTTGAGTGTCGGTGTGTAGAGCGTGTTTGTGCGAATGATTGAATAGTGGGCACGACGGAAGCCAGCAGGGTGCAGACCTCCCGTCCCAACGCCCGCACACCATTGGAGGATTGAAAGTTGGAGTCCATTTTGAATGCCACCCTCACAATAAAGGTTCGATTCACCACCACCCCCAACGGACCGGCAGCAAGCAGCCCCGCTGCGCATCTATCTTTGCGCCATCTCTCGTGTTTTGGTTGCACTGAAATTAAACCAATCTCCGTATGGTCCAAACTGTGTGCCATTCCCGGTGACTCATTGTAATTTTGATATTTAGTTATCAAAGTTGTACACTGTCCCGGGCTGTGCGCAACTATGGAATGGTCCAACAAGAGATCGTCGCGGACCCTCGGCGAGAGGCACAGAAGGGCGAGGGGAATCACAAGCCCCCTTTCCACCGAATTTAGTACGTATGTTCAGTACTTGACGTCCATTTCTTTCTGTCTCCGATTGGCCAGAAGTTGCCCCCTTCTTCCGTCCCAGGGGAAAGAAAGAACACTGTCCCGGGTCTGCCACCCGCCCCTCCCTCGCCGTCCCTTGCCTGAGGTCCGCGCACTATGGAAACCCGCATACAAACCGACCAGGTTGAAACCAGCACGGTACCCCAAGGAAATGTGACGGCCGCAGAGCGGTGCACATTGTCATCGTCGCCCCTGAACTGTTTTCTCTAGAGCAGACCACCTCCATAGCCAATTATCGCCCAGTTCCTAGTACTATGGACAACATGTCAATACCTTCTTTGTTTGAAGTGGGGAACGACAGCTTAATGATTCCGCGATTGTCAAACGCAACTCAGTCTTTTGATATCACTAGGGTCATACTGCAACATATAAGCTAATGGAGACGAACAGTAGATCTGTGACATGCTGTGAATTGGTTTCGTACTTTCGAAACCTTGCCTCTAGCGAAAACAATACGACTGCAATGTCACATATCTGGTGTTAAGAAGAAAAGAGAGGGCATAAAAGAAAGGAACATTCTAATCTTGTTCTTCCTTGCGCTCCGATTTACGCAGTAACATTGGTCGTAGGCTCCGTGAATTTGCTATGGAGATAGACATTGCCAATCGTGGAATGCCCACCAGTTCAGAATGGCGATGTCGGTAATAGGTGTGTCCGTTGATCCTTGTATCCTTATAGTGGGCCAGTGGACATGCACTCGGCATCGTCTGGCAGCCCAAACACAACATACAGCGCAGAACTTGCTGGTTTTCAATCCGTCCAGGCACTAGTTCTATGGCTTTAGCTGTATTCGTAACAGGTCGATCGATGTTGGGATAGACAGCCCTCTTGCACACCGAATGTGCAGCTCTCCTCCGGCTTCCGTACTACAATTGCGAATGCACGTGATGTCAATTGCGAGATGTGTGTGTTTGTGTAGGAGCCCCCCGGGGGGGGGGGGGGAGGGTCGCCACAACAGCAGTGTCTCTGTTGCGGGCCCAAACAAATTTCAGAAACTGCACAAGTAATTGAGGATTCTAAGCGCAGTCTCTGGCATTGGACCCTCGTACAACCACAACCAAGCCTTGGACCATTCCTACGGAGCAGGGTAAACCACTAGAATCTGCAACAATCTTCAAGTATGCCTAAGAATAGCTAGGGTAGGATTAGAAGGCTTCCTATCACAAACGCGCAGTAGAGACCATCATATGTGTGCCATGATATAGTCACCACTGTATTCTCTGGGAATGCAGCCCGATTGGTGCTTTCATGATGACCACACATGCTAGTCATCTGCCGACCGATTCTTGTGACCTTGGGGATTCAATGCGGTTGAGAGCGAGATCGAAAATTAGGCTTGCTTCGACCCACGGCTCGTTTTCATCTCACTGAGGAAAGATTTAACAGTTGGTATCATATTCCTTTAGGTCTACACAACAATATGTTTCCCACCTCTGCTTAATCTCCAAATCTATTGACTCAAAATGACAAAAAGCAAACACGACCACGTAGAAGAGGACTTGCATGCAAACGCGACCCAATAAAATTCCATACCTGACGTTCAATTCGGTTGTCCCGCAGCATTCGTCCGCCTCCTTGGGGTAGACCCAACCAACGTGAACAATATTTTAACCAGGGTGAATCTATACAATCAATATAATGGGGATCTATTTTTACGCACGCGAGATTGAGACCCGTAGACACCCACACAGTTCACACAGTGTCCGTGTGGCCCCGCCCCTCGCGGTCGGCGAATTGCCGTGGTGGCCGAGGGAGGAGAAGGGGCAGCCAAAAAGGATGCTCGTGTCCCAGCGAAGAAAAGGTCACTGAACCGTGCCTTTTTCCCGCGGAATCCGTCCAAAGCTGTTGGTTGTGGTGCGATTGTGTAAATACATGTTCGGGGTAATATACAATCGTTTGCACATCCCGACTACGTCACATGTGGTGCTTTGGCTGAACGAAAGTAGTGATTATCAATACTCGTTTTTGAGACCACACCATGGAAGTTGCAGGTATGAGGAATCTGACCTTCAGAGGATCTGATCTATTGACCTACATTTGTAATACGTGACGTTTGGCAGGACGATACCTTCTGCCAAATACACATCGCTTCCCTGAGGCAGGTACATGAAAAGTGAAGTTCACAAGAGAGACGGAAATAAGCGCTTTCCAGGGTCAAATAGGATTAGAAGATGGTGTCCATCACAGAGGGAAAGCTACATGAACAAAAACCGATGTTCACAAACGACGTACACCAAGGTGTGAAGGATCTCTATGAACTTAGGGACCTTTTCCACGAAAGGAATGCTCCTGAGGAATGGGGCAAGAAATGGACAGTCGTTCAAGAGGCATGCGATGAGCTCTGCGAGAAGTTGAGGCAAAGTGTTGAAGCTGCGAAGGGCGACGACAAGGCCGAGTTCCTCTTTCTGCTCGGTAAAGCATTGAATGTAATGCAGGAACCCAGCGAAGAAGCTGTAGAGGTTCTTGAGCGGGCGGTTAAGCTTAATAGCAGTCTCTGGGAAGCATGGAATGAACTCGGTGAGCTACACTTTAAGCGCGGCAAGATTACAAACGCCCAGAGCTGTTTCATTGGTGGGCTAAACTACCACCAGAACAAGGTAAGTCACCGCAACCTCAGCATGGTCAATCGTCACATTGCATACATTACCGTTGACCCTGCTGAAAAGCTAAAACTCTTCCAGCAGTCCCTGCAGGCTGCCAAGGACTCAGTGCGGCTAGATGTCAAGGATGGTCTCTCTTGGCTCATTCTCGGCAACGCCCACCTTGCTATGTACTTTGAAGTCTCTCGGGATCCTAGCCATCTAAAGCAAGCACAGAACGGATATAGCCAGGCTGCTAAGGATCCTGTTCAGCTGGGTAACCCGGATCTGTGGGCACATCAGGGACTACTGCATCGCTTCCAGGGTAATTATGAGGAAGCGGTGGCCGAGCTTCAGCGGGCAAAGGATCTTGAGCCTTCCAACGATGGCATGGTGAACAATTACAAGAGCTTTGTGGAAATGCTGCAGAAGTGCACTGAATTCCAATCCAAGCAGGGAAAGCTGAAGAACAAGAAGATCGAACAGATTGTAAGCAGTATCAAGCCTTCTGAAGGCAGTGGATCTATCAAGAACCTCGTGGAGGGAAAGGATGTGAATGTGGTCAGCCTCTCAACTTTAGGGTTCATCCCGAAGGAGGAGACTGTGCCACAGACATACACTGTCATCGACTCTGAGAAAACCTGCGCCATTCTGGGCCTGTATAATGCTAGCACCGACCTCGTCCGCATGGACACCAAGGTGGAAATCACAGAGCCTGACTTTCGCAGTTACAACTTCGAGCACTGTGGGGAGCGATTCGCGTTCGAAATGTTCCATGTCCACCTACCCCACGCCAAACTTCGCATTAACGGCAAAACTCTGCACAAAGATGCATTTGTTGCCGCAAATATGGGCAGCACACTGACTCAGTAAGGTTTACATACATTGCTTTTTAGTTGAGTACAGCTTTATGCACACAGCACAATGCCACACTATTTCTGCCAGCATTCACCCCGCCACCCCTCCCCCCCGGGCGCGGGCCAATGGCGGCCCAAGCACCCGGGGCCAGGTGGCTCTGGCCCGCAAATGCCGCAGTGGCGGCGAAGGGAATCCGGTTCTCCACTGGAAGGTCGTGTGTGGCTATTAGTGGCCAGTGAGCACCGGAGTAAATGTGCGGTGTATGTGCCTGTCGTGTTTATAGCTTGTATAGTGTGAAACTGTAGAGACAAACATGCTTCAGAGTGCACTGGCGGGTGGACTGTAGTCCAGAAGAGGGGTTTTTCGACTATAGATCATGGCAGATGCAGCCAGGCCTCGGGCCGTTGTCAAAGTCGGAGGCAGTGGCATTGTTGATGAAAAGCGCCAAGTGATTCGCAGTGCCGCGATCACTAATGCAGTCGAATTGGTCATGCGCTTACGAAGCGCAGGGTATGATGTGATCTTAGTTAGCTCCGGTTCGATTAACCTGGGGCTTTTGCGGATGGGCATGTCGGGCGATTTGAATGAAGCTTCGATGAACTCGGTACCAATGAAGCAGACATTAGCTGCAATAGGCCAGAACATGCTTATGTCTACATGGAGCACGTATTTTGAGTACGTGGGAGTAAAGGTAGCGCAAGTCATGGTGTCTCGGGCGACTTTCGGAGAGCTTGCTTTTCGGAAGAATGCCAATCGCTGTGTGGCTGAGACTTTGAAACTTGGAGCAGTGCCCATTGTTAATGAGAACGACACGACCTCAACAGAAGAGTTGAGCTATGGTGACAACGATCCTTTGGCAGCATTGTTGGCCGTGCATCTGGGTGCCAAATGGCTGTTCCTATTGGCAAATTCGTCTGCAGTTCGAGCGTCGGAAGACTCCGATAGGCTGTACCATCACATCCCCAACATTGAGGAAGCATTCCCGGGCCTGCAAGCGGACAGTAGGAAGACACGAAACATCCTGGGAGGCATGGCCACTAAGATTGCAGCTGCTCGCCTCGCGTCAGCCTACGGTATTCATACAGGAATCGTGTCCTATCTCCAAACTCGCAGCGTTTCCCCAATGATGGACTACCAGGCTGCCCTCGATGGTAAATGCCGAGCACCGGCACACGAAAGTGGTACACTCATCTCCGCTTCTGCATCCGTGGAAGATGACGCGGAGCACGATGATCATCGCCCTGCACGGTTGCTGGCAGACTTTCTCAAGGAATCAATTCATTAAAGAATATATGCATGGTCCTATTAAACGTACACTATTTTCGCTCCAAAGTAGTAGCCAACATGATGTGATCGCTGGGATAGCGGGCGCATGGCAGATATGGCTCCTGGATGTCGTTACCATTTGGCAGGTCCATCCACCGTACGGTCTTGAAATCCCGGGTACTGTATATGATGTAGTCAATGGTCCGCTTACGTATGATCAGGCCCTCGCCCTCCGAGGGATCCATTGGTGGTCGTGCCTTGTACGTCGTCCAAGGCAATGGCAAGGGTACAGAATCTTTTGCTGCTGTATTCTCTGGTTCATCGTCGTAAGCAGATCCCAATGACACCACAACCTCTCCAATTGTAAGCTCTGAGCGCAGACCTCTCATTTCCGGAGAGTCCCGCTCTGCGTTGCAGTCCCCACAGAACACTATTGCTGCATCCTGACATTCGTGGGCCTCAATGAATTTCGATAATTCTTCACGAACGCACTTGACCTGTGCCTGGCGAATCACGGAGTTCTTTGCTCCAGCTTTTGCCTTCAAGTGGGTACCAGCAAACACTATGCGTTTGTCACATTGGGTGTCCCTGAAGAGACCAATCATAAACACTTGGTTGTGTGCTTCAGAGATGAGCTCCTTGAAACTGTACTGTGTCAATCGTTCCTTTTCAAAACGATCGGTGCGCCACATGATCGCGAGGCCATCGGCGTTGGTTGGCTTCTTCAAGAATTCGCCATTGTATCCGTATTTCTTGAGTTCTGGGAGGTACTGGGTATCAAAATGCTCGAGTTCCTCAAGAGCCATCAGGTCTGCGTCTGCACTCTTGATCTCTGCAATGATCAGAGGGAAGCGGTAATCGTGCTTAATATACTTACGATCCACCAAAGGAAAATCATCCTGACACAAAGTATCCGAAAGAATATTGAACTGTGCGATTGTCACACTATCCGCAGCCTTTGTTGCGGGGCCGCACCACTTTCGCTTATATAGATTTGCCATACCGAATTCGTCTGTCGGTCAGTCAGTCAGTCAGTCAGTGATTGTCACTTCTACCACACAACGAACATTGTCTAGTTCTGACTTGCCAAACGTATCAAGGACCTTTGGAGCGATGTGTGGTTTTCGCAGCGATGTGTGGTTTTCACCCGTCCCCAAACCGTAGGACCGTCCGAACCCCTCCCGCGGAGTCAGGCGGTTCTTGGTCAAATTAAAAAATCACATTTCTCGAGGGCGTTTTAAAAAGTAATTCCTTGCCAGGTTCCATCAACTTCAGGTGGCTGGTCTGGAGACGCTGGAGAATCCCCGGCGAGGAAGGGGAACCGGCAGATGGGCTGCTGATCCACAGGGCGAACAATGAAACAGCGGGCCTGAGAAATCGGCAGGCTCGAGTCCGCAACAGATGTAATGAGCTGTAACATTTTCTCGGTATGATATATATTTAGGTAGTTTACCAACAGATTGGGGGAGGGTATCAAACGGGACTGCATGGTTACAATCAAGTGGTGGGATTTTGCCGGTTCCCCCGGAGGGAGGGGGTGATTGGTGAGCCTCTGGAATGTCGCCCTGCCACGGACAGGTACTAGTGCTGGGCTGGTACTTCATCTCCACTTCAATCGGATGGTTGAATGTCTCTATGATGATTAAGATGTGCTCTTAACAAAAGGTGCAGTGGATTCGGTGGTGAAAATGGGACTACCATTCGTGTCCCTTTTAGTTACTGGATTGTTGGGCGTCATCTCGACTTGTGGCCTGGATATTGTTGAGGAATCTTTCTCTTTCGACTTTGCAGCCGCGGATAAGCGAGCGGGCTTCCAGGCCATTCTCGCTGACTACGATCAGCAATCGTTTAATTCACATATTGTAGATCCTCGAGAAACTGAAATTGAAGGAGATGACCCGGGAGACATTGCGTTTTATCTGGAGGTTGAAAATAAGTCGGACGATGTTTTCATAGGTCTGATTAAAAAAATTGAAGGGTTCGTGCCAAATAAACTTTACGGATATGACGCATGTGTGTCTATTGGCACTCGAGAGAGTAACGAATGTATAGGTATCGGCGGTGGACCAGGAACTTCACAGTACGTTAAGATCGGTGTCTTTAATGTGCAACCCCAAGTGCGGCAGGACCGCGAGGGCATCTACCGATTCTCCAACATCGATATTGGATTTCAGTCGCAAAGCGGGCCGACTTTCAAAGTTGTTGGGACAATGGGCCATGACGTACCGTGCGACGGTACAACTCCTTACCTGCCCAAGATATTGGAATCTAGGGCAGTGCGCAGTGAAAGTGGAGTTGCGGGAAATACCATTGTCGCAGACGAGACTGGCGCCATCTGGTTAATGTCCGGAGTCGACTCTGGCTTTGAGGGCAAGACCACCCTTTTCATCACAGATATGCACGTAACCTTCCTCTCCGTCGACGATTCACCGGACGACAATTTGACGGACGGTGACAACAACAACCAAGCTAGTTTCCGCCCATCCCCTTGGGTGATTAATGTGGTTCTTGTTGGCCTCGGTGCTTCACTGTACGGCATGTTCTAAAAGCTTCGATCTCAAAAACATAGATTACATTCCATTCTCCATCATGTGCATTTCATGCCAACTGAAGGTGACACCCTACAAACGGGTAAGTTGTGTCCAATCCGACAGTGGGTAATTAAAATATACGGCTTGGTTTGGAACCCATTCCGGTTCGCTGACCGCCCCCTTGAAACATTTGGGTGCTGCAACCTCCCCCAACTCTCGTCCCTCCCAGACCATTTGCCCGCTTTCCCGGTGTGGGGGAGGATGGTTCTCCATCAACTCAACGGATTTCCATATATTATGCACACTACCAACCCCAGGACAAAAAGTTTGCCCCAAGAAAATTAACCCGCAGCTCCGGGGTGCGCTGCGCTCTACAGTGGAAAGGCGGGATATCCTCCAAACGGGTCGGACGTTGCGTAGACATGGAATTTGGGGTGGTTTACGGGCCCGGTCCAAAACGCTGATAGTGGGACGGCTTAACGTGTCGTTGAGCATCCTCCCCAGCATGCTAATGTTTGTTCAATGTTTGCAACAGTAGTGGAAGGGTATACTTCTAGCATGCTTAGCGTGGCAAGCCCATGAGTAATCGAACGAAATGGGTTCAGAATGATCTTTGACAACCGACGTCGTTTGGTTCTGTTCTTCCAACCTTGGCTATTTGTTCCCGCGCTAGCAGAAGGGAAGACGGTTTCTCATGTGGGATCTACTGCGCAGAGCCCGTTCGGGTGTCATCTATGCAGTTAGTTTCGTTGCAATCGCATCCCCACAGCAACACGGATTCCCAAGCGTCGGATCCTGGTGTAGTCTACTCTTGCATTCGAGCCTCCCTGTACTTGTGAAACATCCCCGAAGGGAGTTCTTCGCACCTCAGCCTTTGGTACCACAGAAAGGTATGTTCGATTGTGAATTCACCTCCTTCTTTGAAGCTCCTTCGGTATTCAAGATTGATGACGATTGGCCCCAGTGGCCCTGGCTTTACTCCGTTGTGGTACCCCTTCACCTTCTACGGACTGCCACCACCACCAACTGTACATTCCTTTATTTCACTCAAGTGAGAAACCAAAGGGGTCGAGTGTGGGTGACGTTGCCAATGAGAGTCCTGAATCCCCGTTTGCTAACAGCGTGTTTTGTTTTGTATAGAATTTCTATGACATAGGCTCACTTCTGGGACAAGTGCCCCAGCCATCCACGCCTCTGCGTCACCTTCTTTTTTTTCCCCTTCTTGTCATCACGGGCAACAAAACAACGGCAAACAAACGAAAACAAACGTAAGAGATTGCACACCCTCCCCACCCCCCCTACCATTTCATACGCCGTAGGAAGGAATTTCATTTGGGGTGACTGAGAAATTGCGCAATACTTAATGTACTGGGTTTCTACCACCTTCATCATCTGGACTGACCCGCGTGGAAATGTGCAAAGCAACTATGAGAAGGTTTGTAGGAAGGTGTGAAGGCTCTCATTTAATGCGCAGTACTCTCTCTGCGCATTCTCATCATGCCCTTGTATTTCATCGTGCTCATTCACACGTTCCACACACTCACGTCTTCACACCGAGAGTGGCTGAGTCAACTGAGCACAGCTTGCCGTTCATTCCTTGCCCCAATACCACATCAGTACGAGGATGGTACGAACTGGATTTTTCTTCTTTGTGATTTACTTTTGTATGTGTGTATGTGCAGTCTGCAACTGCACTTCGCACGGTCAATAGCCGCACTGGTGGCGCGGATCCTCCGTTGACTTTCGAAGTTGCTGCCTAGCATCAAAGACGATCCACAGAACCCACCGAGCGTCTCTCGCGTTCTCAGATTGGGAATTGCTTGCTTGTCTCAGTGCCTGTCATTGTCTGCTTACTGGTCTTCTGACATCCTCCACCATGGTACACAACTCATCCTTGGGTCTAGGTGTACTGATCCGTATGCGGACCGTATCTATGTATCCTCATATCATTGGATGACATGACTGTATGTCATATCCGATGCCGGTCGATTAAACTCTTTGCCGATCCTGGGGATCAGCAGCAAGTTGATACCCTACAGGTGTAGTGCGCAAGACGTCCTTGGAAGCGCACTGGGCACACGGTGGCTCAGGTAGCGCCGATGGGCGTCGGATCATTGTAAGTGATTGTTGGGTTTGATGATTTTTGTACAGCTACATATCACAATCGTGACGGGGCAAGTTCACTGTAATGGTCGCAAACAGAATGACACTACCGTCAGCTTTGACCGCGAAAGCCATTTCATTTTCTTTTCACCATTTAACCTGAGTCGTACCGAACGGGTCGGCCTTCTTTGAAGCCGCCCCCAAACAGGGCAACCGAGGTTTACAAAAATCCGAGGAATGTTAAGTACTGGTAGCGCAGCCCGGGATTGAGCAACGCAGCACCTCTGGTCGCACCTGGCGGGGGCGCCCGATCAGAAAGTGGAAGGGCTGAAGAACAGTCCGTCCCTTGGCTACAGAGTTCTCCACATGTGGGTGGTTTGGTTGCTCCTGCCCGCCTGCTTGTCGGGGGCACGGAGTGGAAAATGCAAACACGGGAAGAGCGCCCCAGATAAATTGAAAGGGGCCGAGAGCTAGATTGGGCAGGCATTCGCCATACATTGTCCATATCCAACTGCACGAGGCCTCGTGTTGCAGGGCAATGGACATGTCTACAGACGGCAAGACTTTCGGGCCCGAAGCCAGTGGGATCCTTCGGACCGTAAAAGGAGCTTGTTGCCCATGTCTCGCTCAATGTGACCCGCGGCCGCAGGCTGCACATCACCAACTGTGCCCAAAAAGGAGACAGGTGCGAAACGGGAAGGAATCTGCATATATTCAGTACCTGCAACGAGGCCACATAATTTTCCATAGTGGAAGGTCGGTCGAAGCAAAGGAAGAGCTGGACCCAGCCCGAAAAGGCCTTCTCTGGGACCGGGCGGGAGAGAAAATTTTCAAAAGGTCAACTAAATGTCGTGACCTCATATAGTGAGTTCATAGATAGCACTGCTTGTATACGTGAGTAATGGACGGCATAACGAAGGCCTCCATCATTCGTCGTAGACTCTAATGGAGAGAGATTTCCCTCGAAATCAAATTGCACCCGCTGTTCCGTACCTCACCATTTTAGCGCTGGCTGGTTAATTATGTTCAAAAAGGAACCCAGTTTCTTCGCTATAGAAAGATTGGAACTATTTTGCGCACTTCAGAAGTTGCCCCGTCATCAATACCGAGGTTTTCGGGACATGCGCACGTCTTGCGAACGGCGACCCAGGCGGAAGTGCGGGGCTTGATGTGATTGATGATGCAAGTGGAAGAAGGTATGGCGAATATATGTCAATGCAGGAACTGAATTCGGTTTCAAGTTTTTTTTTACGGATGTAAGTCAATTCCAGGCAGCACTAATTATCACCTTCTTATAGATATGCCCTTTTCAACACTCGAGGCTCCATTGACGTGCTTTGCCAGCTCGAGCGACTGAAACGGCAATGGAAAAGCACCTCAAAATATTTGATAAGGATTACTTTTAACGATTGCGTTTATGGGTGCACAGCTGGATGACGCTTTTCTCGTCCGCCCTTCGGGACGACCGGCAACGACATCGAGATGTTCTCATACTGAAGATATGCGCTCTGCATAATCAGATAATAACTTGGAGACAACGACTACGAGGATATTACGCCATTGCCGAGGAAGTAAGTGTGGAGGCGCGTACAAATCAACGACGAAGGGCGGGACGGAACGGGACGGAGCTTCGTTAAGTACTGTGAATACTGGCAAATGGACCGACGTAGTCATCGGTGCAACGCACGGCAGTGTTGAGAGTTGGAACGAGGACCAGCATGTTCAGCAATGAGCCCTCCGATGGCAAGTGCACAATTAACAGAGAAAAGGAGAAGGTCAGCCGACAGCTGGGGCTACACTGTGGCATTAAACCGAATAAAAACATATCCTTTATGAAAGTTGTAAAGGAAAGTTGTAAAGGAAAGATGGGTGGATCCTTTAGATGTCATCAAGTATGAAGCCATCGGCGAGCGGTCTCTGATGTACTGACATCTTCTACACGCATTCGGTGCGGATAGAGATGGCATACGGCTGTGAGTTACGGACAGACTGCAAGCACTCAAAGGCTTGCTAATGATGGAGAGAGCCTGTGTTCATGTGTCGCCCACAGGAATGAGCACTGTGCCGAAATTCTGCAAGAACGCAAACCGCCTGGGAGAGTGTTCTTTGACATGATCTCTGCCGACCGTGGCAGCACGCTCACTTGTGTACACGAGGGCAGAAGCCTCATTCCACGCCAGCGACGAAGTCCGGGTACCTATTCAGACACAAAATCAATCCCTGCATCGCACATCGTCTCCCCGGCGGGCCCAGCCGATTCGTGATAGAAGAAGACATACATGCGCGAGGTATATAGCACCCACCGGCCATTTTGTGAATGGAGCCGGATGGCTGTCGTGGTCTGCATTGAGAGTCAGGGCAGGTGAGAGTTCGGAGCAGTTCGAGCGCACACATTTGATATGATCGAAAGACTGGGCCGCACACTCCCAAAGCAAGTACCAAAAAAATGTCGTTGCTGTGGGTGAGGTGGCGAGCCATTCCGCGGACGAGAAGGAGCCGGGAAGTTCATGCCAGATTAGTTCGTAGTGTTTCTATAGGAGACGGAGTGGGTAGACATAGCCTGTATATTGACATAGAGTCATTTGAAGCCTGAACAACATTTCCATCGCCTCTGGGTAGAGAATGACGATGTGAAATCACTTGTTCCATTTGACGTCGCCACACAATCTTGCAGTATTTCCATAGAAATTCTATAGTGATTTCGACGCTAGACTTGAGACCCTACCCCGCTTGCCGTGGTCTAGCAGAAGCAACAGCTAAGGAGTTCCGTTGGGGAACGGAACACGCAGCAAACGATGAATTAGAACGATCGATTTTGAGTTTCCACACCAGAGGTATAGAGAATATTAGAAATTCTTCTTTCCATAATAAATATAGTGGTATTTTCACTTACGTGGAGCACGCCGCGTGAGAAAATGAGAACTTCATGGGACCCATAGTCTTGTTTGTGGAGACCTTCTAAACAATGACAAAGAGAGTTTTGGTGTTATCATCTGCCGGTGTGGGGTGGCTTGCGATGCCCTGCCCACTCGCCTATGGTTGCTGTGGTGCAGACTCCATTTAGTTTATATGACGCAGAGACGGACACAGATGGGCAAGAATGAAATTTCAAAATGCTAGATGTCCTGCTTAAGCGCTCTTTTTTCTTTTTTTGCCGCACTCCGCATGGGTGTGCGTGGATGTCAAAATCGGGCGCTGTCTGGCAATCAAACCACAGGTGAAGGAGGAGAAGAAGGTATGAGAGGGAAATACTGCAGTAAGCGCATTGGTATAGGAACGGAGCGCAGTGTCATCGCACCGGGACAGAGAGACAATGCTGGCAAACAGTACTGTACTTGGGAAATGAAATTAGCCAGACAGTGAAGGGAATATCAAATTCACTATCACAGTTCTCTCTAGCACCGCTGGTCTACTCTGCTGGTCCTATTTTCTTGGGGCGGTGGTTTCTTTTTTATATTTGTTTTTTGTGCATTGCCATAGCCGTACTGGACCGCCCCCTCCTAGCGCACTCTGTCCCTAACGGGAGCTACTTTACACGTCACGAGAGATAAACCTCTTATATTAGGCTCATACGATCCGCACGGTTGTTTTACCATGTATGATACCCTAACCTTTGCGGTCTGTTTCGTCTGCTTCCGGTCAATTCTAAAACAAAAAAAAACATGGCAGCGCCGCCCGGTGGAAAGATTTTTCTCTGCTTCCACAGAGACGGAGATGGAGCAAGCGATCTCAAGGAATGGGGGAAGTCGGAATTAACGAGCGAGGCTATGCATTTCCATACTCATTAGACCAAGACCTGACTGTCGTAGCGCACGCAAGTGCCACAGACATCCATGGAACTCCCGCATTGTGGGTCTCCAGATTGCAGCAGAGGACGATGATGTCCGCTTTCCTTCTCCTTCGCGACGTTTCGAAATGCACAATTTTGCTGCGGAATAGGGGACAGACAGGAGCGTATCTCATACTGAATGAATGAATAATTTGAGTAATGCCGCAGACACCATCTCAAATATTTCTGAAACTCGATCGCGAGAACGAGAGGCCTGAAACGAAAGGCGCTGCTTTAGAATAAATGAGATCGATGGATTCTTCTTTGGGCTTTTTCGTTTGGGGTTCCAATAGGAGAACGACACAAGTTCAACTTCCAGATTTATAGTGAAAGTGGTGTAGAAATTACACGACTCTGCTTTTCTGACTTGTCCACGTCGGTATAAGTTCGCTCAGAAACATTGCACCAGGCAAGACAAGAAAAATGCAAAGCCCAGCCGAACGCAGGCGAGGGGAAACGCGGAATGGAGCCAAGGCACGGCCGCACGCGGAGATATTTTTGCCTTACACAGCAAATCCACCGCAAGCAGGCTACATGGGCGCACAATAGTTTGGCTCGAAAATAACAGTATAGTTTATATGCAATTGGGATCACCACTTGAGCCTTTGCCCCAGGGCGTCATTGGGCGGGTCTTTTAGACGGGGACCGATCTCTGGCCCACGGCTGCTCCCGTTCTCCTTCTGTTGTGAAGGATACCGCAGAGTACGGTGTTGTTGGTTGCTGGGTCTTGAATCCCACTCGTGCATAGGAAAGATCAATGTATTGAGTATTGAGTTGCTAGTCTTAGGTATGTCAAGAGGTTTATACACACTTCCTCGTGACCCAACGAAATTTCCTTCCCCCCTCACCCTCCGGGGCAACCTTTCGCAAGATAGTCGTCTGGGAGCACGTCAATTTAAGGCCAAGTGGGGAGGAGGGGGTTACTTCCTTGCTGTCGGTACTATTGTTCTGCAATACCTGGGCAGCGCGCGCGAAGGGCTCAGCAACACGGTCGCACCTTACCTGTTCTGGGTCGGCAAGCATTTTTCAACGCCCCCACAGCTGACATCCATGGACGGCTGTTCACAAGAATATGAAAACATTGCGGTACATTACAATACATTTACCATACTAGACTTAAACTGGAACCATAGTGGAGAGTTAAGGAAGGGTGGGGAATCGATCGTCGTTCCTGGCGTTGCTGTTCTCTGAAGGAGAAGAAAAAAAATCCCTTCCACCCCCTCTGCGCTCACAGATAATGTATCGGTGTTCGGGGGTTTATTTTTGTGTTGGAGAACAGATGTGGAAGCATAGTAAAACGTCCTTTTTTTTTGCAGTCCTGTCGCGGTTGTGAATCTTGGGTTCTATTGTATTTATACTTCCATCACGTCACCAATGGGCAGTGCTCACACCAGACATTAACTGAAAGGGCAACTCCAAGCACAGAATTCGCAAGACTCGACGAAGTAGCTTGAAAATTTACAGCACTGTAGGAATAGAACCAATAAAAGTTTCTTTGAACTTTCCTCCTATTTTCCCCTCCTGTGAAACTGGGACAGTGGGCCTTGTTTGCAAACATGAACGAATGGTCCAACCAGGACACCATCACCCATATCATCATCACAGGAAACACGGCAAGTACTTGCAGTAGTGGAAGCACTGCCAGCTGAAACTCTCTCCTGCTCGCCCCCACTGGAGGAAGGCCTGGTGCTATAGAAAATGTATGAATAACAGTTCTGGTAAAGGTATGACCAAATTACTCACGCTATCAAAAATTGGTTTCCCACTACCCTGATTTCTCCGGATGGAGCTGGCCGTGGTCCTCCAGGGCTATATATTTAGTATAGACGGCTAGGTGTCAGCGGATTGATCGAGAGTGAGAAAATGACTAAAGCAAAAGTAGTGGTTTTACGCGTGGCAATCTACCTCAATTTTCCCAGCCTAAACTCACGGTCTAAACCAACTGTCAGTTTCCGTTGACTATGCAGCTTGAATGGCCTTTTCTGGAGCACGTTTACATTTGCACCACCGGGCGGGTCAAGGGGGGCAATTCCACTGCCGAGAAACTGCGCAGAGCGGAAGGGGGAAGGGGGAAAGGGGGGGGGAAGGGGGAGAGAAAGAGAAAAATCCGGGTGGGGGAGGGGAAATGGGGCATATGGGGGAATTAGGGCGCCCATTCTTACCGACATCGGTAAATGAGGGAAAAGGGGATGTCATCTGGAAATCAATTGAGAGCAATTTGGTGCTGAATGTACCGCACAAATGCAATATGATAATTGAAACAGTGCGCAGAAAAAGACGGAAGAAGGGAAAAGGGAAAGGAGGAGCAAGAAATTGTGGGGCGGGTCGGGTCGTCTTCGGGAGGTCTCTGATAAATACACACAGCACTTTTAGGTGGGGTTAGGACCCGCTCAAAGACCGATAAACTGCGCGCGGCGGTGAGCACCTTAGGATCTGCTCTGCACAAGACATAGCGACATTGGAAGGCTGAGTCACGTAATCCATCACGAATTGCAAACTTAGCCGTAGAGATGAACGGTTGCGGGTCTGGACTCTTTGGGTATTTCAGAGGTCTAGAGAGAGTGCGTATACCCGACAACAAATTCAACCTTATTACATACCATCACAGAAAGCTAGAACAGACAGGGATCGCAATGGAAACTTCACTTTAAACGCCCAAAACATTATCAAAAATTCGTTCTCAGGACACAGTCCAAAGAAACAACCTACACAGCTGCACTAATGGCAATGACAGACACAATGAGTCCTAGTACCGAACGGGGATTTTACACATTCAGCATTCCTCCCTACATGAAGGAGAAGGGTAAGGAGGACTCTCTGTCTTCTCTTCACCTAGAGTCACTGTTCGACATGAGCAGTATGAAGCAACATATGGCTGAGAACAAGTCTTCAGCAGTCCGCGCTGGCGCGAACCAAGATAGAGAGACAGAGACTCGCACCACCATCACTTCCGTGAACTCGCTGGACGAGGATCAGATGAGCGAGACAGAGACCATTGACTCTACTTGCAAGTGCAATGTTAGCTTCTGTATGGAGCCTGCCGTCATTGAAGTTCACTCCAAGGACGACTACGATCGCACTGGCAGCAAGAACCCGCGTCTATCTCTTCTGCAAAAGCTGAAGATCCGCGACGAGATGGTTAAGTTCAAGGAGTCCATGGACATTCATGAGGACTCAAAACACAACATTGACCGCATGAACTGGCTCACTCGGCCCGCTCACCAGTTCTTCTAATTGAAGAAATGTAGAGTATAAAAACACACACATACAATTAAAGAATCCATACTAGAGTACATTATCCAATCATCTATCCGAAGACCTTACGAATATTTGTCCCCATAACTACAGTCTATTGGTGCTCTTGTGCGAGCGTCGACCTCAGCTCATTGATGCGCTTGTCAATCTCTTCCATGGTCATGTCCGCACCGAATGACACTGTGCGGGTACGAGTGCGGCGAGAGGGTAGTTGAGGCCTCTCTTGCACGTCCTCCTGCTTGTCTTGCTCTCCGTCGGCCTCCACGAAGCGCCCTTCGTCCTCAGAATCCTCATCTACTTGGACCTCCCAGTTTTGCTGATAGTTTGCTGCTGAGTCATCTTTACCCGGTGCGTGCAGGTTCGTAATACCTGGTGTTGCAGATTCCAAAACAAGTAGGCGCTTTTCAATGGCTTTGAGTCGTTCGTAGACTGGAACATTGACCGGGGGTTCCTTGTAGTGGAGTCCAGCAGCATCCTCCAACATTCTCAATCGGTCGTCCATGGCTGCCGTAGCTCCAAGACCACGGAGGTTACGTGTCTGTCCTATACTCTTGTTAGTGGTCTTGGACAATGGTCCGTAGATCTGTTCGCTTGACAGAACTTTTATCCGCGGCCCACTATCGTTTTGGCGTGGTCTGGTTCGAGCTGATCCCGCATTCTCCACGTCGGCGTCGTCTTCTGCGGCAGTGTATTCCACTTCATTGCTTTCCGCATTGTGCTTGGAACATAACTCCATGAAAGCTGTGACTCTTCGATAGACTTCAGTGTGGTCTGCAACGATTTCTACTTCCTCCTTGTTTAGTCTTGCGTCATGGACAGTGCGTTGGCGGTCCTGTGCTTCGTTCAATAGGTTCTTGATCTCCGACTCTGACACGTCGGAAAGTTTCTTACGCTTCTGGATCTCACTGATCAGACTGGGCAGTAAATCGTTGATTGCTTTGCGTACCAGCGCATTTGTATCGATTTCTGGCATCGTGACCGGACTCTCCTGTCCACTACCTACGGGCTCGTCATTCAGAGAGATATCGAGATCGTCGTCTTCCACACCCTGCTGATATTCATATCTCCGCCGTTTGATCTGTGCTGATCGTGGAGTCTGAGACGTCTTTTGCAACTGTGACGTAATATTCACCTCCACGAATTGGCTTACTGCCGACTGGAGTTTGTTCAGCTGCTCTGCGCTTAGGTTCTCCATTGTTTATGAAGAAATTGTTACTATCGCCGGTGCTAGTTCCAGATTACATACTTGGTCCCCAAAAAACAACGAAACGAGATCTGCATATTAAGTATTGAACGTTTCCAAACTTCGAACTATCTGTGTTGCAGATAAACTACTCTTCGTGGGTCGTAAATAACTACCTGAAAGTTGTAAAGTACCCGAGGCCCGCATAGCCAGAGGCTCCCCAATACCCAGTGAACCGGAAACCCGCCCGCCTGGAAAACCGAACCCCACCTCACCAGCGCGCCAAAAAGGCAACCAATACTGAAAGTACCGGAACAGGGGTGGGACTGCCTTGCACACCCCCACCACTGCCGCCTCTCGTGAAGCTCAAACCGGGGGCCAGGCGCCCATTAATTCACATTAATTATAAATTATTAGGGGTTGGATTAGAACACCCATTCAGGTTGGGATGCACAGACTGTTTGATGTCCGGCAGGCCAGAATCAGCGGAGTTTCATCCCTCACATCATCATTTGCAGTCCCGCCATCATTGCCAAGGTAGGCACCCATTCATTGATCAACCATCACTGGCTGATGATACACATATTTACATACTTGCCAACGAGCATCCCACCGCTAACAGTCTGCTCCCAATAGAATCAGCATCGTTTTGGTCAGGTAGCATGGGAGGATCGCGAAGATGATCAATGGTATATTCCCGCTTCGTTGGGGCGCGATAAGTCTCCACAAAGGGCAACGGTTAATTCACTCTAGATTCGATATAGGACCAATAAGATAATTTTCTCAACTCCTTAGCCTGGGCTTTCTTGATTAGCGCCAAGTTGACATCCTTAACCTTTCTCAACGGTCCTGGTGCTCCTTGAATACGTTCTCTTCGATTCAACACCAACACCTATATATTTTCTATAGAATCCTGGCGTTTTCTTGTCGACTCTCTCAGGCCCTAATGGTACAAAGAGTCCACTCGGTAAGGTAGGGTGGTGAAAAAACTTTCTTCGTAACAGATCGTATCTCTCATACACAAGACTATATATAATGTATATCATTTATACACAGTGGCAGTGCAAACAGAGGGAACAGGCTTTCGGGAATCAGTTGCCGCAGTGATTTCAATGAGAAAGATGAGATACTCCCCTCAATTTTTCCCTCCTTTCCTGAGGGGCCCAAAGAATCTATGCTATCAGGAATGAAACGGGGCCATAAGGGAATCAATGTAGTCCAAAACGGTCACAGAGCGAGGAGCCGCCGCGATGTGAAATTTGAAAGCCGAGCCTCCTATTTCCGTATAAAATGGTGAAGACGGAAAAAAGAAAACCCCTCCCACTGAAAACGCAAGAGAAGAAGAGGCAGGGAACTCGGGGGAAGGGGCTAGGAACGAGGAAAACTGTGTTTAGAAAAAATGACGCCATTTGGGTCGCTGGAATCGGGCCAATTAGGCCTTGGGGGGGAAGAGTGCCGTCTTTGCTTCGCCATCGCTGTGCTCTTATATACCAAGGCAAACAAAGCTCTCCCTATTTCTGTATATATGTTAAGTATTGTAAACCAGCACAACCAACCGGTCCACTTCGAAAGCAGTATTCGTGGCGCACCCATCCCACGGACACATCGGCCACGTCTAGGTTCTGCCGTCAGTGCTTATGTCGATGCTGGTGCACTGCTGTTGTCTTCTGGCCCTTGATGGTCTCTATGTATTCAGTACTGTTGACGAGACCCTACTGTAAGGAAATAAGGGGCGAGATCGGAAAGCTAAACGAGGTCCCCCGGTCCTCCCCGCCGTCCCGGGGCCAATTGCAGTACGGGGTCGGGCAATTTTGTGTTGACCGTTTATGGCTTCACGAGATCAGGAAGTCGGTACATTTAGTATGGTGTGCTTATTGTCGCTTAGAACGTCCGATTTTCTCTTACCACAAAAGACCACAGAGTCGGACAGTAAATACCGACAAAACACAGCACGCGGAAAATCGCAAGTCAATTGCCTTGAAAACGACAGTCAGGCTTTACACAGGTCCTCTCATACCTTTCAGACGTGATGACAGGCAGGAGGCAAGGGAGAGGTGGGAAGGGCCCCCGGGAGGGAGTAGGGAGAGGCGAGAGAGACAGTAACAGAAGCGAGCCCCGCCGTTTATAGTTTCGTTGCTCCTGATCGCCCATCAACTTACCCTCGTCATTTGATGTTCCTTTTCATTCCTTGTGCGTGCTTTGGGTGTCACTGGTGTGTGTCAGAGATCACCAAGCATGCCTCGGCTCAGCTGTACACAAACGACACTGGCACGAATATTTCGCTGGGATTCCAAATTCCGTTTTCTTCGCCCTCCCCTCCACCACCGTCTCCCCTACGACTCTGTTATGGTGTGTTTTCTGTCCCTGTTGCGTGCCTTATATGTTTCTGTGCGGGGGAGAGCGCATTAAAAAAAAATGCGCCATTTTCACACCGTGTCGGACCTGGTGCACAAGGCACCGCATACGCCCACCACCAGGCCCTGACCGCGAGTAGAATGAAATATTTACGAATGTGCAACTGACACAACAATGGGCCCGAGCCAATGCAATTCATTTACTATTTCACAAGGGCATGGTTGACATGTACAGATATAAGAATAACCTATAACTCAGCTGACGGTTGCTGACCAGTTTATCCACCTGTGGGTATGCTCGGTCATGAAATTCCAAGGCATTGCATGCCGCAGTTGAGTAAGCAAGAATGATAAGTGCGACCCCCAAGTCTGATCTTCCGTTCCCATAGTGGGACGTATGCGGGCGAGCAACATGCGCGATTGCTTGCAGTTCCTTGGTATATTCGCAATATGAGGTGACCGCTTGCATTCCTGGGGGATATATCAGACTGGTCCACAATGACATGTTTGGGGTGGTTGTGTGGAGGGGATTCCAAGTTCCCTGAAGCAGGTGGGGGTGTGGGGTCCAGGAATCATTTTTCCGTCTCTTCGGTACAGTGCCTGGTGCTTGATTGGAGGTGATATAACGATTCTGAAAGCTATCACAGTCTGTCTCTTCCCGTGATCCTCCCCTCTCCTTCGTTCCTTTCCTCCCCCCCCCCTTTCCTCTCGTCTTCCTAGCCCGCCCGCCCCTCCGGTCCTCGGGCCAACCGCCCCTTTCGTTTGTTTCGAAATTTAAGCTACGGGCATAATTAGCTGCCTAAAACACTACGAAACCAGAGGATCTTGCTCCAAAGAGCGAAGGATGCGTGCCTGTGTGTGTGTGTGTTTGAAAAAAGAGTCATGCAGGTGTGGGTCAAGATGTGTTGCTCCAACGACGGCGATCGATTGCTCTTGCTGACTCTTCCCACCGATTTCTCGTGCTCTGCAGTACTGAAAGAATAGGGATGTAGCGGTTTTGGAACCAAATACAAAGAAGCAACAACAAGAGCTGCTCCATTGAAAACCACGGGATCTTCCTTTCCCCCCCCCCCACACCCCAATCCCCAGGGAGGGGTGGTAGGGGGAATGGTCCCCCCACCCCCCCCCCCCCCCCCCCGTGTATGCTGGAATGTCTACTTGCTTGTTAGGATCTACACGGCGGAGGGGGGAGGAAGCGGAAAAAAGGAGTACATTTTGTAGATGGCGTTAAAGAGAGTGGCCTTTTTAATATTCGTGGGGTGTGTGCGTACTGGTAAGTCGTGCTCTGGGTTGACCCGCGCCTTACGGCTCCGCTCGCGAAGCCGAGGGGGAAGTCTCCCCCGGAGACGCGAACGACAAGCAACATCGGCCACCAAAGGATGGCTCTTTGAACGAGAGCACTTGGTGACATCGCATCAATGGATAGTGAAGATTTGTCAATGAGAAGAAAGGCTGAGTGCACGACCTGTTGAGAGTTCTTGACGACTCAGTAAAGCTATTTGATCCTGGTGGCACACAGCAGCTTATACGGCGAACAGTTTGATCATCTATCTTAGAAGTCACACCCTAGTTTATATCACACGGGACAATCATCAGTATGGCCTGTGAAGAATCATCATAAGATTGAAGCCTGTTGGCATTATAAAAACATCGATAACCATAGAATGAGTCATCAGCAATAGAAAAACATGGCGATGAGACAACCCCTTGCGACACGTGGACCGTGGTCTGCTGCCCGCCGGCAGGCCAGGACTATCGAGCGGTCCGTATCCCCTGTTCGTGCAGCTAGTAGCATGAGCATGACTCTGCCTAGGGCACATGTGTCCAACAGGACCATGGGAGAGTTCGTCCCTAAGGCTCCGAAGTTACCACTCCATGACAAACCGAGGGAACAAATCCGCCAACGGAGCAGCGGTGTTTTGGGACAGTACAGAATGATCTATCAACACACACCTAGCAAGAGCATGCAATCCAACACCTCACAGCTCAATCAAGCTGTGGCCGAGCAGTATCGTTTAATGCCCATGCAGCGTGCCAGCAAGCCCACTGACATTGGCAGAATCACGGAGAAGCCAAAACCTCGCCTGGCTGAAGAAATTGTGGGTAGCAAACAGAGTGGTTTTCGTCCGGCAGCGACAGGAGGCGGTAATCTGCAATTTGTCCCGTCCATGCGCACATGGAAAAGCAGTCTGTTTGGTCCTCCCCTGGCGCGGGCGCCTACCAACTACTCTACCAAGACACAGTTTGAAATGAGCAAGCGGATTCTGAAGTCGGGACCTTCAGTTTTCAACCGCTTTAACGACATGGCAAAGGAATACAACGCCATCAACATGGCCCAAGGGTACGTGAACCTGAGTCCCGAAACGTTGATGAATCTTCTGCGGGCAGACGATGTCATCAAGCGTACCCCTGAGGAACAGCGTGCAGCGCAAAAGACTGCGGAAATGAAGAATGCTGGAGGTGTCGCGCTGACCTCCAAGGGATCAGAGACTCTCCGCCAGGCAATCTGCAAAACCTACAGCAAGCAGTATGGCATGAGCTCACTGGACCCGGAAAAAGAAGTCGTAATCACATCTGGTGCGACTGAAGCTGCCTTCTCCTGCATGCAGGCCTTGATCAATCCTGGTGATGAAGCCATCATCTTTGAGCCTTTCTACGATGCCTACCCGGTTCAGGCGGAAATGGCTGGCGGAGAGTGCAAGTTCGTGCCTCTTAAGGAGCCTGAGGGCAGCGATCGATATGATGTGGCTAACTGGAAAATTGACATGGACGCTTTCCGCAAGGCATTAAGCCCGAAGACAAAGGTGATCATCTTCAACAACCCTCACAATCCTCTTGGCAAAGTGTTCACTCGCGAGGAGATCACAGAGATTTGCGACCTTATCAAGACTACCAACGCCATTGTTGTAGCTGATGAAGTGTACGATCAGATGGTCTTCACTGATGCGTGTAGCGAGCATGTTTCGATTGCCTCCCTGCCTGATATGTTTGAGCGTACCATCACCCTGTCATCTGCTGGCAAGCGTCTGAGCGTGGATGGCTGGAAGATTGGCTGGGCCGTTGGACCTGCCGAATTGATTGAGGCCGTAACCTTGGCGCACCAGTGGATACCTTTCTCAGTGTCTTTGACTCTGCAGAACACTGTCCAGGCTGCTTTGGAACTGACCACTGATTCTCACTACCTGGATCGAACCCGTGAAATGTTCCAAAGAAAGCGTGACCACCTAATTGCAGGTCTCGATGAAGCAGGCCTGCGTGCCATTCATCCCGAAGGATGCCACTTCCTTTTGGTAGATACTTCGTGCATTAGCACAGAACATGGCTTTGACGAGATGGGAGTCGAGGAAGATGGCGAATCCCGCCGCGACTACCGCATGTGCCGCTTCTGGAGCGAGAGAATTGGTGTTACCCCGATCCCTCCAAGTGCCTTCTACTCCAAGCAGAATGCTCATATGGCGGGCAGCTGGATCCGCCTAGCATTCTGCAAACCTGACGAGGTCATTAATCAAGCCTGTGATCGCATTGCTAATTTTATGAAGAAGGCTAGCGCTCAGCAGACAGCCGAGTGAGTTGCTCGCCCTTGTTTAATTTTAATAGTTTGGCAAATTACACACCCTATACAAACATTCCTGCTCAGATACTGTCCGCAGAAAGTATTGAGCAACGAATCATTACACAGTGCACCTCTACTCTTGTATTGATCTACTGGTCATCCTTTGCTTGCCCGGTGCTCTATGGTTTATCATTCAATGCCTGCTCTCTCTTGCTCATGAAACGGTGCGCAAGTAATGCGGTGGTGACGGCCAGACGTCAATGAGTTGGTCCGGTCGGATCGGTGTCGTAAGCCATTCAAAGAAGCCGCATCTACGATCCGCACAAGACCAAAAGTACCGACCCGGCCCTGATCGGGCGTTTCGTTGAGTGTCCATTTGTGCAGCATTCAAGACGTTGCCGGTATCAATGGCGCCACCCTTCATCACCGGTTTGAGTACCGCCGGCTTTCCACAGCGGCAATTGATTCGGATCCGCTGAAAGGGCTTCACTAGCATACGAAACGTCAGACTCAGTCTCGCCTCGCCGCTTACTTCGTGAACAGGGAATCGATGTTCACGAGGGATGCAATGCTTCCACTCTTCCTGATTCGGAGGGTACATGACTGCCAAGCTGTTGTGTGGCAATCGGACTCCAAATGTGTCATCCTTGCCCGTGTCGGGGTCCTTCGGCCATGGGCTGCTGGTTTCAGTGGATGGCGCGAAGGTAAAGATCCGCGCCGCACCGAGGCTGAGACCGGCTATGATGGGCAGTGGGCCAATTGAACTCAGATAGTCGGAATGCGCAGCCACTGTATCCTGCCCACTGCGATACAAATTGGCCACAATCAGATCTGAGTACCAACGCTCAGCACCATATGCCAGTCCAGGGAAGGCCATAGGAATACACACAGACCTCCGCTCAGTCTCCACGCGATCACTGACGACTCTGCGTACTTCCTCCATGAGCTCCTTAATCTCGCTCGGGATCTCATTGCGGCCAATCATTGCGTAGATGTGTTCCTCCTCTTCTTCCCGGCTTGGATCAATGGCCATCATGCCCGTGTCACTACCCACGATACCTTTCTGCGGCTCTTCACACAAAAAGTCCTGATATCCTGGACTGTCCGACGGAGGATTGAACCTGAAAACTGTGCTGAGCCGAGGGCTCTCGATCTGCTTTCCGTAGACCATACGTTCCGATTGTTCCCACTGCTTACGGGCCTGCTGCATCATGACCATTAGAATACGGTTGGCTAATTCTTCAGGAAGGACATTGAGCGCAAGGCTACAATGTGTCGTCTGAGCAAATTCATCCTGCGAAATGCGAACACTGTCACTCATACGGCCGCCGCGGTAACGGTAGAATTGTGGAGAATTGCTGGTACTAAGACTACTTGCAACCTCTGGGTGTCCCGACGCGGCAAAGGATCCCTTCAGAGTTTGTTGTTTGAGTAGTTTACGCTTCTTATTGGACGAATCGATATCCATATCATTATGCTCACCGGCCTGGAACACAGGTAACCCAAGATTTGATTTCGGAATACTGATCATATTGCCTTGGGCGCTAAAAAATCTATTCGCAGCCTGATCAACATCTCCACCACATGCATCCAGCAGGTTCTGTAGGTGTGCTGCGTCATCACAGCAAGTCACGCCCTGCAGGATTTGCAACTTTCCTCTGGGAGTTTCGTTCTGGCTTTCCGCAGACTCATGGATGTTCGTAAGAGAATTCGAACAGCTGAAGCCTTCGCTGCGAACCATGGTTGAGCTATAGCTCACATTTCTGTTCCTCCCGTACTAGTTCAGTTGAGCACTGCCATATGTGGGCTTGCCGATAATATAGAAACACACTTACGCCGAACGTCATGAGAATAGAATTAGTTAAATACTTGTTTGCAGACGAGAGCTCCTGGTCCGCCATTGCGCCTTTGTAGTGAGCTCAGCGAGAACTAGGGCAAATCGATCTCCGCCCCGGCCCAATCGCCGCTACGCTCACCAACACCCCCCCTTCCCCGCTCCCCAAAAAACACACACAAGCCAGCCGCCCTGACACCCCAATCAGAAAAACACACATAAATTTTCCCGCGAGACAATATTCCGAGGGATATATTTTCTAAAATTTCAGATTCGAGGGCGGTTGGGGGGAGGTTGCTTTTGGTATACATTTGTATGGGTGGGCGTGTGCACTCTGGGGACCACAGTGGGCCATAGTGAACGTTACGAGTTTGCTCACTCTATAGTGGGAGTAGAGGGGTTGAACCGGGGAGGCTTCAAGTGTACCTGCTGGATAGGGGACACCACCGATGGCCAGGTTGGTTCCTGTGCCAGCCGAAAGCAGCTCGGCTCCGCTTCCGGTGCTCGGCCTAGGCTACCGTACTTGACAAGGATATTATAGAAGCTGCAGTCTCGGAAACGTATTTAAGGTATAAATCATCTTCACCAGGACGCAAAAGTGGGAACAAGTATTCCATATTTTATTTGGGTAGAATCAAGTGAAATACACAAACATGGACGCTGCTGGAACTACCATCAAGAAGGCCCGTGTCACTAAGGTGATCGGCCGCACCGGTTCTCAGGGTCAGGCCACTCAGGTTCGCGTTGAGTTCCTGGACGATACCAACCGTAGCATTATCCGCAACGTCAAGGGACCCGTCCGCGAGGGCGACATCCTCACTCTGCTCGAGTCTGAGCGTGAGGCTCGCCGTCTGCGTTAAGTTCGGCAAATGATAAGATTGGACAAAAACTCAGAATAACAGTCGGAACAGAATTGTATTAGCATATGTGAGAGATGGATCTGGGCGCATGTATCAGTTGATTCGGATCACGGCCCAAGTCATTTTTCGCACACCACACACATTTACATATTAACATAGCACAAATGTACGTCACGGTTCTACATGTCATAATAGCATCATGCAAGGTAGCACTATAGCGGACTGCTTTTTTTAGGGTTCGTCATGACCATTATCAGAACAAGCTGCCCTTGTACTCTTGCGTTGAGCATTCTTCAGAGTTCCAACCACTGACGTAAATCATTTGCATTAAATTTTTCGTAGTAACATTCGTCATGATACACATGATCGCCCTGTAGTTTATGGTATGTGTCACTCTTTATTGCCTCCGCGTCTTGATCGCTTTTGGGCTTCTCACTCTCATGCTTTGACTTGATGGAGTCTGCAGGGCAATTGGTTGTACCTAACCCTGAACCCCTACCTTGTGCATTAAATTGAATTAAGTGGCTCACCATCTTTTCAACTTTATTGACCTGTTCGTGGTGAAACGTAAGCTGATCCAGCGATGTCTTACGATGTGTCCATGCCATCTTGTCTCGTTCGGGCCATTGCGATTTGGGCGATTTCACTGCCAGTGGCCGGATCCATGACGTTACTAATGGTTTCATGGTTCAGACTGGCCTCGTAGGCATAGTTGATGGTTGTGTCTGTGATTGGGCATCCGAAGTGGCTAAGGAGTCGTATGCAATTTCTGGTTCGGGCAATAGCTTTGCGCAGATCACGCCCGACTGGTGCTGCTTTGCGATCCTCTTCACGGGTAGCATCGCCTAGGTGTCGTGTACCTTCTGTGCCCTTTGTGGTTGGCGGCCCAACGTAAATATATCCGTTCAGGCCCAAAATCACGTGCACTCCATTGCCCAGATCATGGAAATGATTCTTGCGCCGCAGAACAAGAATGCTCGGAACGACTACGATACATCCACCACCGTTGCCACCAAGCCGTCCGTACTTCGTGCTTCGTGCATGGAGTACTAGTGTACCATCGCTGGCTTGCACCGATTGGACTTCCGCACTAATCAAGTCTCCTTCTTGCAAGTACTGCCGCATGGCCAGTTCATCTTCCTGACTTCGCCGACGAATAGCTCCGCCAGGCAAATTGACGCTGGACAGGGCCAGTATACCATCAACGCGTGATGCAACATCCACTTTCCACCGACGATTTGTTACCGCCATAATCCGGCCGACCACAACATCGCCTACTTCACCGACGTAGCGACTGCGGATTCCTTTAACATACACCAAGCGGTTCACGCGCTCTACCGTGCCCGCAACAGAAGAACGAAGAGCCTCGCCTTCGCCGTGGCCTTCCTCTGCTTCAAGTTTGACTCCGTCTGCATCAATCATCATGTCCTCATGCGTAGTTTTGAAGCTTTCCGCAGTACCGATGTATGTACCGTGGCCCCTTACAACACCTTCATCTCCCTCAGTGATTATTTGTCCCGGGACCACAAGTCGCTGCATTGCAGCTTGTACCTGATTCGAGTCGGCAAAGCCCTGTGCATTCTTGGAAAAGGCTTGAACACCCTCTGCATAAGTCAGAGGTGACAGAATCTTGTATCCTGCATGAGCTGTATCCGCAACCGACATTGCTGAAAGAAAGTCCTCTTCTGCTACTACACCATATCTAAAGCCCGAGTCTCAACTCACTGAAGCAAAGCAGAATGCATAACCATGTTTAAAACCTAGAGCGTCCTATGGATCATGCTAATATTTCCAATCTTCGTAATTTTCAAATAGCGTTACTGTGGTCGTGCCGCTTGTAAGCCCCCCACAAGGGCAGACTGAATGCAAGAACCCCCCCCCCCCCGGGGGGAGGGGGCCAAAACCGTTCTCACCTGCAGAATACAGCCAACTCCCCCCACGCAGATGGCTATCGGCGGGTCTCGCCCGGTGCTCTTCAGGGAGAGGGAGAGGCAGCAGAGGGGTGGGTTCCCGCTGTGAGTGGAATTTCCCCCGCTAGGACGCAATTCCAGCCGGGGAATGGCGAGGAGGCACATTAGAATGGATGAACAATTTGCAGGAAAGAGCTGGCTGGTACTTGATGATTGGGGACAAGCCACTCGGTTTGTGCTGTGTCAGGTTATGACGCTCGTTCAGAGTATTTTTATCGACGGAATCTGCAGAGCGCAGAATAAGGATCACTATTTACCAGGTTCAAATGTAACTTAACCTTGCGGTGTTCCCGTGGTAGTCGTACAATGTCGCAGTCGCCACAGACAGCACAGAGCGAGTCCTCCAACGACCGCCAGGACGAATTGGAGACGCTTGGTTACCTCTGGAGGGTATGCAATCACTACGCAACAATTGATCTAGGTCTGGCAGCACAGGCGGGCAAACGGATTCTTTCACTGGCATCCGAGGGCGACATTCGCTTAAGCCGGCCAATATATTCACGACTGTGCAACAAATGTGGCTGTCCAATGTTACCAGGTCTGTCGTCCCGTGTTCGAAATAGGCAAGAGTCTTCGTTTAGACGTCGCGGGTCAGGAGCGGATGCGATATTCCGAGTCGACATGTTCGATGCACGCAGAAAGACGATGGAGGCACTTTCGATGCCCACAAGGACGTCGATGATACAGAGCTGTGTTTTGTGTGGCTCTGCCTTGAGCTTTCTTGGTGCGAAGCGGATGCTGACCCAAAGAAAGGCAGCGGACCATGTCAAATCTATGCGTATCCGCGCGCCAGCCTACTCTGCTGATACATCACCCCTCAAACCGGGCACTGTGAACAAGGCATCCAAGCATAGACGACAGGACCTCAGAGTGGCAGCTATAGCGGGAGGTGGCCTCAGCAAGAGTGCACCCACTACACCGCAGCGCAAGATTGATTTTCTAGGGCTTGGGACACCAGGTATGACGGCTGCGGTGTCGACTGTAGACCAGAGCTCCAGCAGCACCGGCAGCAAGAAGAAAAAGAAAAAGAAGTCAAGTCTCCGTTCCGAGGTTGGGCCCGGATCAAAGTCATCCACGCCGAGTTCGTCCGGTTTCAGCTTTCTTAGACGCTAATTCGCTGTACTTGTTCTTAATATATATTACATTGTTATCTTCTTCTACGAATTCTGCCAGCCGTGAGTTGTACAGCACCTTCCTCGTCATCATCTTCATCAGTTGCATTGTCGTCGCCTGGCTTGGTCGCAGATTTCGTTTCATCCTCGTCCGCGTGACCTTTCGTTACAACGTCCTCAATGGTACCATCTGCAACACCTTTCGTTGATGATGCTGCAGCGTTGTTTGCATTGAGCATTTGTTCCAGCTCACTCGTGTCAGCATCTTCACTTGTGTCATCTGCCACTTCATCATCTCCGGCGTCTTCAGATCTCTCCGTGTCCGGGTCACCTTCATCCACTGACATGGCCTCATCAAAGTTCTTTGCTGGAGGAACCCGTTTTCCATTCGTTGGCACTGGCTTTTCCGACGAAGATGCAAATTTAAGGGCCTCAAGTTGTTCTTCAAGCTGACGAATTCTTTCCTTCTTCTCGTTCAAAATCGGTAGGAAGTTCTGCACAAGCTCTACCTCCAGTTGGTCCCTAGAGTCTAATTGATCGTGCAAATTCCGTATGTTCAATGTAAAACCTTCCAGACTATTGCTGGCCAAGGCTTCATATTCTCTGTGCTGAAACTTAAGGAACCTTCTGTCCTCCAACATGTGCAACATAAACTCAGTGGATGCTTTGGACGACATGTCTTCACCATGTGAGCGATCTTTCGCAACCTTCTTCAACTCGTATTCATCCAGAATTGGGTACCGGCCGCCATCTTTCTGATGACGGATGCTCAAGACGCTATCCCCGTTCTCAACAAATGCAAGTCCGGCCTTGAACGGGCGACCTTTCTGCGGTCCTTCGCAAGGGTCCACTGTCTCTAAATACTCTAGGGCGGCAACGATGTCTTTCCCAAGCATCTTACCCCGGAGACTGTGCTGCAGAGCAAAGTAGTAACTTGGCTTGGCTGTCGAGCATAACCGAACATCCTCTACTTGGCCCGGTGTGCCACGCACGAGAACTGCTGCTACATTGTTCTCGAGGTCACCACTTTCCGACTTATTTAGTGGAAGGGCAAAGACAAAAGTCCGCGAGCGATCAGCGGCCATCGCTCCTCTGCTTCGATCTACAGGTCCTCTCAATTGGTTCACATTGTGTCCATTCCGGCAATCCCATTAGGCCACACCATTTTTCATGCTTGCCAACTGCCACGGTTCTGTTTCTCCAAGTAGCTGCACCAGGAAGGTATGAGATCCGCTGAGGCAGGAAGACCCGCCCTACCCTGGGGACATATGCAATGGACGAGAACCCCTCCGGGTGGGGGGGGGGTTTGGGCGCGAAGGCTGCAAAATTGAAGAGTGGTTCCAATCTCTCTGCAGGACATCATACTGGGTCGGTGCGAAAGCCGCTGACTGGAGTGAAATCTATTTCAAGAAACATGCAACTTGAGTGAGGCTCACTCCAGGAGGCACTGATGCCCAAGATTTTAGAGAAATATGGTGGCATACGAAGAACAATTGCAAGGGCTTCGGCTCCACAATCGACAGGTTCGGACCAGTTTTGCGACGAGCTTGAGGGCCATTATAGACTTGTTCGAGAATTTTGACGAAGGCGAAGACGCACCATCACTTGATGTTGCAGAGGATCCAGGCAGTCCAACTACAGAGCCAGAAGAGCCCATAGGGAAAGAAAACGATAGTGGTGATGTGGAGTACAATGAAACTTACCAGAAAGCAGCTGAGGGGTTACACCAGCGACTGGCTTACATGCGAACGAAATATCGGGAAAATGACACGCAGGAGTATTTTGCGCGGGATGCACTCCCAAGCGGAAATTCACTGACAAAGGGAAATAGTCGGCAGCATGCGACTGGGGATCTCATGGAGGATCGTGCCAAGCGGAATTTGTGCTTGCAACATGGACTTCCAGTCTGTTTTGAATGCGCTGTGAGTGGTGCCTATGAATACTGACCTTGCGGACCTACCACAAGTCCAAAATGTAAATAAAGAACTTTTTGTAATCTTATAAGCGCATACGCTTTTCCCTGTTATCGTCATCACTGTCATCACTTCTCTCCTTTCTAAATCTGTTGTACGTCAGTTTAAAGTCGCGCACAGTCGACCGCTTCATGTTTTTGGTGAAGTTCTTCTTGGTCTTCTGGTCCATTTCAATCAGATACCGCTCACAGGTCTCGATGGCAAAGACCAGGCCGGGAATGGCAACCGCCTCGTTCTCAGTCCGTAGCGCACCCTTGATCCCCGCTGCCTTGCGCTTCTTACCCTTGCCACCTTTGCTTTTGGGGAGGCTGTCGTCTACATCCTCGAGTGCACCGTCACCGTGGAGCTCCCGATTCTGTTTCTCCGCATGATGCATCCGCTGTTGGTATAATGTGAGCATTTCTAATGCACGGGGAGTGAGCGCAACCACACGATTTACCAATCTCTGGAGCAAGTTGGCACCGGAAAAGGACTGTCGCGCCGCAGATTTGGACACATACTTGGCTGTGGCTGTGATGGCACCATACAGAGCACGGAAGCAGCGTAAGAGCAGACCAAAATGTTCGTTTTCCACTGGTTTGTAGGTTGAAAGCTCCGCCATGGCAGCAGTGAGAAAGCAGAGCGAGGTGAAAAGCTGCTCATTGCACACAGAGCGGTCCATACCAAGCTGATCCTGACCCTCGTTGCCGCTCGGTCTGTCATTCTGAGTATCCTGAGGCCCTAGCACAACAGATCCACCATTCTGGGCTGCTGTACCGGGCAGGGTAGAGCTGAGATGTACAATTGCATCAGCACAATATCCGATCATTGTCTCAGTTGTTTTCAGGACTTCCACAGCAAGAACTCTTGCGCTTGCTGGAGTAAGGATTCCAACAATGCCCTGCTCAGCAGTAGCGCTGTCTTCATTTACACCCGTGTTGGCGATGTCTTGCGCAAATTGCCAAATGATGCGAATAGATTTCGCGTCCTCCAAAGGTAAGGTCATGAACAATACCCTAACTAAAGCCTTACAAGCAGGAACATCTGTGTTGCCCATAGCCTCATTGGTCAATGCTAGGTTCAAGCAGTTTTTGTGCAGGTTCGCATGACATGATGTCCAGTTGGTTCGGACCAAAGATTCGAGTGTTCCTAAGAGTAAACTCTTGCACTTTGCCAGCTCAGCAACTTGCGAGTCCGAGCAGAGCTGCACTAGATTGAAGACAACACTGGACCAAGTTTCTGAACCACCATCAAGTGCTTGCCGCAATAGATCTTCGGCACGGTTCCCTGGCAGAGCCATACAAGCCTCCAATGCGATACACAATGTGTTGATGGCCATGATCCCAGTGTCTGTGCCATTCTTTTCGCAATTGATGAGGCCATCGGTCATCTCCTTAGCGTACTTTAAAGTCTGAATGATGAGCTGCCGTAGAGCTTTGGCGCAGAAGATCCCGGTGACCGGGGGTTGGTGGGAAGCTGATTGCTTGAGCAGGGCACACGCATCATTCAGTTTGGTCATTATAAACTTCAGCAGTTGCACGGATCCTGAGTCATGGGGTCTGTTGATATTCGTCGCATCCTCTTCCAGGAAGAGGTAGTCGGTGATCTTCATCAAGGACATCGGGGCAATGGACGACCGTGTAATGCCGCTTGGGTGATGGAATGCCCCGACCCTCTTTCCACCAATGTGGGCCCCATTCTCACCAATAGCTTCTTCCAGTTTACGAGCTTTTCCTGCGAGTGTGACCATGCTCGACATATCCTTGCCAATCGTGAATGCATAGCTCACACAGCTGTCAAAAAGTCTGAGCATTAGGCTCGCCTTGAGTAGATTTGTCACACCTATGTCGGACTTATTGGAATACACACTCTGCTTATCAAGGCTAAAGTCTTCTAGGTCACTCTGTGCAAATCTCTTGTACAAGGAATCCATTAAGGATACAGCCTTATCGTACTCTGACGACTCCGCAGCATCTGTCTGACTATAGGACAGTAGAAGACTAGTGATACAATCCATCAATGCATGCAAAGGCTCCAGGAGACGGGGTGGTCCGTTCTTACTGTCTACGGCCTGATCCACGTACAGAGGTGGCATAGCAGACTCTGATTGGGGAGAGAACAATTGAAGGCGTGCACACTGAACCGCCAGCAGAAAGTCTCGCGTTTCCGATGACAGTGGCTTGCCAGCAATGATGTAACCATAGAGGACTGACTTCTCGAAGGAATCCTCATCAATTATCTTACTCAACAGATCAGGAAATGCCACTGCTCCTGTTATTCCATCATCAAGACCTGGAAATGAAGTCTGTGACATTGGAACCCCACCTTGACTCATTTGGGAGGAGCGACCTCTTTGCGCATCTGCAGCGATCTTGTTCAGCTTTACCAAACAGTATGAGGCAACCATTTGCACAGAGGGTACTGTAGAGAAGAAGGATTTCCGGATCATCACTTCCAGCCCATTGCGAAGGGAATGCATGTAAGGGAACAGAAGGCTCATAGCGTCAATGTAAATGAAAGACAAACTGTGATCCATGACAGTCACTTCCAGTAAGGTATCTCCCAGAAGCGAGCTGAACCCCAGACACTCGCTCCGATTCCGTTTGATAATGAACCGTAGAGCATATGCATACAAGGCACCTAGCTCCTTGCGGCGCTGCTTATCATTATGTGCAACAGACACTTTCATACAAATGTCTCGGAGTATTGCATATCGGTGTGGACTTGATGTCGCAAAAGCGTGCTCGGTTAAGATGATAAGCTGCTGTGCCACCTCAGGAAGATTAGAGTCCAACGCAATCAAACCATACTTTGAAGCAACTTTGCGGAATCCGGAATGCAGTACTTCAAGTGCGTGACTGATCATCCCGTCCCATCCATAACGACTGCAGTCAATGAGTTCCAAGAGCACGCGGCTGAATCCCGGAGGTCCGTCCTTGAGGGCCCCTTTAGCCGTCCAATTTCTGACCATGGATTGTTTATCCGTGGGATCCCACTCTGAAATCAATTTGTCCGCGCAGAAGTCATACACTCTACTTGGATGATTTTGTTGGTCAGCAAGGTTCAGGAGGACAGCGATTGTTGATGGACTTCCCAAAGCAATTTCACCTGAAAGGAACTTCTTGCTAATAACTTTTCCCAAGCTCTTGTTGGTCCCAAACATCAACCTTAAATGCATGAGGACAGTTCCTTCTGTATGCCGCAGATGCAGAATACTATGAGTGTTCTGAGAAGCGGTGTCCTCGCGAATGTCAGAAGAATCAGCATTTGGACTTTCGTCTGACCTCGCACTGGAGTTTGCCACTAAGTCATGTTGTGCCAGGACCTTGATAATGGCGGTACAGGTGTCAACGACAAACCTCTGAGTCTTTGAGTTAGTTGGCGTGGTATGTGCCTCCGCAAAGTGCATCAATTGATAGGCGGCGCCAGGCAGCTCGTCAGTATGCAGAGACAACATGGATGTTTTGCATTTTTTTATAATGACTAGCACTTCGTCTTCAGCCATTTCAATCCCCTTGAGATTATTGAGAATTTTTGTGATTACTGTGTCACCCCATTTCTGCTCACAAAGTTCCTCAATGATGAAATGCTGATACTCGTCCACTCGTTGTCCGTCACTGAGTAAAATGTCGTCCCTCTTACTGTAGCGACAGAAGACGTTGCAGATGGGCTCTAGGAGATCAATCATAGAGTATAAGGCCTGATCCCCATTGCGGATCACTCCAACAATGCGCCCCAGGACAAATTCCAAAGTATACAGGAATCGTGAGATTTCAGAAACTGACGGAGGCATACTGAAAATTGCATATTGCATTACACCGACAATTTCGTTAAATATCTCTGTGCCCGGTCGGTGCTCCTCTTCTTCGGTCATTGCACGAAACGTGAGCTTAAGAAGTCTCGAGTACAATTTGATGGTACTGTCATCGACTGGACGAAGGAGCACCCGAAAACACGACCTTAGTACTTTTGAAGCGTGGGGTTGTGGTATAATATGAAGAATAGCTGGTGCAATCTCTCTAAATGGAGTGGCCATTAAGGTCTCCTTAAGTTGAGTCATCACGCTTTCCCTACGATTGTCTTGCGAGTTCGCTTGGTTGCTTCGCCCCAATATGTCCGTCAGGCGAGACTCTCCTGCCATCGCAAAGGCATCAATGTTTGAGGATAACAATGACAATTCGTTTGCCAGCGCGGCAGCGTAAACGTTTCCATCAGACACTTGGCTCCGACTAGTCGCTATATCCACATTATGACCCTGGGATCCCCCCGAAGGAGCTGAGTCCTTTGCCGACGGCGGTGTTGGCGCGGGATCAACATTCTCCTTATCTATATCCATTTTGCATCTGAAAGTTATGTGTTACATCCTGGTTACCAGAAAAAATGCCAGAGGAAAAGAATGTATTCTTAAGTCTATTGTCTTTCTTACTACCTCACGCTCGGTAAAGTACCTGTTTCCAAGCCATGTCTTTCCGTCCCTGAGCACAGACTCATACCGCACCCAGGACAACCATCGGGTGAGTGAGACCCTCCCTTCAAAATCTTCGCGCGCAACTATGCCAGATCTGTCGCATCCTATACAGTACTGAATGTACGGGCACCTAAGGAATTCAGTACATTCATTATGACGAAAGGGGGGTCCCAAACAATTTTTTTTCTAGTGTAGACGGTGTGTCCATTGGTGCGATATGGAACGGGTCGGGAGCCCCCCAGTGTTCACGCCGGGCCACATCACCTCGGCTTTGTCCAACGCACACCAATCGCCTGCGTCCGGAAGGGGGGGAAGCCACTCCACATCACACCAACCCGCAGCTCCTGCAATTTTTCCTTTTTTTCTTCTCTGCAAGAGTCATCCCTACGCCCCATGCTCATTATTTATGTCCCGCGCTCACCGACACGCCCCACACATCGTCATCTTCGTCGTCGTCGTATGCTAGATGTAAAAGGCATGGGCCATATGCACTACTATGCCATTTGTGAACACGCAGCGCGGAGGGGCCAAATCGCCGTCATCTTCATGATTGACGAGGATAATAGAAGGGGCCACCTGTGAAGTCGTGTCCGGCGCTGGAGAAGCGCGCTTCTTCGTCCCTTTTGGGGGTGGGAACCCCCATCGCTGCCCCCCCCCCCCATACATTGGAGACCACGAGCGCAGGTGCGTAAAATCGTGGTTCAGGGACACATGCACCACAACCTATGAGACACCCCTTCACCAGTGTCACGGTGAACGATACTGAATGAATGTCGCAAAGTTCAAGTGCCTGTGTTGTGTTTGGGTGCTTTTTTTTTCGCTGATCGGGGGCAGCCTCCGCGGCCCAGCCAGTGTGCCACGATAATACGTCCAGCTAGAGAAACTGGGGGGGGGGAGGGGCCCCACACGTACCCCAGCAGGTGACGAGTAGCGAGTCTCGCAGGTTGGGGAGTTGTCGCCGCGCAGGAACGATGGTGCCGTAGATAGAAGGTATTTTCAATGACGATATGGTCATGTGGCGATGTTGATCTCTTTCTGATAACAGGATCAATTGGATGTTCTAGTAGTTATTCATAAGCTGAGTGCGGAATGTGAAGTAGCGATGAATGTCTGTCCGGGAAGACACGTTGATTAGAAATGTTCGTGTAGCACCTTGGAGTCAGCATGAGGTGAATATTTAGGGAGAAATCCACAAGCATGATCATTTGCTCTTTGCTGCTTAGTGCAGCCAGTTCGATACTTGGGCTATATTTTACCACAGAGAATTGGGCATGGCACAAAAACTCTGCTGCTGAAGAGCGATTCTGGGGCCTTTGGGCCGCGTACATCGCAGCAGTTCTGCTACTAGGCCCTGACAGTCCCTTCGTGGGATATTTACCATGGTATGTAGATATAATTATTATTTTTGCGAGCTTTGTTACCATCAGAGCAACCATCCGCGGGCGTGAAGTCCGGCGGCTTCGTACTCAGGTGTACGCTGTGACCTTCGGTCGACCAATTCGGGAAGACGAGCAGGAGCTTGTGGACGAAATGAATGCATGCTTAAGACGCTTGCATTTCAATCTTGCGGCTACTACGGTGAAAGCCATTTATAACAAGAGTATTTTAGAGGCTGAGGAGACAATCTTAGGGTTAGTAGAGAACACAGACCTTGAATATCTGGAGTATGCATTGCTTCACATTAGCCTACCAGAACTGATTCATTGCATGCGAGACCATCAGCGGTTATCGAAGGAACCGAACAAAACACGTTTGCTGGACTTGTTTTTCTTCAAACGCATCAATGAGTTTTCTGTTGTGGTGAGAGCGGCATTAATCAGTGCTTTAATGCGAACAGACAATCTCATTCAAACGCACCCCAAGGGACACGCCTACGTCGCCTCTGCGTTGTTGAGTTTGCAGGGCAATGACCTTGTGCTGTTTAAGGCACTCATTGACTCTACAGGGGACTACTACACAATGCACAAGTTGTTGTATATTGATCTGCCGGAGGGGCCGACGAGAAAAAAGATCTTACAGCATTTCAAGGTAGAGGCCGTGCGTCATCGGCACAAGAACAACCATCACCGCACGTCGGGCAATCAAAAGCTCATGCGGGGAGTAACAGGAATGTTAGACACCATCCACTTCAATCATATCAATGTGAGAAAAGCAACCACAAACTTCACAAAGATTCTTTCGGACATTGATGATACCTTGTACTCTTCCGGTGGCGACGGATGGGCAGGCATTGATAACATGTTTCCCCGGAGGGTATTGTACCCAGGAGTTCTTGCATTCTACCGTGCCCTTGATCTGGGTCCAAGAGCTTCAGATTTCCACTGGCCGAAGCACCAGATTGGTAATCTTTGTTTTTTGTCTGCCAGACCTCATATCTACAAAGATGTGACAGAAGCAGCAAGTTACAGTTTGTTTGCACGCCTTATCAAGGACCGACACTTACATGCCATGCCTACACTCCTTGCTGGTGATCTGGAGTCCAGGAAGGGTGTCCGCATTGCAGAGAACTATCTCTGGCTTGAACTCAAGGAGTACACTCCCATTGAGAACAAGAAAATGCAAAACTTCATGGAGTACGCCGCCTGCTTCCCCGAGTACGATTTCATTCTTGTAGGAGACAATGGACAAGCCGATGTACAAGTTGCCAAGAGAGCTATGAAGTCGCTTGATGGCAAGATCAAGGGGGCCCTCATGCATGTCATTCAGCCCATCAAGGCAACCTTTGGTTACGAGGAAGGTGATGAAGAGCGCTTGCCAAGGCACGGTATTCACTATTTCCATACATTCGTGGAAGCAGCGGAAATCGCATATGGGCAGGGTTGGATCAGCGAATACTCCCTTGGCATGGTGATGCGGAATGCCAAGGTTGATCTTTTGCGATACTTGCAGGAGCTCCCCTTGACAAAAGAAGAGCGGAAGCAGAAACCCGGCAAGTTGCCTATTTTCACCCAAAAGCAACGGCTGTTCGAAGTCAGAGCAATCAATAAGGCTCTTGAACGTGTTAATGAGATTGTGGACAAAGACTTCCGTCTGCCTCTCGTCGGTGATGATAAACTTGGCTTCGTCCCGACTGTTGAAGAGGAGAAGGAGGCGCAACGCTCCCGTCGGTACGCCGACGCCGACGATGAAGCTTTTTGTACCACCATCCGGCCGGGAATCCACCACCCCTATGGCGACCTGCAGTCCGCCGCCACGGGCTACGACAACAGCGATGTCATCTACAATACGGTTGACCGACAGACACCAACTATGGACCGTCTGCGTACCAGGGATGCCCTTTGAACGACCATCCTCTTCTTCATCTCCAACTGGCGATCAATTTGACCATATAATTTAGTTACTGACTTTCTGCCGGGCCCTTCCCTATCGCAGGACGGTGACCACAGACCAAGTTCTATTTTTGGAACTCCCTACCTAACGAAGTGCGCTTCCGCTAGGCAGTCGCGCACTCCCACTCTCTTTCTACACAATCATACATTCAGTATAGGCCCGGATACCCGGAGATTTAGGAAAACGAACCGAAACACAGAAAAATTGCGCAGAAAAGTTTGAATTTTTGGGTGGGACAGCCTAAGAACACGGGACAGAAGCACAGACTTTCGGCACTCAGTGCATGTGTTTGGTGGGCGGTACGCGTCTGCTGTCCATCAGCTGAGGTCTTCCTCACGTCTTTGACTACCGTCCCCAACTTGTCCACAAATAATCAAGGGAATAGCTATGGCAGATGTGGGCCGGAGGCGAGTTCGGACCCGTGGCCTGCCATTAAAATTTCGCGGGGCCCAATGATGTGCGTGCCCGCCTGTGATGTTTACGCTGGTTGGAAGGATGAAACTATGTGGTGCCCCGGCATGTAAGAAGTTTTCGTGGACAACTAAGCAATCTACGGCTAGTATTTGAGTAGAGATGTCTGGCGACTATACGGGATGCCTCAAGGTCAACCACTATTGGCTTGAGTTATCATATACATAGTTATGTCACAGTCAGTAGAGAGGATCCGTCGCTATCTTGCCCGGTTGAATCCGGATGGAATGGCTCTGGAGCAATCCCTGCAGCGTATGCGACAGGGTCGGGATGCTGCCCGTAAGGCAAACAACCCTCCAAAGGGAGTGGAGAAGAATCTCTCTGCCGAGGAGTACTGGGCCCGCTACTTGACTATGCTGGACGCAGAGCAAAAAGAATCCATTTTGGACCCCATGAGCAAGAATAATGTCGACGGTGGTCGCTTCAATACCAACTGTGAAAACTGTTTCGGTACAGTGAAGATGCCAGTGGGTTTGGCCGGTCCTGTGCGCATTCATGGCAAGCATGCCAATGGTGACTTCTACATTCCCTTAGCTACCCACGAAGGTGCTCTGGTTGCGTCCTACAGCCGTGGCATGCAAGTGCTGAACTCTGGTGGTGGAGTGCAGGTCGCAGTAATTGACGAAGGCGTCGCTCGAGTACCAGTCTTTTCCTTTGAGCACCTGAGCGATACCTTGGCCTTCATGAAGTGGACGGCTGAGAACGAGCAGCTTTTTAGAGAAATGGCTGCAGAGAAGACCAAGCATGGAAAGCTGGAGGACATCAAGTACCTTGTAGAGGGCCGAAATATTCATGTCAAGTTCGACTACCACTGTGGTGATGCTGCGGGACAGAATATGGTGTCCTTCTGCACCGACCACATCTTCAAGTATATCCAGGCCAACAGCCCAGTGCCCATCGTTTCCTGTGCCCTGGATGGTGGCCTCAGCAGCGACAAGAAGGCTTCTGCCTTCTCACACATCGATGTCCGTGGCAAGCGTGTTGTAGCAGAGGCAACGATCCCGAAGGATGTGGTGGAGAAGCGCCTGCATACACCGGTACGTGATTTTGTGAGATATCGCCAGAGGGCCCTGGCTTCGTACGCTGCCATGGGTCTGGTGGGAGCTGCCCTCCATCCAGCAAACGGTCTGGCTGCCATGTATATTGCCTGCGGTCAGGACGCTGCCTGTGTGAGCGAGTCTCATCCTGCTGTGACCAAGTTTGAAGAGACTCCAGAGGGAGATCTGCATGTGAGCATTACTTTCGGCAACATCATTGTCGGCAGTGTCGGTGGCGGTACGAACCTTCCCACCCAGGCAGCCTGCCTGGACATCCTCGGCTGCCGGGGTGCCGGCAAGGCCAACAAGCTTGCTGAGATCATTGCTACAGTCTGTTTGGCCGGAGAGATTTCGCTGGCCGGTGCCATCAGTGCTGCTGAGTGGACTGATGCCCATGCGAAGCTCGGTCGGGATAGGACCAGCACCCACCAGGCCTAACAAACGCACTGTCACAATAGTACATGTTACTAACACCTATTCTGTAAGGGAATTTAGGTTTACAATCGATTGAAGAGTTGAAGATTGACAGCGGCAAGGAAGGCCGGAATGGATTGCAGGGTACCTAAGTACGTCTCCATCAAAGACTGTACCAATGGGTCCGATGCGTAAGTTGTCTCAAGCATATAGAACCCTGGCGCATCTCCGCCACGGCGGCCGCGGTATTCGAATAGAAGGTACTTAGTAGAGTCATTCAGGGCAATTGGCGTCAGGCGATATCGCCTCTCTGTTGGCATCTCTACACGCCATCCAAAGATTTCAGAAACGTCTCGGCGAAACTCATTTGTCTTCTTCGCAAAGATGGTACGCATGCGTTCGTTGCGAATATTTGCCTGCTCGAGCTGATCCTTGAGCTCCTTTGTCGATTGCATTTCTCCTTCCGACTTTGCAGGTGCGGAGGTGGTTTCCGGTGGTGTCGCGGCGGAGTTGAACTCCAATTGTGCCTGTAATTCAGTGACCCGGTTCAATCGCTTCCTAAGGGCCATATCTAGCGGATTGCCCTGGAAGTGCAGAATCTTGTATGGCCTCTGGGCGCTTTGCTCCTGACGTGGAGCACTTGTTGCTCCGTGCTTCGACTGTAACTCCTCCTGCAGAAGCTTCTTCTCCGACACAATTCTTGTGATCTCCTCTTCGGCTTGAACAACACGCGATTCTAGTCGACGCTTTGCCATGTCAACGTCAGCATACGACTTCCGCAAGTTCTCGGCCTCACGTTGATAAAAGTCAGTGTCCTTCTTGTACTGATCGATGGCAAAGTCATGCTGCTTCCGCAGCTCATTGATGGTGTCTATGAGATCGGTGGTTTTGCTCTCATCACCTCCATCTACATCACCAGCTTGCAGCCCAAGAGCCAGCGCTTCCTTAAGGCGCTTGACGGATGTGTCGGAGTACACAAGACGACTCTCAAGTTGCTTCCGGCTGATGTGTTCCTGATCCAGCTGCCGCTTCAGGTCATCAACTTCTATCCTCAGTTTGCTGGTAATGTCATTCTTCTCGACGGATGCCAATTTCTGTTTCAACTGCCCTATTTCATCATCACGTTCAAGCACTGCTGAACGAATATCAGAAATAAACTTCTGTAGCTGACCAGGTTCCTTGAAAGTCACCGTTTGGCCATCGATTCCCATGGTCGACTGTACTGTCCAGTTCTCCAGAGTGCTCACCTGAGATTGCAGGCGTTGGTTATCCTGAACTGCGGAATTCAAACGGTCTTCCAGAACTTTTTTCTCAGACTCCGCGGCCTCAACACGATGGTTATCCTCTGCATATTTCTTTGCGCGCATTCGCAACTTACTTATCTCCTCCTCCAATTGCTCCTTCTCCTTCTGCCCTTTTATGTAGGTGGCAGCCATGATACGAGCCTCATCCACGGCTTGTTCACTGGTGGACATATTCTGCAGCTTGAACAGCTGGGCATCGCGCTCAGAGGTCAAGGTGTCCACTTTAGCGCGCAAGTCGAGAACATCTTCCATAGATTTTTCCAGGGCTGCAGTCTTATCCGCCAATTCCTCACTGCAAATGCTCTTCTCTGCCAATTCACGCCTCAAGTCGCTTATGGTCTGATCCCTCGCGCTGAGCTCTGATTCGTGCAGGTGGAGCTGCTCGAGGGCGTTTGACTTTGCCTCCGCCAACTCTGCTTTTGTTTCGGCACAAGCTTGTCGATCCATTTCGGCTTGTCCCGACGTCTCCTTTTCTGCCTCCGTAGCGGATTCTAGTTTGTTTTTGGTACTCTCCAGAGTTGTTTTTGTTTGTTCGAGACCGCTCTTAAGGCGATCGATCAGATCATACGCTTCATCAAGTTCATCCTTCAATTTGTATGTTTCAAAGTCCCTATGTGACAAATCATTCTTTACCTCTGTTATCTTTTCTTGTAACACAGAAGTCGTTAAAGCGTGCTTTGACATCTCACTTCCTAATTCACATTTTGTCTCCAGATATCGCCGTTTATAAGACTGCACAGCGTCGAAATTCAGGTCTGCCTCTGCCAGAGCTCCCTTTAGCTCTGTAGCGCCTGTGGTACTAGTTGCTGTGGTGATCTGTTGGTTTTCTGTATCCGCTGACCAGGCTTGCACGGCTGCCAATACTTTTGAAGGGGTCAATTTCTTTGATAGATCTGTCTTCTGCCCGAGTGGGGTACTCTTTGCAGAGGCCTTCTTTGGAGAGGTGGTCCTCCTGCGCTTAGGCGATACGGATCTCTTCCGCTTTGCGGGACTCGCTACTGTCATCTTTCTTTGGCCGCAAAACTCGATCTACATTGTTGTTATTGTTGTCATCTATGTGTGTATGGTAATTGAATGTCACTTCCATACATCTATCCTGCTCTCCCTACCACAACAACTTTGAAATAGTAGCTATGTCGAGCACGCGTTCTTTCGCCTTTGTTCAGTCAGGCACCAGACCCTTCCCGCCCAAACCAGAGAGGAATGCAGCCATTGGGGGGGGGGTCGGGGGAGAGACAACGGTGTGGCGGTAGAGTAGAGCTCACCAGACAAATTTCCGACATCCACTGCTGTCACAGTCCTGAGAGAAAACAAGGAACTGAAACGATTATAATAGAGAACTGATCTAAGCCCTGAAGTTTACTCTTCAATTTCAAATGTGATATATTCAAACTTTACATGTTTTGGATTGACGATGGTGCAAGAATGCTTACTTTGAATGTGGTTTGATGGAGACCTTACAACTGCCTCAGTTCTGCCATGTAGACGTCAATGTATGCGTACGTTCTCTCGACCAGCCATGACCTTCACCTACGAATTCATGAAACAAGAGTGTACAGATGGCGAAGCTCATGGTCACCTCAGATTGCAAGGTCGTCCCTAAGTCTGCTTATGCTGTAGAAGTGGCACCAATTTCGGCGTTGGAAATTTGAAGGATACCAACAATCACACCGAAAAGACCAATGGCAGAAGCAAAAATCTCAACAATGAGAAGCCTCACAAATAGAGAAGCATTCTGGGCATCACCAAGCGCAGCTCCAGAGCCAACAATGCCGACACTAATACCGCATGCTAAGTTACTGAAACCGACCGTCAATCCAGCACCAAATAGAGCGTACCCACCAAACAAATTGTTTCTGTATGCCACGCTATTGTAATCGATGCCAACCTCGTCCTGTGAGAGCTTGCTGCTGACAATAATAGCAATAATGATACCGTAAATCGCGACGGCTTCGCAGAAAATAATGCTCACCAAGTTCTTGGTACGAATGCGAGGAGCCTTTACACCAGCACCCATAATGGATGATCCGGTAAGGTAAATGCCCGTAGCAGCCCCCACAACGGATAACGAAATAGCAAGTCCAATACCTAGGCTAGCCCACAGCATAGGATCGGTGTATGTCAGGAACTCTGCAACATTGAAACGGAATCCACCCTGATCCGTCAGCAGCCAATACAATGCGATAAGGATGATGAGGGTAATGAGAATCCCAAGAAGAGAGTATATGTGCACCCCGTAGTAGGGGAGATAATATGTCACCATCTTGGTTTCGGATACACACTGAAGCCAACCTTCAATGTACAGATGGCTTCCCGGTTCATAGAGACACTCTTTGTTTGGATATGATGTTCTTTGCCAAAATTCCAAAATACCTAGCAAGAGACTGTGTCAAGACCAACGCACCACTAGCAACATCCTAAACTTCTCATCGGTCACTCAATGAAGCACCGTGACCTATCATCTCTACTCGACAACCCGCCGAACCCGAACAACAAGGGGCCATTGTCAGTGAGTGATGTATACAAACTCCCTCCCGTGCCACGCAATACCCAAAGCCCCACAAACCATCGCGCACCTACTCTCCCTAGTACCACCCTCTGTCTGGTATGTCAGGGTCAAAACTCCGAAAAACTTGACTCCCGAGGATCTTTTTCAATCTTGATTGTA
>PDIP01000030.1:152382-168145 GCA_002811645.1 Corallochytrium limacisporum
TCTGTCAAAATTTTCCCGCTCTCCCAAGCGACGGCAGAGCTAAATCAAAAAGAGTAGATTTGATACAATATTCCCAGACAGAGGGTGGTACAGAAATCTGCGGCCTGCAGCCCAAAAAGCCAAGAGAAAAAAGGGGGGGGGTGTTGGGGCACAGCAAACCAGCCAAAAAAACTGCCCTTCTTGGCGGGGGGAACCAAAAGGTACAAGTCTGCATATTGAAAGAGGGGCAAGAAACGGGGCTGGCCGGTCATCCGCTCATTTTTGGGAGCATTGGGTGTGTTTCGGTTTAGTCGCTTGTTTGTTGTCTTCGTCGCACGGGTGTAAGGGACTCCACCTCCCTTCCTTTAACATTTCTTTGCCTTTAGCCCTTTTGTTTTTGTTTTTGCCTCTCTGCTTGGTGGAGGGACAGGCACACTCGGAACGGGAGAGCACACCCACTGGCTGAGAAACGCAGAAGCCACCAGGAAGATGAGTCAAAAACTAAAACCGACGGGGATGTGGCTTTCGCAAGACCGTAGGCAATGTATGGGACAGATGGGGGAGAGTGAGTGTACATGTTGTGCTGAGAACTTTGTCGCAGCCAGAGGTCTCTGTCGGGGTGGGTCTCACGCAAGGTGTAATTTGCCTTTCGATTTTTTAGTACATCATATATGAATACAGTCCAACAATATCGGATGGGGACCATTCCCTATCACGCGCATAAACACAGGCAATGAACCTCCTAGAGGCCCTGCAACAAAAGAGAGGGGGGGTTCCGGCTCTGATCCGAAAGGGGTCAACTTGATTAATTGGTTTAAATAAGGTGTTCAGTTTCAGTTGCGGAGGAGGGCGTATACTATGCCAACACACGTCCAGGGCGAAATATACATTCAATGAAGAAAACAGGAGACTGATGCCTAGCGCAGCAATTTCGTTTATGGGGCGGTGGTGTGCGAGTCGTAACTGCAGTGTACGCATGGAATATACCAAGTTCACGTCCCGGGCATCAGGTTTTGATCGGTTATTCCATTTGCTTACTGGACGCCGGAGCCGGAGTCAGTCTGGTTGTTGCTGCCGCCACCTCCGGGACCACGAAGGGCGCGCTTGGCACGCGAGAAGGACATGGATTGCAGCCAGACAGTGCCGGGGCCGACAAACTTGGTGTTGAAGAGACCCTCACCACCGCAGCACATCAGAGCCAGACCACCCACGCGGCGCACAGTGTAGTGAATGTTCTTGTCGAAGGCCACAACAGAGCCAGTGTCAACAAGCAGGACCTCGCCCTCCGCCAGATTCTTGCGAATGACAGTACCACCGGCGTTGAGGAACACAAGACCTGATCCAGTGATGTAGGTAAGGATGAAGCCCTGTCCACCACAGCAGCCAGCCTTCATACCAGCGAACTTCAGAGAGAAGGACAGATTCTCGGCCAGAGAGGACATGTAGGCACCCGAGTTCAGAACGAGGCCACCGTTGTACTCGTCCAGAGTTACGGGAACAACCTTGGCACCAGGGAATTCAGGGGTCAGACCAATGCGCAGGGGCTTGTCGGTCTTGTTCTTGTACTGCACGCGGAAGAAGGACTCACCACCACAGCAGCAACGAGTGCAGGCCTGGCCACAGCCGCCGGTCTCAAGATCCGGGGAAAGACCATCGTCCATATGGATCATGTTGCCGGGTTCGGTCTTCACCTTCTTACCGGGAGCAACAATCAACTCGAGCAGCTGGGAGTCAGTACCGTAAATTTCGTACCAACCTTCAGAATGGTCAGCGGTGTACAGCAGCTGGAAACCATTGGCCTGCATCTGCTCAGAGGCCTGGTAGGACGGCGGGATTTCAGAGTTGTAGGTGGCGGTGGCCTTGCCTTGCACACCGTTTCCGTCTTGGGGCATAGGTTGCGACATGTTGTTATCTGGAGCAAATTCCTTTGTTATTCCTAGTCAAGAAAACCGAGGAGCGGACCAAAAGATCTGAGATCTGAAGTCGATGCTATCACATTCTTCCATCCCCATGACTGTGAAGTACGTGACTCCGTCATCAAACTCCGTCAGTCACGGGGATCAAGTCGACCACCACATCACTTATCACGTTACTGCGTCCAAAACAAACACAACATTGACGAGCATGATCTGGCGACGACACAGCTAACCCCGAATATCAAAACGTCTTACTTGTATCGTCTTTGGCAGCCTTCGTTCTGCGGGGGAGTTTGTACTGGTACAAGCCTGGTCCAAGCGCCTCAACAGGCCCCGGGAGGTGGGAGGAGGCGGTGCTAATCGCTTGCCGCACACTCCGCCAGCTTATGTGGTTGCTGTCAAAATTTGTAACACTCCATTGCGCTGCGCCTCTTTCGAAAGAGGGTCGATGGAACCTAAAAGTAGAGAGAGTACTGAAAAAAAACCAGCGTCAGGACACACGTAGGGACACCCCCTGGACGGAAGCTTGGACCGACTAAAAAAAAAATGGGCCCGCGCCCTCCGCACCAACTCGGAACCGGGGTACGGTGTCTGTTTTTCGGTTTTTCACTACTACCGCCTTTCTCCTTTTCTTTTTTTTTTTTCGTTGGGATCTCGAGTGTGGGTGTGTGTCGGTGCGTTTTGAGTTTATGTCCTTTGTTAGGTCCTCCTCTGTCGGCTTCGAAAGTTCGTACCAATGGTGGAGTGCCCAGGGGAATCGCAGACGTACAAGATTTCATCTTGGGTATAGGGAATTTATGACGCAAAGTTGGGGTGCTAGAGCACCGTTTACGGGTTTTCATAAACCCGTCAAAAGTTTCTTAACCGCTCACCGTGGAGTTGACGACGAGGAAGCGTCAAGCTGTGTCAACCTTCGACTAGCGCCCACCACCTCACCACCAAACTGTAAGTGCTCTGTCTTATCATTTGTTTCGAAACCACCCGCTCCGACAATTTTATTGATTTTTATAGTGAATATAGGGCAAGATAGCACTTGCCTTATTCAATTCTGTGTTATCGTACCGCAATCTCCCTCCGATCCTCCCTCAGGTCGCATTCCTACTCGAACTCTCGGTTTGCCGGTCCAGGTCAATGGTACAAGACTGCCCGGCGATTCCACAGTCTATTTAGTATAAATTCCCGCCAAGAATGCCTCACCGGGAGCTATCGAATACGCATCTACGCCGGCCATTCGGATCGTTCCAGGTTCCCAAGTTCCCTGCGCGTTCCGGGGTTGCAGCTTGGCCCGCTCGCTGTGTGGGTCCAACGCGTCAAAAAACCTTGCCTCGTTCTTGCGGCTTTTGGGGGCGATGGGTCCCCCTCTCCTGGCAGGGGCCCACCCTCCCCGGGAAAGGGGGAGAGAGTGGTTAGGACGGTGTTCCCGGGCACTGAAACAATGAGTGCGGCAGTGTGGGGAGAACGGCATTCGGACAGTGCGGCCTGACGGGACACAACAACCCCCGGCGAGAGAAAATCCAAAACCCAAAGAAAAAAGAAGGGGAGTGGTGGACACGCAAAAAGCAAAAAAAAAAAAACCAAAAGAAAGTCCCACCAAACGATTTTTTGTGAATTCGCCATTTGGACACCAACCACCGGGCAGTGGAAGGGGCAGACTTGGAATCGATATTCTGTTGTGTGTGGCGCCGATCCTTAGGCGGTACCTACGTTTCCGACATGGCGGCTACTTATGAATTGGATGCCAAGTACACATATCCAGCCGAGCACGCAGACACTAAGAGTTATTTCTGGTGAAAGAGAAATCGGCGGTTAGAAATAAAAGGAAAGTGCTGGCGGAAGGACGTATTCGTTATTCAGGCAGTTTGGTCGGTGTCCGTTGGTGGCGGACGTCAACCTTGCCGTATTTCATCACAAGATCTGAGTGGACCCTTGAACCAACCAGTCCACATCATCGTCTGTCGATGTAGTTGCGGAGATACCATTCGGGGTGCGCTTTGTGCCGCGAACCGCTGGACTTTGCCATTGAGGGGCAGGCTGTCCCTATCATTCCATACCATGTGCACGTTTGCTGCCTGCGGCTGATATGATTTCTCAACGGCAACAGAAGAGTGTGTGCACGAGCCCGAGAGCATTTGTACAGATCTGAAATCGCCGCACCGTCCATAGCCACTTCTCGGTGGTTGCAAGCCCACTACCATTGAGATCCCGGCACAGAGCAGGATTACGATGGTCAACGGTGCTGTAAACCGGATCTGCTGTTCCCATACCTGTCGATTTTCTGCGAATTGGCGTCAACGGCTCTTCGAAGTTGTGATGACAACAAATCTCGTTGATTGCGGAGAGTGAGTAGGACGTCACATACAACATTTGTTGGGATGGATCATGAAAAGGGTAATACCTATAATTTCTAAACAGTGCACAGGTACTGATCGAGCATGCTGATGCTGACATGAACACAGACATATTCTGAAACGCGCCAGGGCTATAATTTTGCCAATTGGTAGCAGATGTCGAAGGTGGATGACCCCTCTAAACTGTCATGTGAAATGCCGAACGCGTTCTCCTCTCGAGCGGGCCGGCGAATCCGTACTGCAATAGCTTTGGTTGGCCTGCGGGTTGCAACGTTCGACTTCTCTCGCACTTTTTGCTCATTAAAACCGCTGCCTTCTTTTTTGTACAGGCCCAACCACCCCACACCTACCTTCGCGCCCTTTCCCAAAACCCCCGCGGACCTTCATGGCAACAAGCTGTTGAAATTTCGCTGACTGCGTTGGTACTTCGCTCGTTTGACTTTGTCCACCTTCTCGAAATCCATTCACCGTAGCAAAGGGCCAGAGGCAACACCCGGCTCCCGCTCAAGGCTATGCCCTCGGCTTTCCGGCCCCCCCCCGTTCAGCGGGAGGGGCGTTCCTTTTCTGGGCTGCCTTGTTGTCCTTTTGCGGGCCGGTCACTGCGTACGGTACTTCCCCTTTCCTTCGTTTCCTCCCCGCAAAACTCCGGCTTTTCATGTTTTCTTTTTGGCCCTCGGGGTCAGTTTCAGCCAATCCGGAGGCTTGTCTGAACCTTGCCCCGTTGGGACGGCGATAACCAAACCCCCTCCCCTCCCCGAAGCAGTTGGGGCTGCAGCCCCCCTCCCCCCGGGGGACCTCTCTCTTCCACATCGCTCTGAATTGTTGTGCAAAAACGACGTCAAGAGAGGGCTTCATCTAATGTGGCTGGTCTAAAAATATAACCGGGACGAAGGCGGCAGAAAAGTCCCTAGTATTGTGTGTGGAACAATGACCGTGGCGGCAAGACAGCCACTGCCACGGGGGGAGGGAAGGAGGGGGGGGTTGGACAGTGGAGCGCTCGGAGGCTTGGCTGTCAAACACCAATGTCTCGATGGTTTCGGATATGGAGGACGGCAAGGTACTCTGGAACAGATGAAACACCAGGATTTTCGCAATATTCACGCACGGGGGCGGTTTGGCAGGATTTGCAAGTTGAGAAAAGTCATGTTGATGGCTAGATCGCGCTCGGCCAGATATGGCCTGCGCAGTCTCCAAGCTGTGGCAGGTGCAAGTCGGCGGTACATGTCTGCAAGTGCCGCCTCTTTGGAAGAAGATTATGACTTTGGAGACCTCTCAGACTACAAGCCATGCTGTGCGGACAAGAGCATTACGCAACGCAGTGCGACGCAGCAGACAAGGAGGAATACCCCAATGATGCCTCGACCTGCGCTGCACGATGACCCGGAAGAGACTGGCGTCCCACAGATATTGAGGGACCATCTGCAAGGCAAGGCTCCCCTCGATGCTCATACCCACATTTTTCCGGAAAAGGTGAACCATGCACTGCATATGTGGTTTGAAAGGAATGGTTGGCCGATCCGGTATCGGGCAAATGCGGAGAATGCAATTGCCCCCCATATATACTACCTGGAGCGGGAGGGCATGTCTCCAGACGCAAGTGCATTCGAATCGTGGGACTTTGCTGACAGTACCAGACTGGCAGCTCTTAGCTATGCACATAAACAAGGAATTGCTTCTTCCCTGAATCGATTCTTGGCGAAATCCATAAAGGATTTGAATAGCAAGTTCGGTAAGGACACGGTGGTAGGGTTTGGTGCACTGTTTCCCGGAGAAGTGGGATGGAAAGACATTCTCAAAGAGGCTTTCGCCAAAGAGGGCGAGTGTCGGTTGAAGGGGTTGAAGCTTCACACACACGTCCAGGGTATTGCGTGCAATGATCCTGCCAGTATGAAGATCTACGAGTGGTGCCAAGCATTCGGGGTGCCCGTAATCAACCATGCCGGGAGGGAACCTAATTCTCCCGAATATCCAAGGGATACCCACGAGATCTGCGAGAAGGGCTACACCGCGGAGGTGCTGGAACGCTTCCCAGAGATGACATTTGTAGTGCCGCACTGCGGCGCGGACGAATTTGACGGCTACAGAGATCTACTCGATGCGTACCCAAACCTCTTCCTGGACACGACAATGATGGCATCCGACTACTTTGAGACTATATCCATGGATGTCATCGTTGGCATGATCGTGGACTATCCAGAGCGTATCATGTTTGGTACAGACTTCCCAAATATTCCGTATGGCTGGTCCCGGGAGATGCGGGTGTTGACTGAGCATATCATCAAACGATGCGAGGCGGACGAGGTGGACCCTGGCAAGATTCTGCGCAAAGTCTTTGGTGGCAATGCTGCAAAGATTTTCGATCTCAAATGGTGATAGGTATAGGGCAATGAGATGTATTCTGATAATAACAATATAGTTCAAGATTATCGACAGTGTTTCTCAATTGGTGCAAGTATTGCTTGCAGCAGAGCCATGCAACCGGGAGCATCCAGCTTTTGAGTTGCCCAGAGAGCCCCAAAAATGCCTTCAACCACCTTGGGCACGAGCACACGGGGTTCAATGTTCTCGGGCACGAGCCCGGCATCTTCTAGGGCGCGGTCAAGTCCTAGTTCCTCTGCCGCCCGGTACAGGTTGTGATTGGACTTCACCTCCTTCAGGGCTTCCCCCAGGTATCCACCTTCGATCAACCGCTCCGGCACGTTATTGGCCTCAATCTGCTGGAGGATGGTAGCGCTCATGAGCATATCCAAGACAGCATCCCCGCACCACTCTAAGGACCGGTTGCCATGTTCCCACTTTGGAGAAGTAAGCAGTGCTGCCCCCAAGATTTCACTGTGCTCTACACGCTCACCAAGGTCGAATCCGAATTTCTCGTTCACCCACATTGCCTTGTCTCGGATGGCATTAATCCGATGGACAAGCTCAGTTGGAGTCCGCCATTCCCAGGATTGGGTCACAGGACGCTTGCCAAACTGTGATTCGTCCACCTGGACCGCTGCGCCGTCCATCAAAGCATCGGCAGTCGCAATGCAGGACTTGAGTCCGCCAGATCGAAGCAGCTCGTAAAAGACACGGCCAAGAACACCACTTATGTGACCATTCACAAGGTGTCGCAGATCCTTGCGGTGTAACGATTTCTCATGACACGTATTCAGCACCGGGCTCAGTCCGATAGCCCTGCTTCCTCGACTGAGTGCTGATGCGCTCATGGCTTGGCTGCGAAGTCCCTCCAGCTGACTTCCCTTCATGACACCTGAACCAGCTTTGCGAAGAACTGCGAGACCGATCGATCCCCGAAGCACGTACTGACCGATCACTGCATCGGCAGAACCAGCTGCCGATCGCGCCTTACCGCGCATCCGTGATGAATGGTACAAACGTTGGTGTATTGTCTCATCAACACCAGCCTCTGCCCGCAGAGATCTCCGAACTGCCTCCATCGTATCAACGTAGTGAGGGAACAAGAATCCATCACCTTCCGACGGTCGCTCACTACACTTCCCAGGTCCCTCACCATCATCGAGGTGGCAGTGTTCAAATACCTGAGCAGACAGACTAAGGCGCCTGACAAATTTGTTTAAATGTTCATTTCCCACTGGAGCGGATTCAAGTTTGAGACCGTGAGCAATATTGAACACATGGGTAGCACGAGCAGCCTGAAAATTTTGGAGCATGCCTTCTCTGGCACACTGTTCCGCCACCACGCCTGCCATTGCCAGATCGCCTGCCAGTGGAATAGGCATGGGACCGTGTCGGTCTGCAAATTGAGTCATCCTTTCTCTGTTTCGTACTAGCGGAGCGTACGCGGCCATTGTTCCATCCGCTGTAGCTTCGACCAATCTCCGCCTTTTTTTCAGCCAGACCAGCCCACCACCTTCAATATCGGAACCAAACCGCCCTGCCGCCGCCTCTGGGTTCATGAGGATCATATGCAGAGACTCGGCCGCCAACGGGTCCCAAGCCCAGTCGCTGGCGTCGTCGTTATCGACATCGTCATCAGAATTCTGGACCAGAGGTACCAGGCGATACCATGCAGAACCTTGGCCGCCGTCCACCAGTGCTAGACTCCTGTTCTGGAAGCGGAGTCGCTCAGCCAACAAGGTGTAAAGTGGCTCAAGGGAGTCGGTGGCATCTGTTTCAAAAGGATTATCGGAAGGGGCCACCGGAACCCACTGCAGAAGCGATCCAGTGGGTAGGAGCATATTGCTGGGCCTATGACTGCTCAGAATTCCAAAGCCACGGAACCACTTTCCCTGCCTTTCCAGCATTTCCGGGTCAGGAAGCAATCCATCTACCAATCGAGTTCTCATGCCATGTCCGGCAGCACTACTGAACAGTGCGGAGGCTGCCAGAATCCGCTGCCCTCCGTCCTGCCTGGCCAGTTCCGAAGGTCTCTGGACCTGTGGGACATACAGTGTACGTGACTTCATATCCCCGAGAATTTCACTAGGTTCTTTTAACAGGGGTCCGTGATGATGTTCTCCACAGCAACAGTTGTGTGAAAACCAGTCGTCTGTGCGACTGAGCGCCCTCCGTGATCGCCTCATTCGTGCCCGGTCTTCCTTCTCCTCGGAGGCCATTTTCGGGTCAAGGTAGTTCAACGACTCTGGCATCGACTGATATCCGTGTTGAGTATAGATCCGTTTGAAATCAGTTTTCTCTCCTGCAGGTTGTAGACTTAAAGCCTGTCTCATCCATTGGGATCCTGGTTCGTAAGCGAACGATTCTAGAGATGTTTGCGAGGAAATCCTATTCACTTCCCTAAACTGTGGAATTGCATTCTCAGCAACCGCTTCCAGCTCCCAGTCTTCCACATGCGTAGGGTCTGTAGGGGTTTCAGAAGCCTTATTGTGTACCCGTGCTTTCAAACGTGTTCTCCGTTTCGACCAGTTCGACGAAGACCTGACACCAAAACCGATCAGAAGTCGCCTCGAAGACCCATTAAAAGTCTTCGCTAACATAGTCACGAGCCCAACATCAGAGTAATTTTTAAAATCGTGCTGTATGATGCCATGATAATCAGTAAAGGATGCTGTATACAATGTCTTCCTTCCCTTTTGTACCCGGCAACATAACCCGCCCTTTAAGCCGTCGGACATCGCACCCACCGCGACCCACTCTGCCCCTCTCTCCACGCGCGAAAGAAAAATTAGGCCCCCTTTTAAATAAGTAAGGTCTGGAAGGCGATAAAAAAGTAAATCCGGATCCTGGCGGCGGGTTTTGTTGGCAACATGCAGGCAATGCTATTCTGCACACATTCTTCGAGGCTTGTGAACGGCCGCCGACGATGCCAATGGCCGAGAATTCCTCTCTTTACCCTTGGAGGGGCACGCGGATCGTTGTTGGTTTGAAGTCAGCCAGCCGTTTTGTCGTACGGAGAAGGACGAAGGAAGTCAGCAAATGATCAAAACAAACGCCCACTGAATTCCTTTGCTTTTGTTCTATGGCACGGCGCGGTGATCCATATGAGGAGGCCCACACGGATATGTCATAATGATTGGACAAAGGTGGGCGTACAAAGTGTGGGGTGGCCTTTTCAATGCATGTGGCTGAACTCTGGAGCGCAACAAGAGGCCAGCGCGCTTCACACAGGCGTGCGAGGGGAAGCGACGTGCACACCACGCACAGGTGGAAGCGATTAGTAATTAAACGATACCGTGCGGAGGGGTGGGACAGTGGGGGGGTTCCAATCCAACGTCCTTTAAAGAAAAATGAAGAAATTTTTCACCGGTATTCAGCCCGCTTTTATATTGAAGCAATCGGACTCTTTCGCCATGATTCAAGGAGGCACTCCCTCCCCATTCCTCCCCCCCCCTTCACCCCCCAAAAAAAAGGGGTATGGAGGCATCATTGCTGCGTGCAATTGTAACTCCGGAGTTGGAAGCCACTGTGTGAACCGGAGTCATCTAGCAGGTGCAGTAGAAACATACGAATCAATGGCTGCCCAGCTGGCATGTGATCGCCAATGACAGCGACGGCCATGGTCCAGCCATGGTACACTGAGAATATCGAGAGTGGTCCATATGCCATAATCCTGAGTAAGGCAAATGTATAATAGTAAATATAATACTGGGGTGATTGATTCAAAAGTTGTCTTGATTGATGACGACCAACAGGCAATTTCGCGCGGCGAAGGGACTAGTTCTAAATCGACGGAGGTGCCCGCAACCACGGACTTGAATCCTGCGCGCCGGCAGGAAGGACATACGTCTGTTGAAAAGTCTGGAAATAGTGAAACAGCGTTGCGTACTTTGTACGGTTTTGAAACGCAGTGAAACCAATTTAGTAATGCTACGCGGGTGATGGATTTCTGGCGTGTGAGGGGCTGGCAGACGGCAGCACGACTAGCCAATGGCTTACACTGGAGTTCCTTCTGTGGTTCGGTTGCCGTGATGCTGGGGTTGGGGCGTGTTTGCTGACTGGGAAAGAATAGATCGACCTAAGTGCACAGAATACAAACTAGTAAAGCCAAGACTTGTAGCAAATTAGGACCGAGAAACCTGGAGGCGTATCTGCTCACCTACACCAGAACGAATGAGTTTAATCTGCTGGGAGGGAGGGGTCTATCCTTCGCTTTCTCTGTGTGTCCGGGGGCCAGAGTCTGTCTTTCGGGCGTGCCTGTTCGGCCTTTCCCCTCTGCTGAATTCCCGGAGGCAAACCGTGTGCTCCAATTGAGGTCTCCACGACTTGAACTGCTCCCAGCGGATCGCAGACAGCCTGTCCTCCGGTATAGTACCATGAATTCTTTCTGAGTCGAGACTTGCGATTAATTGTGGTATGGTCATAAGACAAAATGGTTCAACTCCTTGCCTCCATCCCGCTCCTTCCCCCACCACCCTCGTCTGACAGCTGACTGACTGAGAGATAGAAAGTGGCTGTGTGCCCCCGCCTGTCCAGTGTTCCAGGGAAAATGAAGGGGGGGAAAATCTTCACGGCCAACACCAACCCACCGCCAGCACATCGCACAGGCCAGTACAGTCCAGTGCAACCTCGATGTTCTTAGTGCTCTTTATCTCAGGCGGCGTGGCCGTCCATGTCCATGAGGCTGGGTTGTGTTGGATACAAAGATCCTGCTTGCGCATCATGCTATTTCCAATGATGAACAGTACCAAACAATGGACTATAAGTCTCTGCTATACAACGACCACGGATTGACGAAACGACAACACCGCGAAGTACAAGAACAAAGTACCGTTCGCTGCAGTACAACAAGATCACGAGTCTTTGCAAACTGCTTTGAATTTATTCAGAACAGCTCAGTGTACAGTCATGAGTAGTGGAACATCATAACATTAAAGATGGTGCCGAGAAATAGTAGACATAGTCATGATCATCATGATCGTGACCAGGAGGCGAGTGACGGTCTCCTGTACCAGGAGGATGACTTTGAGTTTCAGGGCCTCGGCCAGCTGCACTCAGACAGAAGTGACGATGCCAGCGAAATCGATGATGATAGCGACTTTTGGCCTGAACCAGAGTACTACTTGGGCGTCTTCGACAAGTCCCTTCCGTGGAGGGCCATTATTGTAGTATTCCTCATTCAGACTGCTGAAGCGTTTCAGATCGCTCTCATTTTGCCATATGTGCCGTTTATGGTTGCTTCCTTCAAGGGCGTGGAAGAGAAATGGGTTGGAATATGGAGTGGACTGATTGGCGCATCATTTCCTATGGGACAGAGTGTGTCCGCGGTGGCCTGGGGCATGATTAGTGACCGGTTTGGGGCAAGAAATACGCTGATGGTGTGCATGTTCTTTACAGGTATTCTTTCTTTCTTATTTGGGACAACACAGGCGCCCTGGCAGGCCATGGCATGTCGGTTTGCAACTGGATTGCTCAACGGAAATATCGGTGTTGTCAAAGGCTACCTCGCTCGCCACAGTACGCCAGAGAACCAGAAGACAGTCATGTCGTTCACCAGTGTGGCTTGGAACCTGGGCGCGTCTGTCGCACCCTTAGTGGGAGGTATGCTCGCAGACCCAGTCTCCAAGTATCCGGGTGTATTTAAGCCAGATGGATGGTTTGGTGATCCGTACCGGTATCTCTTACCGTCTATTGTTACCGTAGGGGTCACGTATATCTCAATGCCGGTCGTGTTTTTCATGATTGATGAAGAGCCACCACACCGGCTCAGCATGCTTCGTGCAAGTGGAATATCTACAACTTCAAACGATTCCACGGACATTCCTTTCGAAGAGCACAAGAAGAACAATGGCGCCGACCTCATTGCTCGAAAGTGGAAGGCCCTGGACAAGAAGCCATTGTACATGTCTTGCTTACTGTACGGCTTCATCGCTGCACAGAGTATTGGCACAATGGAAACCATTCCACTCTTTTTCCGCGCTGGCGTAGACAAAGCTGGACTTGGTTTCAACTCGAGCTCGACTGGATTGGTCTTTAGTATCATGAGTGTTTGGGTGTGCATTTTCAGTGTGGCTTTCTATCCTAGGATCAATGCCAGACTGGCCAACCGCACCAGTAGTATGTGTATTCTGTTCATGGTGATCCTATTCTTGTTTATGCCTCTGGCTCATGATGTTACCATCAAGGCTGGAGGTTTGAAACAGACTGGTCCCAGTGGTCCCAGTGAGGTTCCCATCCCAACACTCACCTATGTCACTTTCATGTCCATGTACCGTGGATGTGTCACCATTGTCAGCTTCACAGGGGTCATGGTTATGATCAACAATAGTGTACCCCGAGAACTGCTTGGACGTGCCAATGGTCTGGGACAAATGGCAGCCTCTACGGCTAGATCCTTTGGTCCGACCACCGCTGGTCTGGTTTGGAGCTTGACCGCCGGTTCAGATGCATGTGATGCCGGAAATTTCTGGAACATATATCGCTGGGTTCCTTGGCTCCTGCTCTGCTTTGCCGCCGTTTGCACTTTCTTCGTAGCCTACAGTGTTCCCGTCAGTGTTGAGCATCCTTACGAGGAGGGCTATGAGACAATTCCGATGGAAGTGGACGACGAGGATCGCCGAGGAATGCGTTTGAGCACCTCCAGCCAGTTGGCGTAAGGCGATGTAACAATTGGATCTGTGTGACATTACTTTGTTAACTATTTATTTCTTTATTCCCAAGCATAACGTTTACTTATATGTATATAAAAAGCTAAAACCCTCACTTCAAAAACGAACCTTGCGCTTGCGCCCAGTGTATGCAGAGTTGCGAGCTGTCTTCAAGCCCTTGAGCTTGCGCTGTTCCTTCTTCTGATTGATCCATTCGCGGCTACCTTTAAAGGCAGCCTTGATGTGGCGTCCCTTTCGACGGTCCCGGCTGTATTCACGACCAGTTGTTAGCACCTGATCACTCCCCTGTTCATCGGTCTTTGCTTGTGGGAGCATGCCCACAACGCCTGCAAACAGGACCAGGAAGATTTTTTTAGCCTTGGAGGAGTTTGGAAAATCAACCACAACACCACCACCGAAACCTGCCTTCAGAGCACTCTGGGTGATCAGTTCCATTTGTTGTGGTGCTTCCGGATATACTTGCAGGACTGCGCGAGCACCACGCTTTAGAGACTGGTACAAGGTGGTGAAGAACCGAGTGAGACGCTTGCGGGGCTCATGATCCTTACGGTCCGAGAAGCATAGCCACTGGACAGCGGAAATACTAATGGCCGCATCAAACGTTCCAGGCCGGAATGGTACACCTTGACCCATATCAGCTACTGCCAAATCTCCACCAACCTCTCGTTGGGCACCAATCTGAATCATAGACTCCGAAATGTCCATGCCTACCCATTCGAAACCAGCCTCGGACAGGACTTCTCCACTTAGGCCGGAACCGCAGCCGACGTCTAGTATAAACGCGCTCTCACATTCAGGGACGGCCAATAGTTCAACAGCACGCTGAGCCATCTGGGTCTGAACCTCGATGACACGGCTGTTTTGTGTGTATTTGGATGCTTCTGTGTCATCATAGTAGAGCTCCGGTGGAGCAGTCAGCTCCGGACGTGACATAACGGCCTTCACTATCTCGCAAACCAGGGACTTTGAATACTTTCCGGACAGATGGATTCAATTCTGCTCTGCTGAATCACAAAATAATAAGGGATACTCGAAAAATAAAAATAAAATCTCACTGCCTTCGTGAAGCCTCTTTGGCGCACTAAATACCTATGCAATGGAGAGACCCGCCATTCCTTGGTGAACGTCTCCAGAGCACCAATGCGGGTTTTTCCGGGCACACACGCGGGTCCTGACCCACCAAGCTTCGACCAGTCCCTCTCCCTCCCTACTCCCTCTCCCCTCTGCGCTCCGTAGAAAGTAGTCCGAGGTCCCGACGGTCCGAACCAGCCAGAGTTTGTTATTTGAGTCGCAGCAGCTATCTCCGAAGTCGGTTAAGTGTTTGGCTGTACACAACATCCGTACATTGTCGGTAGCGTACGACTGAATTCCAATAGAAGATGAGTGTTAACCGCGTAATCTCGGTTCTGCCTTCCGCAACAGAGGTGCTCTGCCTGATTCCGGGCGGGGCACAGAAGCTGGTCGGTCGCAGTCATGAATGCGATTATCCCGAGAATGTCCAGGATCGGCCGGTGCTGACAGGTCAGAGAGTGACTGCCACCGAAAGTGCTGAAATAGACAAGCAAGTTTCAGAGGCCTTGGCCAATGGTGAGAGTTTGTATACTTTGGATGAGGCTAAGATCATTGCCCTGAAGCCTGATGTAATTTTGACTCAAGATCTGTGTGAGGTTTGTAGTATTGACCTGAAGACTGTGACTCGTCTAGCAAGCACGATGAATCCTCAGCCAAAAGTTGTCAACATGAACCCCTTCAGCGTGGGAGATATTCTGGACAACATAGATACTGTGGGAAAAGCAGTCGATCTTGAGGAGGAGGCAAAGAAAACCAGACAAGCTCTCGAAAGTAGAGTTGCTGAGCTGGTAAAGATTGCACACGGCAAGGCGTCCACGAGATCGGGACCAAAGCCAAACATTGCTTGGCTCGAATGGGCTGATCCATTCTACGTGGCCGGCCACTGGACTCCGGAATTGATCGCAATGGCTGGTGGAACACACCCTCTGAATGAAGCGCACAACAAGTCCATCCGTGTCAGTGAGGAGTGTCTAGTTGCTAGTAACCCGACTCACCTTGTGATCTGCCCGTGTGGTTTCGACCTTGAGCGCACAGAACAAGAGCTTCATCGCCTGTTGGAGACCAGCTGGTTCAAGACAATGAGCCCAAAGCTCGAAAAGATTGCACTTGTGGACGGTAACCAAATGTTCAATCGTCCCGGTCCCAGAGTCATCGATGGGTTGGCCTGGCTGGTCGGTTGGCTCAACGACATTCCTGAAGTCATACCCGAAGACTTCCCTTGGAGACCTGTAGAGAATAAGCGTTCCATCGCAGCATGATGTCCGGAACAAGACTCAACCATACCTTCGGCCTAGGTTGTACTCAATAAATTCCCCCCTCCCCACTCTTCCTTTCATGGTGTTGCAGACCGGCACCCCCCTCCCCGGGGCCACCAGGGCCCCCCGCTTCCTTCGCAGGCTTCCTGCTGTGCCTGCCCCCC
>PDIP01000030.1:168329-211527 GCA_002811645.1 Corallochytrium limacisporum
CCGGGTGGGGAAGAAGGACATTCACGTGCCGGCGTTTTGATGATTTGCGTGTACGTGTGTATTGTATTTGCATATAGGTTGCAGAAGTGGGAACCAGTTGAGCCTATTTCAAATTTGAAATAGGCTCTTTAGATAAATTATAACCGCTATAAATTATTAAGGGATAAATCTACTGCGATCATTCCAATACAACGCATGCTGAAATTGAGCGACTATGCTATGGGTTTATATTAAAGATGAACAGGTAAGTTGATAGACTGACGTATATTTGTTTGTGTAAAGAACCATGGGTGGTCCAAATGTTCCAGCCGAAGTCCTCAAGTTTGAGCGCGAAATTAATGACATGAAGAACGATCGTCCTCCTGTCAGCAAAGAGCGCGTGGCACTTTTGACATCGATAGCTGGAAAGCACATGGCTTATTACAAATTTATTGTTCAATATGTGGAAAGATTCCTGAAGAAATGCGCCCCTGAATTCAAGGTTGGTGTCATGTATGTGATTGATGCTCTTTGTAGAGCACCTCCAAGCAATAGCATAAGGAAGAAGGATCTACAAAAATTTGCGGAGCGGTTTGAGCGCAATCTTAAATCAACGTTTCTCGACTCTTACAAAGCTGCCCAGTCCTCTGACCAGGCTCGCTTCAAGAAGCTGCTGACTCTGTGGGAGAAGGGCAACACATTCTCAACTGCGGAACTCCAGGAAATTCGCGCCGAAGTAGGTGCAGACGACGGGTCATCCGGCAGACAAAGCACTGCTCGAGATGCTCATCACAGCACCCGCACAGGCGCACTCAGTCAACAGTCTCCTAATATAGAGGAAGATGGTGGTGCTGGAAAGCTCAACATCACCCTTGATGGATTCGACTATGATGAAGACGATGAGGATCCTGAACAGAGAATTGCAGGCCAGAAACGGAGAATTGCAGAAGCAGAAGACCGTCTCAATGATGATGACGACGAGGACTTCGGCGATATCAAGATCCCAAAGATTGGGAACGGCAGCAGTGATGAAGACGAACACGATTTTTGGACCAGCGATGAATTGATGGCAGCCTCTGATATGCATAAAGAGCTTGTTCCTCTCCTGCATGAGCAGATGCAATCCCTCGGCATAGCACTACCACCAGGTGCTGAGTTGCCCACCGGGGGTATCTATCAGTATGCGCAACCAAAAATGAAAAAACTACGCAAGAGTGTCCGTAGACTCACTGGTCCACAACTCATGACATTGGTACCTGCTATCAAGGCTGCAATCATTGAAGCAGAGAAAGAGGAAGAACGAAAACTGCAAGAATTCGAGAGCCGAGAAAAGGCAGGCAGATCACCACCTCAAGGTTCCTATGGTCATGGTAACCAGCCCCATGGAAGTATGGACTCAGGTGCTCCACATCGCGGAAGCATCGACTCTAATGGAACCCGCGAGTCATTTCACCGGAACAGTGGTGGGCCGCCGCCACCTCCTGGACCGCCCCCTGGAGTTCACACTGGATACCAGCGTCTCTATGCCGACAGCCGCAGTCATTCAGGCCCACCGCCACCCTCTACGCACCACAATGATGATCCCAACCACATGGTTAAGGTTCTGTCAACAACTCTACATGTGGCGAACATTTCTATGGATTTCCAGGAATCTGAAGTACGTGATGCTTTCTCCAGAGTAGGTGAAGTGCTGGGAGTCACTTTCATGCCACCGAGGGCCGGTGATAATTCCAAGCGTTGCTTCGTAAAAGCTGCATCTCGTGACGGGGCCGAGCGAATGATGGAAAAATTCAATGGACAGCCACTAGAGGAGGGAACAATGCCAGTAAAGATTGGCTGGGGACAGGGCTTTGAACAGAAGAAGATGCGACCCCCTGAGGTCCAATACCATCATCCGTCCGGTACCACGAGTATCCCTCTTCCACGATTTCGCCATGTGAATTTGGTTGACATCCAGAACGGGAGTGTTGTGGACCTGACTACCATGCCCGCCGACATGGTTCTACCAACTGTCGACATTCGCCGACTTCGTCCTTAAGTAGACTCTTTATAAGCTTCATTACTCTTCTATTGTTTACTGTTTCTTTATACCTGCTCTGTGCTTACTCCCAGCGCGGGACATCATATTCATCGAATCCTGTCCTTCTTGGGGCTGTGCCGAAATAGTCGTCTTCGTCATAGTCACTATTCTCAGAACTGCTCTGCGCGTAGTCCTGACCATAGTCGTTTATCTCGTTCGAACCATCACCACCCGCTTTTCCGAGGGTGAAACGAGACATGGCGTTTTCAATGTTTGTGATCTCCTGCTGCTTTATGCGCTCCCGGTACGCACGGCGATCTGCACGCCCGCGCGCCTCAGTGTGGTCTTCAAGATTCTCCCCATCGTCTGATGAGACTACATACGACTGAAGTATGTCTCGATGGTGCACAGGCACAAAATTCTGATGTTTCCGACGCCTCGGTCGTCCGCAGCCATTGGAGTCATCCGATAGCGAGTTCTCTAAATCGTCGTCTTCGTCGTCGCGATAGTAGTCATTCATCAGCCGATTCATCGCGGCTCGCGGGCCCTTTGCGTACCGCACCTTCGGAAGGTCCCCCTCCTCTTCGTCTGGATAGTCATTGGCCCAATGGTTCTCTGCGTTCGAATCCTCATCATCGCTTGCTCCTGCCAAGTCGTCCGTTTCAGTGTCACTATCAAGGACCAAGTCTTCATCCACCACATACTGGAGCACATTCGATCCCGATAAATCGGTTGGCAACGCGGACAATTCATTTTCAGGAATGCGCTCGTAGACATCGATCGCATCTTCCCCAGATATCTTCGCAGCATCGTCAACCCAGCGAATGGTATGCTCTTCGTCAAGCTGTAGTGTCTGTCCATCATTGTCCTGCACCAGCAGGCGAAGCTTCTTCCTCCGGGGACTCTCATTTTCCTGATAATCTCCATTACGCTTTGCGGGATTTTGCTTTGCTCTGTCCAATGGACTCAAAACTGTATGGTGACCTAGGCCCTTTTGCTGCTCGGCTCTTGGCTTGGACTCTGATTCCTTGTGCACATATCGCCGATAGACATATCTTCTGTTCGTAACAGCTTTACCAACTGTTTGTGCGGGGGATAAATCTGCCTTTCGCTTTCGTCCACTGCTGGTACCATTGCTACCAGTGTCTGTGTTCAGTACAAGGTACTCCACACCTTCATTATCCGAAGTCTTCCGGCGCTTGATGCCTATATACTCCATTCTTTACTGCAGGATCATGTTTTTCACCTTGTCCTCATACTGTGGGTCCCCATATGGATCACCAAATGCAAAAGCACCTGTTCGCCATGTTCTGGGGCCATGTTATAATCTATACCTTGCCTGGAGACCCTGCTACTCACCCTATCCCAACAACATTCCTGTAAGGACAACACAACACGCGCTCTGGCCTCCAGTGGAAACCGAACGCGTTTCGCACCACTGATCAATTTCCTTCCGGAGTGGAGACAGCTGACGGGTACCGCGCGTTTGGAAGCCACCCCGGGCCGGAGGGGTCGCGCACACCCTGGGTCCCCTCCCCTCCAGCTTCTCCGCAACAAGTGCCAAGAGAGAGTGGGCAGGGGAAGGAAGCGCAGGAAGGGAAGAGTTCCGGCCAGGAATAGTACCCTCGGAACACACTTCAGCGTGTGAGGGAATCCGTGTGGAACGTTTCCCGTACTTTCGATGTGAGCGAGAGGGGGGGGGGGGTTGAGAGCGGTTTGGTTCCGCTTTATCCACGTTCTCCCTCTGTCTTTGTTCGCGAAATTTTTTTCTCTGGTGGTGGACGAAACGATGGGAACTGAGTGCGGGTCACACAGTGGAGCAGGAGATGGGGGCGGGGGAGCCGGGTCGATCCGCCGGCGGTGCTGGATAGGCCAGACCGTATGGTGGGTGTAAGGGCTTCGCATGCCTCGTCCCCCCACGCGGAGCCAGGAAGCGGGTGTCGGGGGAGAGCGGGGTCGGACTTGTGCTGTGCGAAATGAATTAGACAGAGAAGACGTCAAGCTTTCTGTTGATAAGCAGGACACATGGTGCACCATTTTCGGGTTAATTTTCGACTGTCAAGGTGTACAGGTATTTGTCTGAGATTTTAAACAAACATGTTCTGCTTCAGAACTGGTAGAATTGTTACACAGGGCCCAAAGGAGCATCTTCGCAGGCCTACTACGAACGGCAAGGTAGGACACACCCAGCAGAACTGCAAGTCTTTGCGACTGTCATTGCCATGTGGAGCAGCTAAGATAAGGCAAAAACACAAGTTCAATTGACGTGCAATCAAAGAAGAGAGAAGCCATGCTGATGCAAAAAGCTGCACGGTGTTGTGGGGGTTCCTTGGCGCACCACAACTTTGGATTGCGGTCTTTCGTCACCGCTCGTCTTGTATCCAAGTCGATACCAACCATGACTGTGGTCCACAAGACTACTTTTGCAGCACCATGCTTGGGTACTGCTTTACTGTCAAAAAGTGGGATGACCATGGAACAGAAGCGTGGTTTTCATGCCAGCCGACCTGCTTTTGCAAAGGATTACTATGAAGTCCTTGGCCTTCAGAAGGGAGCCAGTGCGTCTGAGATCAAGAAGGCATACTATCAAATGGCGAAAAAGTATCATCCAGACACAAACAAAGACAATCCTGAGGCACAGAAACATTTCCAAGAGGTCGGTGAGGCCTACGAAACACTGCGTGATGAAGAGAAGCGCAAAATTTATGACCAGTATGGGCATGCGGGCTTCGATGGCGGTATGGGCGGTGGTCAGGGTGGATTCCGTCAAGGATTCGGTAATCAGGGAGGCTTTAACCCGGAGGACTTGTTCCGTGACTTTGAGTCGGTTTTCCGCCAAGCTGGTATGGATTTCGATGGCTTTGGCAACAGTCGTGGAGGACAGCGCCAGAGTGCTCCCATGCAGGGTGGCCACGTTCAGAGTCAGATCAATTTGAGTTTCATGGAAGCAGTCAAGGGCTGCACCAAGAGGGTCCGCTACAGTAAAGTTGTCGAGTGTGAGAGCTGTGGTGGCACTGGTAGTGCCCCCGGAAGCTCTCGCAAGACTTGTACTCGCTGTGGTGGCACTGGTGAAGAAGTCATGGATGCGGGCATAATGAAGTTTGCATCTACTTGCCGAAAGTGCCAGGGTATGGGTACCATACTTACGGATCCTTGCAGTAAATGCGATGGTACAGGACGGATCCGCACCAATGAAGAAATTAGTGTCGACATTCCTGCTGGTGTTGACACGGGTATGGATATTCGCATTAGCGGTGCAGGCAACGCAGGCGTGAATGGAGGCCCGCCTGGCAACTTATATGTCACTGTCAATGTTGCATCGAGCCGGGAGTTCAAGCGTGACGGTGCGAACATCCACTCAAGTGTGAACTTGAACTATTTGCACGCCATTTTGGGTGGTTCTGTTGATATTGAAGGCATCGATGGGCTCATGAACCTCAAGGTGCCAAATGGGTCGCAACCTGGTGACGTGCTGCGTCTCCGTGGGCGTGGTATCAAACACATTGACTCTTCCATCCGCGGAGATCACTTCGTGACTCTAAATGTTGTGCTTCCGCAGCGTGTCACGGAGGTTGAGAAAGAGGCCTTGCTGGACATGGTCGCGCAGGATTCGTCCCTGCTCAACAACAAACGCATAGAGATCAATGGACTTGATGACCACGTTGAGAAGCAACACGAGCAATCAGGGGAGAGCGACAATCACAGCCCTGATGAGGACAGTGGGAATACGGATGAAACCAACGAGGAAAGTGCCAAAGATTGCAAAGGTAAGAAGAAGGGATTGTTCAGCAAGATCAAGGAAGCTTTCACTGACGAGGTTGATAGCGAGAAGAAGAAGAAAGCAGCCGGCGGTGCATAACGTCAGTTCACAGCCATGTAGCATTGTAAGATTAAAATTATGAATGAATACATCAGACCACGTTCAAGTCTTATGACAATATCATATGATGTCGCATTGCAATGATCAGAGGACTCGGTTCGATCTCTTCCTGCATAATGTCGTCCACGATGTGATCGGAAGGCATGTCCAGCATTCGCTTGATCCGCAGTACCAACTGATGACGCAAGGAATCCATAGTTTGTGTGCATTGCTGTTGCCCCAGACAAGGACGTAGCCGCATTGTGTAGTCTGGATGAAATTCCAGGAGGCCGTCGTAATCTGGCACTTCATCTGGTGGCTTCTCCCCCAAGCATTGGGCAGTCAGATGACACCATAGTTTCGCTGTTGCAGTCTCATTATAGCCGCCACCACCGAGGACCAGCATCGGAATGTTCCAGCTTTTCAGCAGATTTAGGACGGAGACATGGGCTTCTTCTGTCAGGTTGAAGATTTTGTGAGGATCCATTGCCAATCCATCTGCGCCGCATTGTACAACCACACAATCAGGAGTGAAGGATGTCCTAAGTGCGTTCAATGCCAAGCTAGCTGCGCAATAGAAGTCCGTGTCCGAGCAATACTCTGGCATTGGAACGTTGAGATTATACCCTTCACCTTTGCCCTCTCCAGTGTACTCCAACTGGCCAGTTCCTGGAAAGAATCCTGATGCCTGATAGTGCATGCTCATAGTGTATACGCTGTTGGAATGAGCAAATGCCTTCTCAATCGCATCACCATGGTGCAAGTCGAGATCGACGTAAAGTACCCTCCTGAACCTCTTTCTCAACTCCAAAATGGCAAGCACAATATCGTTCACAAAACAGAATCCAGACGCATTGTTCCTGAAAGCATGGTGCCACCCTCCAAACCAATTTATGGCAACGTCGACCTGGCCGTGCAGCAAAGCACGAGCAGCAGACAGCGACGAGCCAGCAGCATACGATGCAAAATCTGCTACTCCTGTGAATAAGGGACAATCATCAAGCAGGCCGTGCTCTGCAAGTCTTCGATCAGTGGCATCTGTTCCCATAGTTTCGGAACCCGCTGATTTTCCCTCAGAAAGCAACAGATCAATGTACTCGGAACCATGAAACTGCTGTAAATCCTTACGATCCGCAGGCATACATGGAATTGAAATGCATTTGTCTACAAATCCAGTTGCTTCGAGTAGTGAAAACACCAGTTTGGTGCGCCGTCCGTATTTCGGAGACCTCTCGAAAGCGCGAACGGCTGGATCTGACAAAACTAATCCGACGATCCTCTCAGAATCATCGTCAAGTGTTTCCATTGATGCCCGATGTCCCGGTCGCGGTGTAGCCATGACCTTATCATTACTGCATACCCGTTTCAATGGACGTGCGGGAGGACCAGCGGAAGGGGTCCTAACTACCTTGGGCACTCGGACTCTCGGACTTGCAAGTTCCATGTCACCATCGTCGAATTCATAGGGATCCCGTCCCTGAAACCGACCCAATCGGTCCGGTCTTGGAAACTTTAAACTTGTGTTAGTCACCATGATATGGAACTTTCTGAAACCTCAAGATTACGGCACTCACATTTTGGATCACTCTCATGGGTGCTTGCGGATCTTTTCTCGGCAACGGTTTACGTTTCGATATACTCCTGCACCGAAGCGGGGAAGAATATCTACATCCCCAGGTTTACCCACAGTTATTCCGACTATCTATCCTGAAGTAGCATGGTTTGATCAGGCTGAGTGTACCCAATTTGTGTATTGGCAATGATGCATCCTTACCTGTGGAGGCCATCGGGTCTCGATGCGGCACCGGGCTTGCCACTTTTTCCAACCGTCCCGCCCTGAGGCAGTGTGCCTGATTGCGGGACGCACCGGCGGGGATCCCGCCGAAGCGCAGCGGGACTGATTGCGCGAAAATCCCTTCCCCCTCTTCTTTGGTCACACTTCCCTCCTCGTTGCCACAGCCAAGCGCCACCGCTAGCCAAAATGAGTTTTCTGCGCAGATCTTTATATTTTTGCCAGTGAGATTTAGAGAGAGGGCCACCCGCAGCGCACACAGACCCGGGCACTGCGAAACTCTTGTGCCACCGAATATTTCTGAGCGGCGCTGTGATATAAGGGTAATCCTCCCTCGCTTTGCACACATGGGTCAGTGATTTATGTGTACACTGGGGACGGCGACGAATGAAGATTTCCTCAATGGGGATCAGAGTACCGTCCGCGATGATGAAGAGCCGGTTAAACCTTTTCAAGGCATCGCTACCGGTTGTTCTGTTCGCTCCTCCCAAATCGAAGACCGGGCGGACGGTCGTCAAGTCTGGACGGATGAGGCTCATATACTAGCGTGGCGTTGTTACAAACTGCCCGTGGAGAGACACATCGTTTTCTTGGTACTTCAGGCGTTGTCGAGGATCTGACGCTACATCCCATGCCGCTCGCAATCGAGACTGGACTTTGGTCAGTCTGTAGAATCCTGTCTATTTGATGTATGAGAGGGATCATAGCAAGGGGAAGCAGTGGAGGACAGGATATACTGGTGGGCACCATGGCCAGCGCGGCCGCGGCCGTGGCCGTGGCCGTGGTCACATGCGAAGGGACAATCTTGAAAGCCCCCATGCGACGGAGACATACGCACAACAGTCTGACCATAGAACGCGAGGACCACCTCCAAATTTGAGGGGTCGTGAAATAGGAATGTGGTATGCGGCAAGAGGCAAGGCGAGGAAGACCGAGAAAGAGAGAAAGGAACGAAACGTTGTTAGCGTCAGTAAAGAACAAGAAATGCGCATATACAAATTGCTTGATGATTTTTCAAAACAAGCAGCAAACAACGCTGAGATGACTCCTTTTAGAGATCCCGAGCGTGAAGAAGCAAAACCAACAACAGATTTTGAAGAAGAAGATGACGTGGCTATGAGGTTTCGTGAAGCCGCCGGTATCAGCGCACATTGGAACATTCAACGACTAGAAAAAGACCAAGTCTGGGACGCGCAAATCTATAGAGAATGGACCCATCACAAGGCAAAGTCTAAGGAGTATGTCGAGTCACTTGACACACGGAAACGACTACCCACGTACCAAATGGCCAACGATGTACTCGCGACAGTGAAGAACAGCGCAGTCACTGTTGTCTCAGGTGAGACTGGCTGTGGCAAAACCACGCAGGTCCCTCAGTTGATACTTGATGACGCTATCGCTCATGAGAGGGCCTCGTTATGTCATATTGTTGTTACTCAACCTCGGCGCATCAGTGCAATTAGCGTAGCTCATCGCGTGGCTTCAGAGCGTGGCGAATCTTTGGGCCAAAGCATCGGGTACAACATCCGGTTAGAGAACAGAGAGCCGAGAGCACGAGGGAGCATTACATTCTGTACAACAGGAATTCTTTTGCGGCGCCTGACCAGCGATACCACCTTTCAGGGGGTTAGCCACGTGATTGTTGATGAAGTTCATGAGCGAGACATGATCAGTGACTTCCTCTTAATTCTACTTAAGCGTTTACATCGTACGAGACCTGATCTCAAAATTATTCTGATGAGTGCAACCATCAATTCTGACGTCTTTGTACGATATTTCGAAGGTGCCCCACACATAGCAATCCCGGGAAGGCAGTTTCCAGTCTCTGAGATATTCTTGGAGGACATTGTGCCAAAACTGCAGTATCATGTTGATCAGCCACAGTACCGCGAACGGAGATCTCGCACAAAGAAATGGAGACGAACTGAGTCTGAATCAAAAGATGACCAGCCACTTCAATCTATCCATTTAGCCACTGAGGACTGGGAAAAGCTGCGACAACGGAACATTGATGAGAATACCATTAGGACTTGCGCAAATCTTGACTATTCGAAAATCGACTACCAACTTCTGGAAAAGGTTATTGAGCACATTGACAGGGACTATGAAGGTGGTGGTATTTTGATCTTTCTCCCTGGCTGGACTGACATCAAAAACATTATGTCTAGCCTGCAGTCTCCCCGGTCCCGGTTTGGAAATCAATCAAAATATAGGCTACATGCCTTGCATTCTATGATCCCGCAAGCAGACCAGCAAAAGGTTTTTGCAGTGCCGCCATCCGGAGTGAGGAAGATTGTGTTTGCGACAAATATCGCTGAGACATCCATTACTATCGAAGATATTGTTCATGTGGTGGATTGTGGTAAGATCAAGCAGACGGTTCACGATGTCAAGACAAAAACAAGTCATTTACTTCCTGTATGGGTGGCGAAAGCGAATGCAAAACAGCGTAAGGGAAGAGCAGGACGTGTAAAATCTGGCAAGGTCTTTCGTTTGTTCACTTCCTTGCACTATGAGCAATTTCAGGACTTTCAGATTCCCGAACTTTTGCGATCTTCACTTGTTGAGCTGTGTCTTCAGATCAAAGTCATGGAGCTTGGGAAGGTAGGCCCATTCCTTGCCGAAGCCATTGACCCGCCAAAGGAAGCGCAAATCAAATACGCTATCTCCTTTTTGCAACAAATTCACGGCATGAATTCTGGAGAGCAGCTCACGTCTTTGGGCCGACACCTGGCACACTTGCCGGTGAATCCTCAGATTGGCCGCCTTCTTATCTTCGGTGCTATCTTTGGCTGCCTGACGCCGACCCTCATCATAGCGAGTGCACTTGGGCATAAAGATCCCTTCGTTGTTCCGATGGGCAAGGAGGTGCTTGCAGACCAGGCGAGAGCTAAGTTTGCAGGTGACGGCTACTCGGATCACATAGCTCTTGTGAAGGCCTTTTCACAGTGGGAAGAATCTGGATGCAGTGCCAACTTTGCACGTCGAAACTTTTTGAACCAAAGCACCCTACTGCTAATGTCTAAGATGTGTAATCAGTTTGAAGACCTATTGCAATCACTTGGGTTTCTACACGGTATGCCACGTTTCCATTTCGATCGCAATGCTACCAACGAGAAGCTTTTGCGTGGAATTACCTGTGCAGGTCTCTATCCGCACATTCTTACAAGCTTTGAGAAGAAAAGGTACAGAGTCTTCCGTGATGAAGACGGGCAAAGATGTGAGATGCATCCAAAGAGTGTGCTGGACAGTCAGACGCATATTCCATCTAAGTATCTCGCGTACTACATGAAGATGAAGTCGACAGCGATCTTTGTACACGATGCTACCGTTGTGTTCCCAATGCACATTGTTTTCTTCGGAGGCGAGTTGGCGTCCGGTGAGGATGAGCATGGGGATCACACTGTGATAGTGGATGGCAAGTACAAGTTCCTAGCAGCGAAGTCTACAGCCCGACTTCTCATGAAGCTTCGAACCACCCTTGACGACATTCTCTTGAAGATGATTCAAAACCCATTTGGAAGACACGGTACGTCAGAGGCAACCATTATAGAGGAATGCATAGAATTCATACGCAACGAGGAGCTCATGCAGTTCCAAGACATACCCCCCATGGAAGAAGTGAATGATTCCATGTATGTCGTTTCGCAGTGACCTATTCGTCTGCCCTTTTCACACCTCTTTGCCCCTTATTCGTTTCACAGATTAAAGAATGCTTCACTTTTCGTATCCATGAAGATGGGATATCAGTTTGTTGCGCTTGGGCGGTGTTGGACACGGGTTCGGCCTAAGGTTCTTGACCAAAACATTTAGTGTCGTCAATTTTCGATGAGTTTTGCAGTAAAGCTTTAGACTTTATTCGTGTGCGATTGGGTTTCACTTTCTCTCAGCGGCGCAACCTGTCATCTCGAGGACACCAAGGAAGCGAGTGAGTTCCTGCTGAAGCTTCACCTCGGATCGGATGCGATCACGCAATTTCAAGAATTGTTCATCGATGGCTGGCGAGAGCCCGACGACATCACGGTAAATATCAATGACCATTCGGCTCACGTCGATCAGGAAACGAGCAAAGCGGGGGTTTGCAATATTTTTCTGCAGAAAGTGCAGAATGGGCTCCAGGGCGGCATCATCACGTCCACTTAAAGCAATGCCCAGGCCACGCCTCCGGGCCAGTTCTTCCATCACGCTGATGACCATGACACTCTTTCCCTCATTCATTGCAGTGTCAAGAGCATCACGGTAGCGGAAGCGCTTGAGCATCTGATCGTATGCTTTCAGTTTCTGCCTCTTGCCTCCTGTCACAAAGATCTGCTGCGCGTTGTCGGCGTCGAGGCTGCCCAGACCCGGTCCTCCCTTCAACCTTTCGCCGGACTGGCGCATGAAATATCGATAGGTACCAGCACGAAGAGATTTCTTTGCCTCCCGACCCCGTGCTCCGAGAAAGGTCAGATCACCGTATTGTCCGAGCGTGTTAGCTGATCCAAGGGGACCCGTGACCACACTCTTTGTCTTCGCGCCATCTCGATCAGCAGCATTTGGCCGGTGAGAGAGATGAATATTGCCATCAGCCATACCAGCCACAAGAAAGCGGCTGTGGCGATCCATGGCCACACTGAGTACAGGTGCACTATAGGTGAGAGTGTGAACGACATTGAAAGTGTCCAAAGCATAGATTTTCACGCAGCTGTCCAGTCCACCACTCAGCAGCCGACTTCCAGTTCCATCCAAAGCCAAGCATGTGACATTCTTCTGGTGATTGCGTAGGGTGGTAAAGAGTTTGGAGGTACCAATTGTGTTCCAGATCTTAATATCATGTTGTCCAGCAGTGGCCACCATGGTGGATCCTGGCAGGAAGATTATGTCATCGATAGGATCATTATGTTGCATTGTCATCACCGGACCGTCCGCCCAGTTCTGGCGGGTGTCCCAGAGTTTGGCTGTTCCGTCATATGACCCTGTTATGAAAATTTCTGGTCGCTGTGGATGTGCTCTACCGCCACGAATGCGATCCGAGTGTCCTGCACGGACTTCCCAAGCCACTGCTTCACTCGGAATATCAAGAACCTTGATTCTTCCGTCATCACTACCACTGAAGACGCTAGATCCCGCCTGTGATGCAAAACAAGCAACATGACATGCCCGCTGATGAGCATTAAAAGAACGTAGTACACTTCTACCCATTGAGTCAAACACTTTCACGACACCCGTTTCCGAACCTGCAGCGAGCAGGGTACCATCGTCCCGCCAATTACAGCCGTATGTGTCGTCCTCAAATTTTGTTATGCTACGAACCACTTTACGGCTCTGCGCAGAATAGATCTGAACTTTCGTTGACGCATTCAAGGCGAACAAGCTGCTAGTACTTGCTCCCCGAGGAACTGGCTGGAAGCAAACGTCTGTAACCGTTCCGAATTCCTGGAAGATGGCTGGGAACTTGAAACGCTTCCAGTAGCGGTTCTCTGCAGTTGTCGCCTGCGCAATCTGCGGAAAATCCTTCTGTTGCAACCGGTTAAAGTCAGTCCGCGTCACCACGCGGCCCTTGACCTCCAAGCTCATCGTTAACTATTTTCTTCACAAGACAGATACTTTCTACTTCACTAAACCTACATTTCTTCCAATTTACATATGGTCCTTGAACCCATACACTCGTGTGCTATGGACTACCCTGCAGATGCTAACGTGTGGCATGTTCTTAATCTGAAAAACGTTTTTCAGATAGTCGATAAAGGGGTCCACTTCATGTCTACGCTCGAGAACACAGGCACCCAGACCAAGTGGGTCCCCTTTTCACCACACAGCCCCCTCGAGATGAGGCCACGAAGACCCGTTTTCCTGGTCTCGCTGTTGCGAGACCCGCGTGGCGCCCATCCGTTCGCTTGCGCACCCCTGTGCTGCATGAAGGGCGACAAAATGTGGGAGGGGGAGAGAGTTTAAGGGGGTGGGGGAGAGCGGGAGGACGGCGAATCCTACCCCAATACCCGCGAGGTAGGTGGGTCTCTCCAACGCCCATTGATACGGGCACCTCTAGGACATTTGGGATTTCGGCTAACAGGATGCCATGAAATGCAATAAGCATAGTTTCGTAGTAGAAAACTATTTCAACACATGTGCTGAGATGTTGAGTGCTTGTGGGAAATCATGCTTCACGCTCTGGTAGTCAAATGAAATGAGACAGTAAAGCAAACCTGTGGTTGCTGGGAGACATGTACACGTTGTAGTGCAAGTGCACTTTCACAATTTCATGGTGTCAAAGAAACTCTCTAAGGGCGAGAAACTCGCCCGCAAGTTGGTTCAACCAAAGCTAGGGGACTATGATCCCGAAAACATTGAGGAGGATGGGTTTGCCTCCGACCGATCAGAGGATGGCTCCGAGCGAGAGGATATCGAAGTAGACCAATACGAAGAATTGGGTCGTGGACTGCTGCGCAGAGGCGAAATTTTGGATGATCCGAGGTATCAGGGTAAGATTGTAAGCAGAGAAGACCTCAGTGATGAGGGGGATGGTGACGCAGATGATGATGACGATGAAGAAGTCGACCCAGCAGCCTATGCTAATGTTGAATACGCTTACGAACAAGAAACTGATGACGACGAAGACCATATGGAAGAAGATGAATACGGAGCGCCTACAGAACATGGAACCTTCGGGCGGGACGGAGAAGAGCAGGATCTCCTGGATGAGGAGCTAGCAATCCTCGCTGAGGAAGAAAAGGAACAGGCCCAACAGCTGCAAGACGCCGCTGCTGAAGATGCTGAGAAGGGAAAGCATGTGCGGGAGCAGCTGTCTTTCTATGAAACAGCCATGCATATGCGAATCAAACTTCAGAGCCCACTACAACAGATTCAGAAATTACCAGCTCCGGAGGTTCTCCGCCTACTGCGGGAAGGAACCAGCGCAATTCAAAAGCAAGCCGGTCCTATCCGAGAAGGATTGCAAGATTTGAGGTCTTCATTGACGGGACTCTTATCAGATATTGTTGACATTCAGAGGTTGCTGCTCAGTTCGAAGGAGGAGACCAAAGCATTGGCAAATCCTTTGAACAAGCTTCACGGTGATCTTGATGAAGGAAGCAGCATTCAGGACCTGCACACAGCAAGTAGGAATTTTCATAAGCGATTTGGTGCGTGGAGGGATGACACACTAGACACTTGGCACCGACAGATCCAGGTCAAATCTGGATCCATGGCCCTCCGGGGCCGAAAATTTTCCGCCCTTGACCGTCCTCCAAGTGAGCAGATCTCTGCACTGCTTCTCGATCGGGAAAGGGTGATGCTGCGCAGTCAAATGCGCACACAGGCTGCCCTACTGCGTCCACGGAGCCAAAGCAAATCGAATTCGGATATCAAGGACCACACCAACAGCGGCGATGGGGAGGTTTATATTGACAACGAGTTCTACCACAATCTTTTGCGATCCTTCATTGCAAATCGTAGTGACAAGTCCAAAATGGAGCAACGAATTGCTGAACAGATGCAATCTGTTGATCAGGAACTGCGCAAGCAGAAGCGCAAGAGGCAGGATCCGAAGGCCAGCAAGGGCAAGCGTGTGCGCTACGACACTCATGAGAAACTTGTGGGTTTCATGGCACCACTTGATGCAGGTATGATTGAGGACGACCGCCACAGCATTGTGCAAAGCATTTTTGGTGGTGCCATGGTGTCTCGGCTGGCCGAGGTGTCTTCATACCACCGCCAGAATGGTAAAGTAAACGAGGAGGAGGATGTTACCGTCGACAATGGAGTAAAACTCTTTGGCTGATCGACAAAATCACACACTCATTAAAGAAAGCAAGTTACTACACTCTATATGCAATATTTAGGAGCTCGGCGCCCTTCGATGCTCGTTCTTTAACATTTCTTTCAACCGCGGATCAATGCCCGGGATAGCCATGGCTTCCTCCAGCACTCGCCGACCAGTATCGGTATCACCTACCCCAAGATACAGCATAGCCTTGTTGTAAAGGGCCTGGCACTTCAAATCCTTGTTCTTTGCATTCCTAGCGGCTTTGTTTGCTAACTCCAACGCTGGCTCCACTTGGCCACTCTCAAATGCGGCGGTGGAGACTGTGATCATGGCAGTCACGACTTCTTCGTCTCCCTCACCCTTCTCTTCCTCGAGAATGGACAGAGCGTATCTCAATGGTTCGATGGCCCTGAGATAGTCGCCTGTTAGCATTCGGAAATGACCCAGCTCACTAGCCACCCGCCCAGCAAAGTCACGATCCGCCGTCTCTTGCTGTTCCTTCACGGCCTTCCGGGCCTCCTTGTAGCAGTACTCGAGGCCGACATCTGCTTTATACTTGTCACCCATCTGTGCATAACACATGGCAATCCGACGGGAAGTGTCTAGGCACTTCATATCCGTCTGTGCATAGCCCATCCGCAGCAGACTCTTTAGCGCTTCTTTGAAAGTGTGCTGAGCACGATCATACTGTCCAGTAAAATACAACATATTGGCAGAATGGAGCGCGAGAGTGACTGTTTGTGTACTGTCATGGCCGTAGTCCGTCTCCGCCAGGTCCATCGCTTCTTTCAGGTATGCCTCTGCCTCGTTCGCCTTGCCATGCTTGGCCGCTTTCAAACCCTGTCCCATGAGCAGACGTGTTTTAACTCTCATACCGTTGTAGGACCCATATTCGTAATAGGAAAAGGAACCCAAGCTCAGGACAGTAAACCCAACAAAGAAGAGACCGACAGCTCTTCCACGGTCACTGGTCGCTGACATAGACCGCTTGAAGGCAATGTTTGGCGCGGCAGGGATTCTCCTTGCCGCCACAGAGGACAACCATGGTCGACCCGCGACACTTGCCCGTGTAAACCGGCCCACTCTTAGCATCATTATGAGTTAGTGGAGTGGGCCAAAATCAGTGTAATAGTACAGTAAGATCAGTTTCACGTCGTCTGGCTCGACAGTCTCTTATATCTGCCTCCAAGACCGTCCCGTGGTGCGCGGCTGGTGCGAGACTGCGTGGCTGTCTCTGCCTGTTAGGATTTTGTCCCCTCTGTCAGTCTGGGGAGTTTCCCTGCCGTCTGGACCTTTGCGCATGCTCACTCACCCGGCGACTAATGGAAAAATCTAATTTTTCCGGAAAGAGCACTCGCGAGCCCCTTTCACAGCCCAAGTACCGAGCGGAATCAAAGTCAGTTTCAAACGCCGTCGATGCGAGGAAGGAACATGGGTGTGATATGTCGTTTCGGCTCTAAAACAATATGAAATGTGCAAAAAATGTTGAACAGATGAGTCCACCAGAGGGGGGCATGAAATTTCCAGAAAGTACTCAAAATACTGAAATTTTGGGAAAAGTGTTGAACAGTGGAAAATCCAGAGAGGTGCCAAGACAGAGTCCGCCAAGAAGTACTCTCAGATAAGGAGGAAACTTTCATACAGCGAGGCCACCCCCTTGGCAAGTCCAGATATTGCCACCGACAGCGAGCTGGCCAGTCGCGACGAGCGTGTTCCCAATTCTCGCCGACAATGTCTTCGCATCTACGCGTTACTGACGACAGCGACGAGTACGAGGTGACATCGGAGATATCTCTTGGCAGTCCAAGCTTAGTGAAGTCTGTCGTAAACAGGTATATATATATATGCCGAAAACTGTGTCTGACTGACTGCATCTTTGATTTTGCAGACAACCATATACTCCTGATAATTCAACGAAAAGATGGTATCATAGAGTTTTGCTAACATTTTAGCCGTATATATTTAATAGCTCACAATGGGAGTTTCTCAGCAAGGAGATCCGTTTGCTGCAGGTGGAATTTTTGCGGGTGCAGACCAAAATAAACAGCAGCCAACGTTACCACAGACTGCACAGGCGCCAGACATTAACTTGGCAGGGAGGAGTGCACAAGGCGAAGCACTGGGACAAATCCTATTGTCACAACTGCAAGGAACCATGGGATCTACAGGAACACAACCGCAACAGCAACCTCCGACAGTACCAGCACCATACTCACACTATCCAGTGCCATCGCACGGACCTCCCATGCCGGGATATATGCCATCCCCTGGAATGATGCCAGTGCAACACCCTATGATGCAGTATGGGACTCAACCTCTGCAACAAACAGTACCACAACAACAACCACCACTGGCGACGGGATTAAAGGAGGAATCTATTTTTGATGCGCTCGCCGGGATCGTCAACGACGCGAACAAAGTCAAGACGACTTCAGCTCCGATCCAAAGTATGCAGCCGCATCATTATCCTGGCACGCCGCCTGTACCGCAAGGGCAGATGCAACCGCAGATCGTCCCACAACTGCCTGGGAGCCCTGTTTCTAAAAATTTAATGGGAGATTTACAAAGCATTGTCAATGATGTAAACCAGAGGTCTGGGACGCCTACGGGTACCGGTGAGAAGAAGCACAAGGCAATTTTCCAGGATCTAAGTTCACGCTTTATTATGAACATCCCGTCAGAGGATCGGTCTGATTTCAATCGTATATTCTTCCAGATTGAGTTGGCTCACTGGTTCTATATTGATAACTACTGTGAGTCGGACACGAGCCTCAAGCGCATGAAGCTAAAACCCTTTGTAGACAAAATGTTTTCGGTCTGCCCCTTGTTGCAGCCGTTTATTAAGGAAGCTACAAAGCTGTACGAAGAATGGCGGGAGTACAAGTTCCAGGTTCCTGTCTACGGTGCCATCATTCTCACGCCTACACTGGACAAATGTCTTATGGTACAGGGTATGAACAAGGGTAGCACGTGGGGGTTTCCTCGAGGCAAGGTGAATCAGGATGAGGCTCCGGAGGCGTGTGCCATTCGTGAGGTGTACGAAGAAGTTGGCTTCGACATTACGCCGTACCTCAACAAAGATGACTATATTGACCACATTTCACCGCAGGGTAGGTTCAGTCGCCTCTACATTGTGGCGGGAGTTCCAGAAAGCCAGGGCTTTGCGACCCAAACGCGTTACGAAATTGGTGACATCAAGTGGCACTACGTTGATGGTCTACCTGATGCTATGAGTAAGCACGCCAATGCCAACTCTGTGTATTTCATGGCTCTTCCGTTTGTGCGGCCCCTGAAAAAGTGGATCAAGAAACAGCTCAAGGCCCTTGACGACGATGACCAGTCAACAGAAAAGAAGAAAAAGAAAGGCAAGAAGGGCAAGAAAGGCGACAAGCAGAAGCAACAGACTTCATCCGATAGCAACGATGCTGAACTTAATGAGCAGCTCGGTGATGTCAGGAACGCTTTGACAGTCGATCAGGTAGAAAATGGCGTGTGGCAGCAGAGGGAAGACCCGCTTGCCAAACTGTACGGTGACGAAACGCAGAAAGAGGTTATGGTTGAGCGTGATGATGATGGCGAGACCACAGTCCATACGAGTACGGATTCTAAGGTAAAGCTCCGAATTTTGAAACGTGGAGAGACATTGACTCGTGCGAATGATGCCTTCAACAGGCAGGCCACTTCAGGCTTGCAGTTCAAAGGTTTTAATGGTTTCATGTTTGACCGTTTCCGTCTGTTATCTTGCATGAAGAGCAGCATGCCTGCATTGAAGAGATAAATAGTTAAGCATTTCCATGTGTTTATTATCCGTTTAAAGGCTTGTATGGTGTCCTATCCGTCCAGAGCACCATTTCGTAGCGCTGCCAGTGCAGCTTCTGCCGCAGAACGCTCTGCAGTCCCGCTGCCATTAGCAGAGTCGCCTTGAATGGCATCAGGGCTATTTGAATCGTCATCTGTTGGTTTAGAAGTTACGATATCGTCAATCCGTCTAAGGAAGTTTTCCCGCTGCTGAAGCTCATCGTCACTGATCGTCAGTATACTTCCACATTCCTTGAGGTCCTCTCTGGCCTGCTCAATTGCCTTTCGCATGGCCTCAATATCCCTAGTGCGACGAAGAGTTTGTAATTTTGCCATACTGATAACTGTCTCTTCAGCCTGATGCAACCGGTATTCGTTTGCTGTGTACTGGCCATTCACAAACAGTTGCTCAAGCTCAGCAATGCGTTCTTGCACGTCCAAATGCTGCGGATCCGTGTCGCTTCCAATTGTTTGCAGGATTTCAAGATACTTTAGCATTATGCTCAAAGTAACTTTCTTGAGTCTCAAACGTTTGTCGATCTTAGCGGCTGTGTCATCGTCATATACACTTTCTCCTCCAATGGCTTCCAAGCTCTCGATAAATGTTGAAGATTTGCCTGTGACAAAGATTGGCCGTCCAAATACCATAACCTTTTCCGTTGGGAACGCAGGTGGAATAGGCCAATCGTCGTCATCTTCACTAGTAAACTGTTCAAAGAACTGAGGTGGCGGCGGAAACGCTTCCCGCTGTGTCATCGTTGTGTTATTTGATTTACAATGTGTTGAACTAGCCTCACATCTCCAATGAACTCGAAACAAACTGCAAAGGTCTTGTAAATGTGAAACACCATAAAAAAGGGGACTTGCCGTTCCCAGTTCTTTACGTTCACATTATCTCAACCACGTATTTCTTGTTGCGCTTTGCAGAGCATCTCGCGCTTGAAATAGCCAGTGGTGTCGTCCAGGCGCCGAGGGGGGCCATAATTCGGCGGGAGAGACTCCCAAGTGGGCCGGGGACCCCGCCGGAAAGAGACTCCCCCGCTCTCCCCCGCTCTCCCCCCCCCTGGGGGGGGGGGCGGTGCTAAAGGGGGGAAGCCAGGAATTGATGGATTTGACGGTGGCTGGCGAGCTCGGACGGACTGAGAGAGGACTCGGTGACCTGGACGAGGAGAGTGCAAAGTCTGCTACTTTTGAGATCCTTAGCGAACTAGAATCTATCTGTGGAAGCGATCGCTTAAGCGGTGTACATTTGTAGATGTCATTCATGGTTTTTTTGGGATGAATTATCCCAACGGATTCGCATCAACCTCTCTCGTGTCCAACGGGATCGAACTCACACGAGTGTGCAAGGGAGCGCACACGATTGTCAGCTTTCAGACAGATGGGCACTATAGTTCACACAGATAGATGAAACACTCTTCTCGGGGAAACTTTAATGTAGATAACCTGCGGCGCCTTGTCCTGCGGACTAAGGTGGTGATCTATGGGAATGCTATGAGCGGGAAGAGTGCACTGCTAGGTGCCTTGGTCGATGGGAACAGAGACATAAGCAAGGCCTACAACATGACAACTGGCATCGCCTACAAGATATGGACAGGACAGTGTGGGGATAAGAACGATGTTACTTGTGAGAACCACTTCTACGACTGTTCAGGACAGGAAATGTATCTAGAGTTGGTGGGAACGGATTGGTCAACATGCCGATGTCTTGCTGCTGGTGTGTGATCTGACGAACCCGACGTCCTTTGAAGACGCTGAACAATGGCTGGGACTCTTTCAGCAGAAGTCTGGACTGCAGGTCAGTGATTTAACATGTGGAATTCTTCTCGGGAACAAGGCTTACCAGACCAACTGCGCAGGAAAAATAAGGCCCCCGTTTGTCGTTACCGAACTCAGGTGCTGCTCGGTAGTCCAGGTAGCAGACGACGAGGGAAACTCAAGGGGCTGGTAGTGAACGAACCGAACTCCCAACCTGCCCCACATTTCAACACTCCCGATGGCGAGTGATAATGCAATCAAGAGGCGGGGTGGCAAGGTGGTATTACAAAGATAAAAGTATATAAAAAGAGTTTTTGAATTTACTTAACGAATTTGTCTGAGGCCAGCGCCGCGGGGAGGGGTGTGGGGGGAGGGGAGGGAGATGAGGGTAGGCGAAAGTGCCGAGACCCCCACCAGTGTATGGGCAGTTACAACATGGAACGGGGAATTCATTTAGTATTGAGAATCTCCCTCTTCCGCAGCGGAGAGTTTGTTCACGCGATCTTCTGTGCCTCCCTCACATAGAAGCAAGTGTGAGGGCTCCAACGTACCTTTTGCCGCTGTGTGAAGCCCATCTATTCACAAAGTGAGCGAAGGGGAGAGGCGAAGAGGGCGGGTGAAAAACGGAGAAGGCCATCAGGCTAAAGCTGGACAACAGGCGAGGGTGAGGATTCATGATCATGATCGTCGAAATCTCGACGTGGTGGATAGTATGCATGTAATGTTATGGATTTACGGAATGTCAGTGGCTTATTCAGATATGCATGGAATCAGGGTCCAGTGAGGACACTGAACGAGTGCTTTGATCTTCGCTACCGTCAAGGCTAGGGCGCAAGGGTAGATCCAACAGGACTGCCTGCTGAGTCGGCTGGTAATGCAAAGTGCACGTTGATGCATTCACGTACTGCGTGATGCCATCAGTTGTGATGCCAAAGCCTTCATGGATGTGGCCAAATATGTGATACTTGGGCTGGATATGCTTCTGAACATGCTCCAGCAATTCAACATCACCAGCGCGTGCACCTGACCTGCAGAGATCGCCGTGTCCAATTGGAGGGGTGTGAGTGATGAGCACGTCGGTATCCGCCGGGATCATGTTCCACTTTGCCTGCAAAGTGTCGCCACGGTTCATACCAAAGGCCCAGTCACCAAAACGGGGCTGCCAAGGAGTGCCATAGAATTTATATCCTTCAATGGTCACTGCCTGGTCCTCCAAATAAAGGGCATTATTGAAGTACTGTTTTACCTCCTGCGGATTAGTGTAGTATGCGTGGTTGAACCTTTTCCACAGCCGATCATAGCTGGTATGGTCCAAAGACAAGTCATGGTTACCTGCAATAACAATTTTGTACTTGTGTGGCAGTGTTCCCAAAAACTCATCAAACTGGCGGACCTCAAAGGGTGCTCCCGTGTTGCTGAAGTCACCAGCGTGAATCAAAACATCTCCGTCAGGAACTTCCAAGTTTGAATGTCTCGAATGGGTATCCGAAATGCACACAATGCGCAAATGTCCCGGCTTCCGTGGGGTATTGGGAGGCAACAGTTCAATCTTATCCACCCGCTGACTCTTCTTCATTTGCTCCCATTTCTGCGTAGGCCCTTGCGATTGCAAGGGAATCGAGGACTGCATGCCATGTGCATGAGGCCTGGCAGTTGACGTCGTGTGAGCCTGCATATGTGTTGAGTTCAGATTGAACGGCATGAAACGCCTTGACTGGGTACTACTGGGAGGTGGCGCATTGTTCGGACATGTGTTCCCGTAACTGTGATAGGCATGGGCACTGCCCGGGTTGGCTGCTCTCATCATTTTGTGTTCTTGTGTATACTCTTGCAAAATAGTCGCTAGAGTTCAAATAAAAACGATTTCTTCTTTAAACCTCTATAAACTGTACACTATCATGTTGTTTGCTTTTTCGTTTCTCTATTCTGTCTCGTTGATTTAAATCTAGTGATAATGATCGTATTATCATTACAATAAATTATAGACTGTTTCCTGCAAATACCTGAGCGTATTTAAAGACAGCTTTCTTCGCACGAGAAGGAGTGAATGGACTATCTGCCCGATGCAGCCACGACCCCAAACACAGTGTAGAGACACATACCACAGATAGATCTCCAACTATCACCAACTAAAAATGGGGGTGAAAAGACGAGCCCACCGCGATGTCCCTGTGCTACTGTGTAGTGCGTTCTTCAACAGAATTGAACCAACAATGCTCAAAACCGCCACCATATCGCCGCGTTTGGATTAGGGACACTCCCTCGCTTCTGTGTTCTATGCCCACCTCCAGTCAATATAAAATCAAGGATGCGGGAGGTTGGGGGAGTTGGGTGGGGTGGTGGTGGTGCGGGGACGTATGGTCTCAGCACCCCGCACCCCGTTTCCATTCGCATGCCCTCCCCCCAAAATTCACTGATTGTGTAGGACCAGAACTGTGCTTCTGGGGGCTGAGGTGCAGCAAATCGTCAACACCAGCTCCTCAACTCTCGGCTTTCCCCTCCCGCATGCTTCAAATGGAACATATATACTAGCGCGGCCGGAAGAAATTAGTTGTCGAAGCATGGGCCTGTCATGCCTTGGACAAAAAGCGAAGACGTGACGAACAGGGAACACACTCTTCCCATCTCACAATTGAGTGTTGCGAGGTGCTTTAGGGTCACGGGGCCCACACCGTTTGCGTCCTCTTCCCGTATGCTTTTAGTCACGCTCGTTCACTATGTCTTGCAATCATGCTGAAGGTACTCTACACGACGCAGCCGCAGGCAGCACTGTTCGAGCATACGACCACTTTCATTCTCCCTCTCCCCACCCTTTCCATTCATCTCTTCATCTCTATCTCTCGTGCTCGCCGCCCCTCTTTTCTCACCCTTCCTCTCTATCGCGCTCTCTAAGCAATCTTATTCGTTCGCTGCTCCTACAATTTTCCCCATAGGAAATTGTCCATGGAAGAGGGGACATGAAACTGCGAATCGTTTACAATGAGGAAATTTTCACAGTTGCTAACACCTCCACTCGGTTCGTTTCCCTTCGCTGTCTATTTGACATGGACCAAACCACCCAACCAAATCCTCCTAGCGTTATCTCTAATGGGGACATAGACACCCATCACAATATCACTATTCTTCCCGTACTCCATTTAAAGGCCTCTGATAAGATCCCTACTGAAAATATGGAAAGGGAGAAACTAAGATCTTTGGAGACCTCTTATAGTGTTTCCCAGTGGTGCATGAAATAAATGACGAAGCTCCGTTACACTGTATTTGTCGCACTTGTAGGTGCACTTAGTCGGGGAAACATAGAGATGAACTGCTTCTTTGCATGCGTTCTACCTTTCCCCAAACTGGTCTGATTGTCAGTCACAGGAGCGCATACGTTGGCTGCAGGGACTGCGGTAAAGCAACGATACCAGCCGCACCAGGGGGCGCCGAAGAGCAGCAGGATTGTGACAGCAAGCAGCTAGGTGAGTATCAGTAGATGGACATGGTTACATGCGCTCGCGGACCTCCCACCCCCCTGCAACAATGTTAGTGAATCATTGACGTTGGTACACTTTATGTGTTGACAATTTACTTTTGCTGCCGTCGACGATTGCACCGACCACAACGGAACAACAGACTCGTGGGCATTACGAAATGATCATGAAAATTTTCTCTCGATTTTGTACTTTATTTCAAGAGGTACCATACCTGGACTTAACTGGTGCCGCTCTCGAGCTAACCTAAAGAAAATATTTTTTCCATCCAACCTCTACTTTCCCGAATGAGGTTTGTGTGGGGTCTAAATGGGAACACCACAGCAACAGTTCTGTCGAGGTTGTTCTTTGCTGTTGGCACTTGCGCCTATTGCCCAAGACCGCCGGCACCAACCTTGGCGTCTTTACCTCCGTTTCTCCCATAGAATCGGATTCTTATACCATGAAAGCGGAACTCATCGGGTGGGGAAAAATTAACGTCGCCGTCCTATAGTGATCTCACCTCCTCCACGTCTCTGTGTGTTGCTCCGATATGTTAGAGAGCCTTTCAACTCTGGACCAGAGTAAACCTCGTGTTCGTCACATCTCGGCGGCAATTTTCACAGTAATTGCAGTTTGTTTCCCGAAAACATTGGTGAACCCCACGTAAACCTGTAAGGTGTGGAGGAAACCCACCGCATTCCTGGTTGGTGTTGGCGGCTCGCCTACGGATTCTTCAATTTTTCGACGTATCGTAGTTGTACGTAGTGGTGCTAAATGGTATGGTAACAGATATTAGAAACGGTATGTTCAATATGGTATTGAGCCATGCTTAGAATGGTGGAGGTGGGTGGGGAAGAAGGGATGCGTTGAATGAAATGCACACGCCCCGCACAGGCTGTCCGCAATTTGGGAAGGAGGGAGAGGGGCGCAAGCACCGCTCTGGTAAAGTTTTTCACCTGATCAGTATCTAGTAATATCGGGCACCCTGAATTCACTACGGGGCATGTGCCGCGGTTTACACAAATTCAATCAATCCCAGAGAGCATTCTTGTGTTGATCAATCTGTCACATGGGACCTCTTCGAAACATATTCATTCGGTTTCTACATGTGGAAAGCAATCCTCTTCGCCCACCATCGCTATACCTAATACATTCTCCATCTGCTAGCTAGGAAACGGAAAACTAAAACTAGGACTCCAGCCCTGTGTGTAAATGCCAAAACCGTTCGAGAAATGCTTCTGGAATCATTGATCAACTTCCCACTACGGCGGAGGCCCATGTGTGCATTCCGCTTGAGTTTACCTTCTACTTTACCTGTCGATTGCTCCCATACTGGGCGTATATTGCACAGAAAACAGGACGAGGGACGGATGAGTAGATTTAAAGATTGACAGACTAGTGGGAAGAACAGAGAGGAAGGAAGACCGCGTGTGCTGGAGAAAGGTAAGAGGCAGATAGGAGAAGTTCACAATTCTCCACAATTGAACAAGTTTCTACACTTAACAATCCCGTTCTTCCAGAAATGGTTGTTGAGCAGGACCATTCTGTAGCAGCAGTTTACCTTAGACAGATGAAGTAGAGGAAATCCCCATGAATATGCAGGAACTGAGGGGTGAGCCCATGTCCAAAACATGTCCTTAAGGATGGAAAAAAATAAATTTTCTCAGGCTGCCAAAAAAAAAAAGGAACAGGAAGGTTGGTAACCAAGAAGACCTCACATATATATATGGATCGCGCAGTGGAAGCGGAGTAGCAAACGGGCCGATGAAATGAGGTTATCTAGATACATACAACATTGGATCCGTTGGTTCGGCTGCACTGCAGTTCTCAGCCACACAGATTACAGGACATAGATGGCTAGGTAGGGTTAGGTTTTGTACTATAATTCACACTATTTATATACAAACTGAATCGGGAACTGAAGAAGATCTCGTTTACATGCACCCTAGTAGGGACACAAAATCATCAGAAGTTGTTTCTGTTATTTGTGCTCGACATCTCGCTCCAGTGTCAGTTTTTTAACAACTCCTTGCTTAACCATTAGGTCTCTCCAGGAAATGATAATTTGGACACGGTCTCAAACTTTTTGCCCTGGTGGTGTTGCCGTCGGGCTCGTGGCTGCGGCCCTGCAACTCTTTACCCACTGCTACCTGGTGTTCAATTTTCCGTTCCATTCATACGGTACATAAATGGTGTGGTGATGTCCACTTCCCTTGGCTCTGGTTGTTCTACAGAGCGAGGCCACTAGGCAACTCAACGAAAGCGATAATGGATGACAGCCGGGGACCTAGCACCAATGTTGGCACATTCTTTCGGACAATTGTCTATCTTCAGTAAGCCGAACTGACGGCCAGTTTTTTCTCAAGCAGGACGAAAGGTATTTCAACACCAAAGCATTGAATATACTCTCTTCCACACCTTTCCCGCTCGTTGCAACATAAGTCCGAAAGTGTTGACACAGGCAGAAAATTATGACATTCATGTCACACTAAAATGTGGTCAGTACTGGAGTCTCGCAACCATATGCACTCATTTGGTCTCTCTTGCACCCGGCGGATTCATTGTAAACACAGCCTCCTTCTCTCCCCCGTGCTTCTGAGGCATAAACTGTTTGCAGGTAATGAGCAAGTGAGAACCCCGGCTGGCATTGGTGGGCGACACCTGTATGTGGCTAGCCTGCAGCAATATTTTCTTCATCCTCGTTCACGCTTCCTGGTCAATCCTGAAGAAAGTCCGCCTCTGCTCTACGATTTGGGTGCGTAATGAGACCTCTACATCTTGACGAGATACCTGGAAAATGTGGAACAGCGGAGGGGGACTCGCCTGGTCCCTCGAGTTTCCTTTCTTGCTTTTGCCTTGGTGGGCTCATGGGTTTGGTGGGGTGTCGTCTTCAATCGTTTGCGTTGTTTTCCCGCGCGATGGGAATCATATATCAACACAATCAACAACACCGATGAAGGAATTACATCGCCCTTGTTCCCAATCCAATACGTTCCTCTCTGATGTGCAAAGACTTTATGTTTGTTTGCGGGCAATGTTGATAAGAGACGCGAAAAGGCCTAAGACACACCAGCACAAAGGTAAACCAATCGCGGTTTCCCCTTGCGTGCGGCGGCAATTAATGGATGCCAGTGTGTCGGTGGAGCTTTGCATGAAGTCACCCACCCCTTGTACAGTCACTATGTGGTTGTGTAAGTATTGATCGCCCTCCGGCTTTTTCATCGGCGTGCTTTCAAAGGCGGTAAGGAGGACCGCGTGTTCGTCTGCCCGCGTTCTTGGGGACCTTTCTGAGCTCTCTTCTCGACACTTCCAAGACGACGGTGAACAACAGGACTTGATTTTGAGGTACCACAAATGACAGAAGTGCGCTATGCTTGCGGAAAAGAGGTATGCGTTACACGAGAAAGCAAAACAATCAACTAGGATGAGCGACAACCACACCAACCATTCACAACAATTGTAAGAATGGGTATGTCCCCGCCCTCAACATTTCTGTTTATGTTCGTGTCACATATAGAACGGACGGTTGAACCCATTAGTAACCCGACCCTGCAAGAGACATTTCACCTAGCAGTTCCTGAGTGCAAGGATTATATGTTTACAGCAGGAAGTGCGGCGTTGCAAGTCGAGAACCCTGGTGTATGATGGTGACGACGCAGTCTTCCGTTCAGTTTCTGTTCGGGAGCATCAACCTCAACTCACGGTCGTCAACCCACTCATGTATTACTTGCTTCCCTCAATCGTGCGATGAAGCCGGGCAGCTCCCTTCGGCGGCTCAGTATTGGCCATCTGAGGGTTCTGTGATTCACAGCTCGAGCTCCACAAAAAAAATTCTTTCGCTTTGTTTCGGGTCTGTACTCGAAATTCCATAGTCAGTTTCCGCGAGTCCTAGTATGCTGTCAAACTGTTCGCCAAGTTTCCCTCAAACTCAAAGACCGCAAAGAGGAACTCAATATAGAGCACACCAATTTACTTGCGCACAGTAGCTCAATAGTTCGGGGAAAAGATGAAACGCGTGAAAAAAAAAGAATTGAGACATGGCGAGGTGCATTCTATTGCGGTCCCTATTAATCGCCCAGCTCAGGCTTTAGATTTTCTTCTACAACAATTCTGAGGATTTGGATTACTGTAATTGTATGGAAAATTGCGTAGGCGCCACGAAGAGTCTCGATGGAGGAGGTAGGCCTCCCAACTCCTCCCTCGCACCATCCTTTTCTGTGGGCGCCTAATGTGACCTCTGCCCGTCCTGCGCAGATGTAGGCGCGTATCAATCTCGCAGGATTTTACCAACTGCCGAATATGGATCCCGCGCCACCCCATATAAAATGTACTGTTCACCAGTAGGAAGACAGCATAGGGAACGAAAAATGAGCAAGGACACCAGTAAACCAACAGGGCAGGTGGGAATCGATTTTGTTGCACGACTGGGAATTTTAGGGGGAGGAGGGGGAAGGGCTTACAGCGACTCCGGGACCACTCAGAAATTTCAAGAAGTCCGTGATTCGATACTGAAAAAACTGCAAGGTTTCCTAAAGATCATGTAACCACATCGTTCCCCAGAGCAAGTCAGCAGTTCCATGTAGTTAGTACAGTTTGTGGCACCACGTCGGGTTAGATCGACCCACTCGCACACGCATGAGGGCCAGCCAGTGGACAACCGCACAGACAGTGCTTACAACAGCGATCTGGTTTTTATAATTGATTTTCTTATAGTACCCACAAATCAATGGAAAGTTGGCCAGTGAAGCAAGGAGCAGAAAAAAAGTAGTAGCAGTGATCGGGCCTCCCTTTCGAAGGGTCCCAATAAAAACACTGTCGTTCGACACGTTTCTGCGAGTAGTTCCATCTCTCGTCCACGAATCCCGCCTTCGTTTCCTTCCTCTCCCTCGCAACCCCGGGGCGTAGAGTTCAAAGTTTACTCTTTGTAGTTCGTTAATATCTTCTACTAAACACTCTATACACAGAGGTGACTTTGTCTCCTCCGCTCTTTGAAAGAAAGAATGAGATTCAGGGTAAGCTCGGGCCAACAGAACAGCAAATTCTAAAGCAGCAAACCTCACAGAGTAAGAATTTCACGTGATTGTCCGCCTGCATATCCAAACTATGGACAAGTTGTTGGGGATAGGCGCACATCGGTGACCAAGAATTCACGAGTCTGTGATGAGAGAACAAAAACGAAGAAGGAAGTTGCACCGCATGTTCCGTATTTGTTGGTACATGCAAAATGAGAGGTTGTATGAAATTATCAATTTGGGTTTACGTAGATGACCTCCCACTCCAGAAACTCGAGAATGTGCACTGCGTCTTCATGGCATTTCCAGGAGACCTCTATGGAGACTTCTGTTGACTACAATTTGCTATGACAATTTGGTTCCTCCTCGGAAACGATTCTGGAAATAGCACTGGTTAAAAACCCGCCCGTCGTGTTTGTGTACCCGAATGCTCAAGATAGCGTCCGAAAACGGGGTTGTTGACCTGACAGCAAAGCGTGATAGACCGCCGTCGGAGAAGGAGCTGAGTGAATATACTGAAATTGTAAACGCAGAGACCCGCCCCTAACGCCTCCGTTCTATTTTTGCCGCCGCGTAGGTCTCTGCCGCTCCACACTTTGAACCTCATCGTTGGCGCCAAAGGTGGCTGTGGCGTCGTGGAGTAAGCTCCTGCAGATCCATCATCAGCAATCATCGATCATCATAAATTGATAGTAACTTGGTGTTCAAAGGATCCTAAATCAAACTATGTGTGGACTGGGGTAGCCAAAGGCTATGTCCTCCTCAAAAACTGCCGCTCCAAGACTCACGTTTACGACTCCAATTTCAGACCATCCACCTCCGAGGCTTGCGCATGATGGGCATGCCCATCTTCATCGTCCCGATCCATATGGTCCAGACGCGCTAGATGTGTCGCAGCATGTGCCCCAGTATAATGAATATTTGAGAGGATTGCTTGGAGGATGTCCTATGTCTTCTATTGTCGTTGACCAGTGCTGGTAGCACGCTGCTGTGCTGCAGATGTTAGATCGCTCTTCTTCCCTCAGACGAGTTTGGTATGTATGAGACCTCGGTTCAGCCAGCCACTCTGACAAACTCAGCGCTACAGTCAATTCGCCCTGACTCATGCGCAATGCGCAGCGAGACCAACTGATGCCCGTCCGCCGTGCCTGAAGTTTGTCAGTCGCCTGCACATCAGCAAGAACTCGCTGCTCTGCCACCCGTAGGACTTACCAGCTTTGGGTTAGACCCCCCCCCCTCTCCTTTCTCCCCGGATGGGTGGGGTGCCCTGCCGCGGCGTGCTAGCAGTGCGCGTTCGCTGACAGAGAGAGTGAGAGTACCTTCTGCACACTCACCCAATCTATTATATGGCTGAGAGATCCACAGAAGCGCTCCGAAGGCTGTATGCTCGCCCCATTTGTTTATGATAACCAGCCTGGAGAGTTTCTCGGTACAGTCCAGTAGTGACTGGACGGGGAAAGCAACTAGCCAATGAAGGCTCTTGGGACATGAAGGCGATATAAACTGAAACCCTAGGCCCGTTTGGCGGGTGCCCGACCTTCAGGTTTCTCTGTCCAAAGTTAAAAGTATTCCGTATATGATTACATAGGATCGCGTTGGGCAGAGAAAGTGTAGCTGGGTGGTTGAGTAGGGAGAATGACCGGGTTCTCATCTTGCGCTAGTATGTCTCCTCACAGACACCGTCTGGGGCCCTTCCCCGTGTACTTTTTCGCGCCGCCATACACATACACACACAATATGTCGGCGATGGCTCCAGGGAAGCCCCCACCCCCCACCCCTGCCCAGCGAACGAGTACTAACCCAAAACAGCCAGGTCAGCAGCACAGACAGATGGGAGGCCCGTGTTCTGGTCACAGAACCATTGACTAGTGTGTGTGTATGACACAAGGTCTTTGGCACTCTATTGGCTAGATTGACGGAATGTGAAAGCTATAAAATGCTCGTTTGAATAGTTTTTGCTGTATTCTTATCAGGATCCGGGTACAACTGAAGCACTTCCACACCAAAACGTTCCTGGCACAGAGTAGCTCAAGAAAACTTGCAACCATGGGGGGAATGGCTGAGGCACGGCTCAAAGAAGAGCGCAAGGCATGGAAGCGGGATCACCCTTTCGGCTTCTTTGCAAAGCCTAAACAGAAATCTGATGGAACCCTTGATATGCTCCGTTGGGACTGCGGCATTCCGGGTAAGAAGGGCACAGATTGGGAAGGTGGTGTGTTCAAATTGGAAATGCACTTCTCAGATACGTATCCTTCAACGCCGCCTAAGTGCAAGTTCACTCCTCCTTTATTCCACCCGAATGTGTATCCTTCCGGAACTGTTTGCCTTTCCTTGCTTGATGCTGACAAGGATTGGAAGCCGGCCATCACCGTGAAGCAGATCCTGCTTGGCATCCAAGCACTGCTAACTGAACCCAACCCGAACGATCCGGCTCAGGCTGACGCTTACCAGGCTTTCCGGGATAACCCTGAGGAATACAAGCGGCGAGTGCGGGCAGAGGCTGTCAAGCAGCGCCCAAGATAAAGCGTGACTGGGAATCTTGTTTGATACCTAGTTGAAAGGGATATATGGATGTAGCAGTATGAATCTGGCGCACCGTGGGGACGACTTATAGCACGCCACGAATGTATGAGGATGTTAGTTCTGTAAGGAATGACCAGTACCTTGCCTGTCGCTTCCATGAGTTTTTGGTGAGAGGAACAGAGTCGGCAAAGATTCTATCTCGCTCCTCAGCAAGTTCCTTTTGAAGGGTGGGATCATCGGTCAACATCCACATCTGAACCTCCAGGTCACGTTGTACAGACCGCCAGCCGAAATTAGAGGAGCCAAAGCTGACACCATACGGCAATTTCTCGCCACGACTGGAGGATAGCCAAAGACCTTTGGCATGGAAGGTCCACGCGGGCTTCAGCCACTCGTACATTTGCATATTTGCTGCAGAATGCGGATTTGCCTGGATGGCATCAAACATGCCCCGCTCCAGATAGGAATAGTACTGCGGGATCCGCCCAGCAATGCTCTTGTCTCCGAAAAAGCCATTAGCTTCCGGAGCCGCGCAGAGTAAATCCACTTGGTGGTTTTCGGCGCTTGTCATCCACATGTCAATATGTTCAAATGTAGGATTGAAGTATCCAGTACTGATATGTGCGAGATCTGTATCGTCCATGTTAGCCAAGAAGTGTGCAAACATATTCACCTCAGACTTTAACAGGGATGGGCCGAAGTGAAACGCCGGCGCAACTAAGGTCAGGGCATCTTCCTTGGCCGTTAACTTTGCAGCGTCCGTGGTGTGGGGCATATGGTGCTCACTCTTTAGTTTGTGAAGTGACTCGCTCAGAATCGAGTACATCTTGGACGCTTCCAAGGTACACTCTGGCACGCCCTTTGTTCCTTTAGGAGGCAAAGGGACTGAAATGTCGGCAAGCAGATTGACCACATCGGATAGATAATCTGCTAAAGGCTTGCAGTTCTCTAAGTAAATATAGCGATCAGTACGGTCTTCAAAGTAGCTTCGGCTAAGGTTTGCCCCGGATATGATCACGTTGTCATCACCAATATATATTTTTGAGTGCTGAATGCCCAGGATTTCGTTGAACTTTTGCGGCAGGAGCCTACCCAGCCATCCTTTGCTCAACGGGTTCCGCCATAGCCGAATATCCGTTTGATCGGGAAAGTCAGTGGAGAGGTCGTGAAGCATGTCCGCCGAGGTTCTGCCGTTCTCGACCCTGGTTCCACGGCACGCGTCCAATACAACCCGAACCTGTGCCCCTGACTTTGCAGCGCTATAGAGTGATGACGCGAGGTATTCCTCTGACTTTCCCGTACCGAGATATAAACTGGTGATGTTGATGCGGCGGCGGGAGTTGTTAGTGAGGTGGAGCAAGTGCTGGTAGAACTCCTGCGGTTCTTTAAGCGCTCGGATCTGCGTACCACTAATATCGAGTATGGGCACAAAAGAGCAGTCAGCGACCCAGGAAGCAGCCAGTTTGGCAAAGTTCAGCCGGTTGCTCATGGCGACTCGGACCCTTTAGTTCCTCTTTCAACAGCCCATGCTCCTCAAAACCTTCACCGTTCTAATGTTCACTTGCGCACCAGAGACATTGATCACTACCAGATTTTAATGTCCTGGCAATAAATAGTCTCATTCCCAGCGTAGCAAAGGACACGAACCAAACAAAGATGATCAGGCTGGTCACAGGGTGCTGCAAAGTCCAGAAGGCCAGAATCGTGTAGAAAACCCAACCACACCGAGTAGGCGCGCAAGCGGGAAGAGAACGTTTCCTAGGGCAAGCGGATCTGTGCGGCAAGGGGGCACCCCGGGAGGGGGAAGGGGCGGGGCGCGCCGGGGAGGGGCAGGAGGGATGCGGGACATGCAGGAGATGCCTGCAATAGAGCGTCTGCGTTGAGAGACTTCGTCAATCAATTATTGCTTTTAGGTATCAAATTAGAAACAGGAGTTATCGATATAATACACAGTAGACTACTCTTTACCAGATTCGACGGCGACGACCCGCGAACCACAGGCGAGCAAAGATGACACCCACACCGATGAATGTGGCACCGGAGATGCTGTAGAAAGCGTTCATGTTCTCCTCGAGCCCCGACTCCAAGTTCATGCCAAAGAATGCGGCCACAAGGCCGCAAAAAGCCACGGAAAAGGTACCCATCTGCAGTTGTAGGTCCAGACGCATCATATTGTTCCTCTGTGAGTGCAGGTTGATGTTGATGATGTTCTCGGTATCCCTGATGTTTGCTTTCAAACGGGACACCTCTGCCCGCAAGTCTTCTAAGGATCTGAAGTAAGACTCAAGGAGCATTTCTGCCTCGTCGTGATCACTGATGTCCCTTTCCTTCCCGGTGGCCGCAAAGTCCGTGAGATACATGGCAGCCATGTCTTCGTCACTATCCAGTAGTTCCTCCAACACGCTCCTAAGCTCCACAATATCGCTCTCGAAGGCCGTCAACCGTTTGTTTTCGTATAGCAGCTGTTTCAACTGACTCTGGTCGATGGGTCCCCGGATATCGGTTAATCTGCCCAGCAGATTAACTGTATTTGGTGTGATCCTGTTCAAAATGTTTGCGTAGCGATCCACAACGTGAATGAGCAGTCCCTCTAGGACCTCAAACTCAAATGGCTGAACATGCTCCCCCGACGACTCGTCTTTCTCCGCGCCCAATCTATGCACCAACTGGTCTCGAAAATTTTGTACCACAGAGGAATCGGCATTGAAGAGAATCACACTCTCGGCCTGGATGATTGCTTGCAGTGGTGGTACAGCTACTAGCATGGCATTATCACGAACAAGTATAGTGGGGCCACGGTTCGCCAGTTCCACAACCCGAATGTCTCGTGACTGTAGCCTTAACTCTTCCATAAGGGCTGACTTTTGCTTGAACATGTTTGTTACCTCCCCCTTGGGATCTACTACAGAAACTTTGAAAATAGGATCCTTTGCTGTCAACAGGCTTTGTGCTCTGTACACAGTGGGATAAGCAAGATCCCGGGCTTCCAGTGTACCTCTCTGCATGGCGCCGACTTCGGTGGCTTGATCTGACCGCCACAGTGCTGACTCCTCTCCGCTCTCAAACAACTTTAACCGAGAGTTTGATGTTTGATGGTCTGTAAATAATTTTCTGTTAAGTTCATGTTGAGGAGCTTTGAAGGGGGACTCTGAAATGTATGATCGTCGTATGCTTCTAGCCATGAAGGATGGCTCTCTACAAGTTGCGTTGCACAAGTAAGGCCGAAGACCCGGGCCCTGCCCTAATCGTATTAAGCGAAACATGATTTGCCGCCTGAACAGGCTTGTTGGGAGTTTCCTACATCTTATTTTTTCGCAAGGTCGTGGTCCGTGCGGAAGACTTCAGAATTGGAGATGTCGCTCTCAGTGGGTCGTCGCTGTGTTCTTGTCCACACCTTTGTCAAGACCATGAAGTTCTCGCACACATGCTAATTCAGATACCACAATAAACGGTCAACGTCTCATAGGCAAAAGCTGAAAAAATATCCAGTGTAAAGAAGAACACGCAATGGGACACCCCTGCGAATCGAACTGTCAGTCCAAACCCACACATCTTCCCGGGCCTCGCTCCACGGTGTCCCTCTTTCGGTGCCTGTGATACCGGCCAGCAGGAGATGCTTGCTGATCGTCCACCTTCCCTCCCTTGGAGTTGGCCACAGTCAGAGGTCCCGTCAGCCATCGGTACCAAATATATGGGAACACTTTGGGCAGTGGGTTGTGGTTCTGCCATTCTCGTTTTCGTTCTACTGTACACGCCCACTGTTTCTCACAGGAAGCGAGAACGGGATTTCACAGGGCGGGGTGCAGTTTGGGGCATTTTGGGGGCTGGCCGGTGTGCGGGTCGGGTCACACTGTCTCACGCGCGAAAAGTTTATCCGGTAACTTGTAATACTTGTTAAAATTACTTCAATATCAAGTTATATTAATATACTGATATTTTAAATAACATCAGATGCCGTTGCCATAGAGTGTATACCGGAAGGGTATACTGGGTGAACTTGAAAATAATTAGGTTATCAGTTAAATACACCTGGGGAGAAAAACAATGGGTAATTGGAGCGAAAATTAGGGAGTGAAGAGCCAAGGGCTCCAGGGAGGAGAAACTTTACACCTAGCACTTTGCATCGCCGAACCGCATCTGGGCGATGAAATTATCACCCTGTGCGCAGAACCAGCTGAGGTGGCACTTATCGCTCATGGCCTTCCTGCCTTCCATTTGCGGTAGGCGTCCCTGCCGTCCGGTACAGTGAAGGTATACAGCGGTCTCATTCATGTGAAGTGCCCATGTAGCTTACTTACGAATGCGACATGATATGAGTAATGTAAGGAATAGGAACAGATAACAATGATCGATCAGTTGATGAGCGTAAACTATCAGTTGGTCTTTGTGGGCCACTTCGTCCTGGTCAATCTGGCGCTCTGGGATAACACTTTGGGTGAGGGATACCTGGTTTCCAATGCTCTCATGCTTGTGATGGGTGGTCTCGGTACCAAGGACGACGCTACCATAGACGAAATGTGGAAGTACCTCAGCATCTTGATCTTTACAATCTTCAACGACATCATACTCTTTTTCATTTACGGATCACCTGGCGGTGGTGCAGCTGGGTTTTCTTTTGCGATGGCAGTTATCAACATGTTCCTGAAGTTCTTCTCGGCCGTGCTGGTACACCAGGAAATCACTTCAAAGGGAGGAAATCCAACCAGCGGTGTTAGCTTCAATTACCCCCAATCCTCGGGCAACCATGCCAACTCCGGAGGTAACTCCTACCAACCGCTCTCCGGGGATGACGAGGAGCAGCTGTCATAGGTATCCTGCGTAAAACAATACCTAATAACAGCAAAGACCACGGTTATGATAAACTATAAGTGATTCACAAACTTGTGCGACGACGCACTCTTGACGATTTATTCAGAGGGCCGTGCCTGGGCGCTCGTCATGGGGGCTACTCTAGCGTCTGATGGCTCCTGCTCGCTGACTCCTTCCTTGTCAAGGTTCTTGAGTCCAGGTAGGGAGGTCAATACCTCCAGACGGTAGTCACTCACCTCAGTCACCGGATTGTGCGCAAAGCTCAAGGACTGTAGGCACTTGATGCCGGCCAACTTATTCACCTCTTCCAAAGTGGCTACTTGATTACCCCGCAAGTTTAGAACTCGCAGCTTTGGTAGCCCTGTGCTGAATCGATGTAAGTGCTGAATAGCATTGATGCGAAGGTGGATGACCTCAAGCTTAACTCATGCAGGTATGTGACATCGGTCAGATCCTTCCCGGAAAGATCACAGCGCACGTAGGCCAAATGCAGGTCATTGGAGTCCTTCGCTAGTTCTGACAGGCCAGCAGCAATCTGTGATTTCAGCGGAGGCACGGGGCGCTCGGCGATGTCTAACGTTGTCCTCTCCCCGCGGAACTATCTATGCTTCCTCTGCCATGCTTGTTGTACGTTGTCGTAACCCCAAGCTTTCTGTTGCTAAGTTAGTAATATATGCATTACACTATCTGTAGATTATGCTTGTCTCAAAGCAACTGTGTAATTACTTGCCAGTGACGTTTCAGGCACTTTTGTAGCCTTCGCACCGCCGAATTGAGACGAGAGCGGGTTCGGACGAGCGGACTATGCGAGTCTCTATGCTACCCCACCGCCCTCTTCCACTCGACCCCTCCGCATCCGAAGGCTACTCTCGCTCAGCCAACACACTGAAACCCTCGTTAATAGTTAGGTACTTGGAGAGGTCCGTTGGGTACATTTTCCAGGGAACTATTGTGGGTCGGGGAGATACACACCCAAATGAAACGCCCGGTACTCATGCAGGAAACGACGAGAAGAGGGTGCGCGGTCAAAGTGAAACCTCTATGTCAGGGCTTATAGAGTATTTACTTCCGAAAGAGCTACGGTCGCCACAGGAGCCTACGAATATATTTAAACACAATTGTCATCACGAAAGCAAATTACAGTCTATTCTTTGGTCCAAAACACTATTCCCGCCATGAGGCTGGCCCCGTGGTCAAAGAGCAGACTAGCCATGTGAATCAACATTAATTACAAACGTGCTACTATGCACTAAGAACGGATACGCAAACATGACGTCTGCCATCGGGAAAACTTATAGCCACAGGCAGTTTGTCTTCCATCTATTCAGGCAACTGTATAGAAGGAGTGATCGGTTGGATAAGAATCCTGCACTAAAGATACTATGCTTCCCGCTCCCACGCAAAATCACAGACCTGTCTGCTGTGAAGAACACAATGGCAAAACTCGGACTAGAAGAGCCCACGACACCGCCAACAGTGTCCAAGATACCGTTCAAGAAAGTCACTTCAGAAATATTCCATGACCATATACATGAGCCATTGGCTCCACAGGGGCAAGCAACTCAACTTCTGGAAGCCGCATTGGTGTGCACGAAACACATTGATGACTCACTGGAATTAGCAAACTTTGTCGGGTTTGATGCAGAGGCTGCAAAAGGGCCTTTGGGTAAAGATAAGCAAGAAATCACCGAGAACGATTTTTACGATCGGCAGCGAGCGCAGTTCGAAGTCACGGGAGCAAAAGATAAGCTGATTGCCCTTGACCATGCTTTAAAGCTCAACCAGTCCGCAATTACCGCTAGCTCTAGAGATGCGGACAAAGCCATGGAACTCTACGATGACAGCCTAAAATTTTTCCCAACCGCAGAGGCATATGTTGGGAAGGCAGAAATCTGTACGCAGCGGGGTGATGAAGTGGACAAAGCCATTTCCCAGTGCCTAATGGGTCTCGCAATTGACAAAGAGTACGGTCCCGCCTACAATCTAATAGCCAGTTGCCACCTGAACGCTGGGCGGGAGGATGAGGCAATTGAATGGTTTGAGATGGCTAAGCGAGCAGCGAGGACAAAGCAACGCCACTTTCCGTATCTGCAGCTTGGAAACATCTACGCACTTAAGCGACGGCGGCTCGATCGGGCCCTGCGAGAGTACCTTGGAGCGCTTAGTCTGCAACCAGATAATGAGCAAATGCAACGGTACGTCGGTGACATTGCAGTCGCGGTGCGGGATCTACAAAAGGCACACAGTAACCGCCAGTAGTAGATATTTAACATGTCACACTAGTTAACTGTAGTTTTATTTTACACATTACATCAAATCAATTTCCATTCCGAAATCCCGGCCAACCAGTTCAAAGTGAATGTTCGAGCCTGAGCAATCAGATTCACTGCAGCCATTTGTTCCCGTGTTAGTTCACCGAAGCCCTGATCTCTAATCAAGAAGTCACCGCTGTCGCTGACGCCGTCAATTTCACCATCGGCGTGGGCCTGCCTGGCCACCTGCTGGATGACGTTCCAAATGTCGTCACGTTCCTCTTCGGATTTCTCCATCAGCGCCTCCATATATGTCCGCCAGTGCCATAAGTGGGCCTCTCGGGTCGCTCGGATGACTTGGTCTGTATTGCGCACTTCCAGGGCCTCGTTGATGAAGTTTTCAATGGATACAGGGTGGTTGGGTACAATACCAGTCAACTTAAATGACATGGTCGCATCGAATCCTTGCAAAAAGTCTGGCATTGTTTGGTGCAGGCTGAGCACCCAAAGCAGTGTGCCAAGGGACTCCCAGTAGTGCTGCAGCTGCAGCAAGCGTTTCTCCCGCCACTTACCCAGTTTTTTATCTAAAAGAGCCTTCTCCTTGACCGTAAAGTTGGTCTTGAGCATCTCAACGGCTTTACGAACGCCCGCGTCTCCCTCCAAATGTCTGCTCTGGGTCATACCCTCGTTTTGCTTGACGGCCGCTTCTAAACCCCAGCGACTCAGTATGGTATGACAGCATGCTGCTCGGACCGCAATTTCCTTGGTAGATTTGAGTTTCTCCCAAGTCAGAGTTTCATAGGCCCCGGCAGGATCTGTAAGGAGCGCAGAATCCAATTCTTTAGGTGGCGGTGCAGAACTATAGAACCGAGGCCGACGCACTGTCCATGGCCGCACCGAACGAAAGGCCCTGAGCATTGTTGCTCTGCGTTTCTTTAAAGCTAGCGGCTACGTTTTGCTATCATGAACGGATCACCTAACTGCGGAAGCTACTACATTAAAATAGCCTTGTGCACATTTTCCACTGACGTCTGCGTGGGTCCCAGATTCGCCAGGCTCCCGGCCACCTCCCACCGCTCGGTTCATTTACTATGAGATTTGACCACCTCCTATAGCCAATGGCTTAGGAACGGGCCGAGCGTCAAAATGGAACCCAACGCTTTCTAAATCAAAGAAACCAATATATTCAAAGATTCAAACAAATTTAATTGATTACCGCGTCGTGTCTATTTTTGCTCTCATTCTGCCGTCTGGACGAAGAAGAAAGAGACAGGCAATGCAGTACATTCAATATAGGATCCACCCTTGCGAAAGAAAGTGACCATAAGAAACAGCAGGGAAATGAAAATGAAACTTTCATGGCGTCTCCGATACAAAAACAATGAAGCTGCTTACCCAACGAACGCTCTCCGCGAGGCTCGTTATGAGGACAAGAGAAGGAACACCCCCGTCTCTGACAATGTGCCAGGGGCAAAACTCGTGTTTGCTTGCCGTTGATGATTCCACGGACCCATGCATTCAGCACGCATGGGACTACCTTCATGAACCACTCTCACAGGAACTGACGTGATAGCGCCCGGCCGCAAAGCACGAATCTCTGCAATTTTTACCCCCCTATCTTTTTTCCAACAGCCGCTCCACCGGATTTGTTGGGGATGTGTTGTCTTTGTTCTTACGCGCGTCCGTCCACGGGCTCTACAATGAACCGGGAGCGACCGCCAGCGACCGCCTGTTACTATTACTGACTCTGTTGGGTTCGGTCTCTCACCCCCCCTCTGCGGGTGACGCTCCACGTCTCCCTGGGCATGCTCCCCAGGTACAAACTACGGGCAGCAGGGATGTGACTGTTGTATTTTTTTTGTTGCGAAGCGATATGACGGAAGGTATTTCCTGTTCATATGTTTAGTATACAACAACAACATGCCAGGAATGCTTCCGTGGGAGCTTGCCCGTGGCTAGAGAGGGTTGATGAGAGCACTCATTCGTTCTACTGGTGCCTTTCGTGAAATCACGGCTGGTGTTGAATTTGTTGTTTCACTACTAAAACATAACCAACGGGAAGAGACAATTTTCTTCTTGCTGGCAAATCACTCAGCTGTGTCACCGCCGGTCGAAAGAGTGGGGGGGGGGGCGTGTGGAGGAAAGTTTCAGGCTGCTCCAAGAAAAATTCCATTCGAGCAAATCACGCGGGATGACAGCGGCCGCTCGAAAAGCCATTCGGGAGCACGCACATCTAGCGTCTGGGGGGTTCGATGCCGCGGGTTGCGATGGTGAACGACCCAACGGGCCCCCAAAACTAGATTACAAATCAAAATTGCTTTCCCTATGTTTATACTGTAAACTGTAGATCATTCTTAGAAAATTGATTGAGACCAGCCGGTCGCGTGTTCACTGGAACGACCAAAACGCACCCAACCCATCCTTGTCTTTTGTCTCACCACTGTTCACCGGCAGCATCGTGTACAGACTCTTACACTGATAAGTCACAAAGAAGTGGCCATTGGGCATGGTCAAAGGCAACGACAAACATGCTCTGTGTGGGGTGAGTGTATTTATGTTCAACGCGGGGTATGCTCTCTGCCCGCTGAGTGGCTCACTTTCATTGACCTCCACAGGCATGTCATACCAACCTGAATCTTCTTTCACCGTTTTCCGGCCTGCAGATCGTACCAGTTGCTGATGCATGGAACATCGAGCATCCATCAACTCAAGGCAAAGAGATAGTGCTCAGATTGTCATATTTTTATCATGTCATAAAGGCCTTGTCGCTGTCAATGCGGGCAGAGTCCAAACAGTGGGAGAGTTATCGAGTGTTGCACCATCAACTCGAACATCACGAATTGACAGCAACGAATAGCCCCATCCCATCAGCATCGGCATTATCACTTGAGCTAGTGGCGCTGGCATGTCCTATGCATCCACAAACCACAGATCACAAAAAGATCCCACTGATGTCAATACAGGTCGTAGAACTAGTCACGTATTCAATCTTTCCAGAGTACAAGTTTCCGAAGCAGACTGGACGGTCGTTTTGAAAATCGGGACCGGGCGTCCAGGCTCTGTACACCTTGTGGCTGGTCCCTCCGTAGAATACTGTTTTGAGGAAAGGACAGTTATGCAGCACCGCGGGGCGCGCTGTTACGTAACTCTATTGCTACGACATCCCTGTTGCCTGCTGGATTGCTTCTCGTGGTCGGCGCTGGAGGGTGTTGAGGCACGACAAGCAATACTTTTTCAGTACTTCCACTATAAAGTATCGGCCCATACTATTTTTTCCTCTAATGACGCCGGCTGGCCCCGTCCTTCCACACATTTCTTGAGAGTCACTACACAACATTACACCAGCTTCCGAGCAGACAAGCGAACATCGTTGGAAAGTGCCTCCACATAACAGGTATTGACCATACACTCCTGTCCTGTCCCTCGTTACCCCTCCTTTATCCGAATTCCCCCTCCCCCTTTTTCTTGATTCCTGTAGGAAAGTGATTTGACAAGGTTGTCTTTTTTAATTCGTTTTGTTTCTTTTTTATTTTTTACTGGGCCTTTCTCTCGTTTCCTTTGGCCCATGGGGAAGCGAGAAGGTATTGGGAGGAGGGAGGAGGGTGTTGTGGGGAGAACAAGACCATTGGATCAAATAAAAAGAAGCAGAAGAATTCACCCCTGTACCGCCAACACCAACTTTATTCGTCTTCGCAGAAATTCGTCTCCACCAATGAAATTCTTAGGTTCATTCACTATGCAAATAACGATCAAAAAGCAGGGACGAATTGGGCAAGCGGGCATCTTGTCCCCCAGTGGGCGGAGTGCACGACACCCACCCACTCGACCAACGCCGTGCAGTGTGTGCATCAACCATCATCGCCGCTGTCATTTGGTTCGAATCTCAAAGAACCAAATTCGGGCCGTGTGGTAGGGTCCCCGGGGCCCCAAGGGGAGGGGTTTCTGATGCCAAAGAGTTGTCACAAATTGCGAGTTTCTTCGGGCAACAGAACTCGTACATATAACACCGAGGCGGAGACTTCCTTTTGCCGGCGCTGGTAGCAGTCAGCTATACTGAACGCCTCGGAGCGCCAGTTTCGAGAAAAAATTGCAAGATTTCCCCTTTCTTTTTTCTTATTTTGTTTTTCTGAATTCTACACACTCGGAGGGGGGGGTCGTTTGCTCGGTACAGCCGTGCTTGGGGAGGGAGCCCCCCGG
>PDIP01000030.1:211581-236261 GCA_002811645.1 Corallochytrium limacisporum
ATCGCGCGCGAAAATTGGGCTCCCATTCCTTGACCGTCCAGTACTGAACAAACAAGCCAAAAATGTAACCAGGAAAAAAGGGGGGGAGAGAGAGAGAGAGAGAGAGAGAGAGAGAGAGAGGAGAGTGAGGGTAACCTGCGAAATTTCAGGAACAATGAAACCGGCACAGGCCGGGGAGGGGTGGCCGCGCGACAAAGGAGATAAAAGGGAAAAAAAGGCAGTCCCCCAAATATTTTAGACACGAAAAAGGAAAAAAGAAAAGGAAAAAGCAATACAACCTTAACAAAGACGAAGGTGCAGGGAAAGAGGAATGTATTGATGCAACCGCAGAACGCGAGTAAACCAACATATTTTTTCCTCGGCGGAAAATTTCCCATGAAGTGACAAATCATTTCATAGTCATTCAGCAATTTCCCCATTGTTATAGCAAACATATGCGATATAAACAAAGGCGTGTTGATACTACGGAAGCGAACTGGCTGTGGAATGCAACTGCGAAAGACGGAGAAGGTCGCAAATACCGCACATTTTCCCAGTACAAAATGTATTACGGCCTTTCCCAACGACGCTCCGGAGCCAAATTCTCGGTCGGATCTACGCAGAAATAGTGATGTCCGCACGCCAAAAGCCAAAATCTATCTACCGTGCTGGTAAGTATTGAATGTACTGAGATTTTGGAACAGAAAAGTTAGAAACCGATCGGTCTGGATAAGATTCTGTTGCACAGTCGCTACGCAGTGACCGAATCGGATAGGAGGGGGGAAGGGGAGGGCGCAATGCTTCTGTGCAAATTAAACTGCTAGAAACTGAGAGACTCGCAATTCAAGGTTCAGTACATTTTGTACTAATTCCGACCAAATATTGAGAGCTGGGGGCCTTGAACCCCACTCCACATCCCCACCCTTCCTTTCCTTGCGCGCAACAAAAAGCACGACTTCGGCCGGCTCCATCGCCTATAATTTTGGGCCGTTGTCGAGTGGAAATGACTACAGCAAGGCTGTCTATCCGGGGGCACAACTGTCATTCCCTGTGTGTGGTGTGGGATCCGGCATCATCCTATACAGGTGATATCGTCCGCCTACGCTTTGCCAAGTAGTGTACCTGATACCTCAGTGTCGTGTTTCATTTGTGCTGGTATAAGGGAGCCAACGTCTGAACAGGTATTGGAATCCTGCAAGGAGTGAGACATACCGCCTTGTTTGAACGGTTTTTGGCGAAAACCGACTGTCACATCCAGAGACCTTGACAGTTATTTGAATGCTTGAGCTAGGATTATAACCTATGCGACCCACCTGGTTCTCACCGTTTTAGTCAGTACAGATCTATTCAGCCATGGTGCCTAAGGTGAACGCGGAGGCCGTGCTCACCGCCGCAAAGGAGCGTGGCGGGCTGTACATTGCCCTCATGTCCTTGCACGGTTTGGTACGCTACGACAACATCGAATTGGGAAAGGATGAAGACACGGGAGGTCAAGTACGTTACGTCGTTGACCTTGCCGAGGCCTTGTCCAAGCAAGAAGGAGTGCGAAAGGTTGATTTATTAACCCGAAAGATCACCGATCCCAGGGTTGATGAGGAATACGGTAAGGAAATCACCGAGATTAATGACAAGTTCCGCATTGTGCGCGTTGGTTGTGGCCCTGAAGAGGAGTACATCCGTAAGGAGAAGCTCTGGTCCCACGTCTATGAGTGTGCAGACAATGTCATTGGCTTCTTTACCGAACAGAACGACTATCCTGATGTCGTCCATGGTCACTATGCCGATGCTGGTAAGGTCATGGCCTACGTCAGTCGCATCCTTCATGTCCCCCTGCTCTTTACAGGCCATTCGCTAGGTTATGAAAAGATTAAGAACTACCGAGAAAAAGATTGGTCGGATGAAGAGATCGAAGAACATTTCACCATGGCTGAAAGAATCGAGGGCGAAGAGTTGGCTTTTGAATGCTCCGAGGCTATTGTGTGCAGTACAAATGAAGAAAAGGAGATGCAATGGGCCAACTACGACTCGTATGAAATGGAAAAGATTGAGTGCATTCCTCCTGGAGTGGACATCATGAACAGACGGGAAATTGATTTCTCATCCATGGACGAGTGCCCCTTGGCACAGTCCATCAATCGGCAGCTCAGGTATCCGGACAAGCCGCTCATTGTCTTACTGGCGCGTGCGGACCAGAAGAAGAATGCTATCAGTCTGGTACGTGCGTATGGCCAGAGCACAATCCTTCAGGAGAAGGCAAATCTGGTTTTGGTCTGCGGTCGCCGAGAGAAGATTGAGGAGCTTAACGACCACGCCAAAGAGGTCATGCTGGAGCTCTTCGAGGCCATTGATGACTATGACCTCTACGGCAGCGTTGCTTACCCGAAGACCCACAAATCCGATGAAGTAGCTTGGCTCTACGACTATGCGGCGCGGAGCCGAGGTATCTTCGTGAATTGTGCTCTGCACGAGCCGTTCGGATTGACCGTCTTGGAAGCAGCCGTGGCTGGCCTACCCACGGTAGCTACCAAGGAAGGTGGTCCCAGCGATTCCATGAAGGTGCTGAGGCACGGTGAGTTGGTTGACCCGCTGTCGGTCGATGAGATCAGAGCCGCATGTGAGAAGCTGATCACTGACACCAAGTACTGGGAGCAATGCAGTGCCAATGGTCGCGACCGCGTCAAGTACTACTCTTGGGACCAACACTGCAAGACGTTCCTGGAGCTCTGCAATCGCGTCATCGATTCTCTTGATTGGCAGCCTGTGAAAGCTATGAAGCCGGTCGATATCAGAAGCCAACAGCTTGTTGTTACTAACATTGACAGCATGTTGAATGTGGATGATGAAGCTCTGTCGCAGCTCAAGTCTTTTGTGGATGACAGTCGCGATGCTGTGACGTTTGGTGTGGCCACCGGCCGCAGTATGGATCTTGCTGTCCCTGTTATGCGTGATCACTCCCTGCCGAAAGCCAAGTTCCTCATTACGGATGTCGGCACCAGAATTCACATTGACGAGGATGAAATCGAGGGATGGAAGGAGATCATGAGCTGGAAGTGGGATCGTGAGGCCGTCTTGGACTTCATGGACTCCATTGAAGGGGTGGCACTGCAACCGCGCTCGGTACAGTCTGAGTTCAAGTTAAGCTACTTCACGTCAGCGAAAGCCCCTCCCAAGCCGGAACTCCTCAGCATGATGCGCAGTCGTGGTATCCATGTCAATGTAATTCTGAGTGCGTCCAAGTACATGGACATTGTACCGCTGGCGGCGTCAAAGGGGTTTGCCATTCGTCATATTGCCATGCGAGCTGGCCTGCCCTTCAATCAGATCCTAGCTGCCGGAAATTCCGGCAACGATGCGGATATGGTCCGTGGTAGCGTTCTTGGTGTGGTCGTGGGCAACCATCTACCCGAACTTGATGCTCTGCAGGGTGCCAAGGATGTCTACTTTGCTGGTGAGCCTCTCGCATGGGGTGTATTGGAAGGCATCAACTACTACATGGACCACAAGAAGATTCAACATGTGGGAACTCCACGCCAGCGGCCAGCACGCAAGGCTCTTCCGGAAGATCGCAAAGCGGCCAAGCGCACAGTTGGGCGATACCGTGCATTCGATCGGAATGCACATCTTTACTGACAATTACAGCAACCGGTGCTGCAGACTGCCTACTCGGCTGAAGACCTGCGCAGGGCTGTCTCCCATCGCGTGATGGGGCGTGGTCTGCCGAGGAGTACGGAATCAATCATCGCATAGACGAGTCAAAACCTGCAGTACCGGGACCTGACAGGGTCAGCTTGCACGGTGCACATCTTCGGTGATGTGCCTGAATGATGCACTACGTGCTGATCGAGTGCTGGTTGTCCTTCTATTGTCATCAGCTTATGCCTTTGTGAACATACTTAAGTTGTTATCAGTTTTGTTTAAACCCTTAACCCATCTAGTTCTGCTTCCAACCTAATACTCATTGTATCACACAAAATCAGCAAAAGAAATAAATTGTATGAGGCTCGATTGGGGACTCTAGTTGTTGTGTGTCACTTTAGCACACTCACCGTCGATCCAGCAACCTTGCCGCCATTGGTTCTGCCATTGTGAAGTGAATAGGGAAAGCGGTGGGGGAAACCCCCGACGGGAGAAAAAATTCCGATCACGGCTAAGTCTGATCTTGTGGTGTATTTGGCTTGGGTGACATACCCATACTTGGCCCACAGGTCCTCCGAAATCCAGGCCGTGTGTCAGAACACGTACTCACTGGCTGGGAGTCCGTACGGAACAATTGGTTACGAAGTGCGCAATGCATAGGTCGGTATCACGTCTTTCCTGTACGAGTGACAAACGGGACACACCGGCCTATTTGAGGCTATTCCATGTTCCGGAGCAGTCAATGTGGACTGGGCTTGAAAAGATTAGCAGCATGCTGTGAAACAAGCGATACAGTAGCAAGATGGGGGCATGTGTCACAATCACTTTCACCGTTCTCTTCGGATTCTTGGCCTTGATCCTTGGAATTTTGGTACCACACCAGCTGGATCGTACAATAATGGGATATGAGCCATATAACATTGATAAATGTAAACAAGTTGCTGATGGCGCCTATGGATCGGAAGACTTACAATTTATTCCTCCGAGCGTTGACGAGTACAACGCTCCCCGAGAAGTTGCCATTCTTTCAAGCGACAATCGTATCGCCTATTTTACTCCGGGTGAACCCCCAAAGTACCACTTGGTTGGGCTGGGTAATCTCTTCTCATACGATATTCGCACGGGTGAGACCAAGAAGATCAGAATGACCGGCATTGATCTCAACAGCTATCCGTTCCATCCTCATGGCATCTCTGTGGGTGACAAACGCCAGGGCTACGCTGGGAACTACAATCGTCTTTGGGTAGTTAACCATACGGATGAAGGAGATGAAGTACTGATCTTCCACTACCACTTTTCCCCAGAGGATAGGAGCATCCATTTGCAGCTCATACATCGCGTCAGAGACCCGCGCTGGTTCGATTCCAACGATATCGTCGCCATCAGTGATTGCCAGGCCTACATGACCCAGTGGCGCGGTGTGGATAGACGCATAGACCCCATGGGTGGCCTAGTAGAGCAGCTGCTGAAGCAAAAAAAGACAAAAATCTGGTTCATCGACTTCTGCGAGGAAATGACCGCACCTAAAGTTCGTACTGTCTTCGATGAAATCGGCGGTGCAAATGGAATTACCCTTTGGAATGGTAAGATCGTGGTTGCTGAGGTCTGGGCGCATCGTATCCTCGTCTTTGATCGCGATCCGAAGACAAACGGCCTGACTCTATCGTACCACGTTGATCTCGATCGCTCTTTGCCTGACAATCTAGACGTTGGTGACGATGGAAAGATCTACATTGGTTCACATCCATCTTTTGTTGATTTCTTGCTCCATGGCCTGACCAGTTTCCAGCGACCGGCACCAATGGAGGCCAAGGCAGTCACCCTCGACGGCGATAAATCCGTTGTGGAGCAGCTCCTGCTTCATAGCGGTGATTCCAATTTTGGTTGCAGTGCCACTGCAGCTTTCACCCGTGTGGATGGTCAGCGCCACGTTGTGATCGGATCCGTCACCAGCAACGGTCTTCTTGACTGCATCATCTAAATCACCGTTCACATGCCAGTTTTTGTGGTATGAACCGGTGGTATATGGTGGTACAGACGCACATAACGCCGCAGTGGTCACATACACCCGTCCTCGTCACTACTACCACTTCAACCGGCGGTCTCTGACCTGCAGAGCTCAGAAGATCTCCCCCGACGCCGTGCCAACAACTTTTGAAGAAAGCACGGATGTGTGTATGCCCACCCCATTTCATTCCCCCATCCACGTCTACCATTCCAAGTACACGTTTTTAGTAGGATAAAGAATGGAAGTTTTTCTTCCCTTGTTGCACGTTTCGCTAGAAAGGGCAGCCTTTGGGAACGTGCGGACCTGGGTGGCGAAAAAGGCATGTTGAGCACAGACCCTGGGATCGAAAACACATCCGAGCGGGACAACACAGAGAGCATAATACAAAGTTTGGTGCTGAGCTACGGTAGTGTCCGAAGTGTGAAGCGCCGCTCCGTCATCGGTATCCAATATTGGCATCTGTGTTCGGTAGCGCAGAGAAATACCACGGTCCTCATTTGCCTCATCCTCCTCGCCTGTGTGAACGTCCGTCTGCACCTGCGCACACGAACAGCAACTCGTACCGTTTCAGAAGGGGACTCCTGCACGAGACATCCTGGGTGTTCGTGGGTTTTGAGACAGGTTCTTTCTTTGGAACGGGATACATCATTCGGGTATTTAAAGAGGCCCGGCGCTTTCTATCTATGGACTTCTGTGGCGCAAGGGGTATACAAACCTAGTTTCCTGATCTGTTTGATTACGTTAGTAATGGGAGTCTTGGGCTACGCATGTATTGGCTTGCTGCTGGCAGTGGCCGGTGGGCTTGTGTCTGTGCTTATCCCACTTGGCCTGTTTATTCCAATCGCAGGTATGCCAGAGCGTGGATGGCACCACTGCACTCGCATTGAGAATGGATACTACGGTATCGAGGACATGCAGTTCGTAAATCCGCAGTGGGATGGGCCTGCTGACAACCGAAAGCTGGGAATCCTGTCCTCAGATAATCGCAAACTCTACTGGAGAGGTTTCGACCCCAATCACGACTTGCCGTGGTACAGCCGTCTTGTGACCTATGATCTGGAGACGAAGCGTACCAAGGAGATGAAGATGATTGGCTTCAACCCGGACACGCAGGAATTCCGTCCTCATGGTCTGGGCGTGGGCCAGAAATGGCAAGGCTATTCTGGTAAGAAAAATCGCATTTACGTCGTGAACCACACGAAGAAGGGCGACTTTATTGAGGTCTTTGACTGGAAGATGAACACAAGTGGCGAGAGTGAGGCGACCTACGTCGCCAGCATCAGTCACAAGAACATGGCCGATATGAATGATGTTGTGCCCGTCAGTGACTGTGAGTTCTACGTAACTCGATTTTTCGGTACCGATAAGGATGATGCTGTAGAGCGCCTAAGAGAGCTCTACCTAGGCAAGGAGAGTGGTTCTGTGCTCTATGTGAATTTTTGTCAGGACCCGAAGACACCAAAAGTCAAGACTGTAGCTGAGGGTCTCAACATGCCTAATGGTATCAACATGGTAAATGAGAAAACTGTGGTAGTATCTGGTTTCGGAAAGAACCACATCCGTGTCTTTGAGCGCAACCCGAAGACCAACGACCTTGCCTTCCGTTACGACATCCCTCTTGGCGCAAGCTGGCCGGACAACATTGACGTGGGTAGCGATGGTTTCCTCTACGTTGCATCCATTACTGGCATGGTTAATTTTTGGGGCCATACAGTGATGGGTGTTCTGAAACATGGCGGTATCGAAGCCCTGCGCGTAAATCTTGGAGAGAATTTCAACGGAGAGAAGGCCGGCGTGGACTTACTGGTCAGCCACCCGGGCCTAGACGACTTTGGCACTACCACCGTTGTCGCGTATGGATCGTACAAGAACGAAACGCACGTCCTGTTGGGTTCTCTAATGAACGAGGGCATCGCGGATTGTGTTTTCTGATCAAGGATAGGGTTTTCAGCTCCTTTCAATAGAAACTTCTTTGCGGATTCTTAAGAGCTAGATCTACTACTATGGAAAATGTATTCAGACTTGACCTGCGATGGTCACGCAAGTCTTTTCCCGCATGGCGGCGCCTCGACTGAGTGTTGCTTCGTCAATCTCTTGCAGTCGTCTCACCCACGAGCGGTAAAATATCTGAACGTCTGACCTGAAAACAGGCTCTAGCACGACGTCCAGATGTCCCCAGTTGTCTTTCTCGACCGTGTACCAAATGCCCGGGCTGACGCGTGCTGGGAGAGCATCGAAGAAACGGCCGGCCGTTGCGTCTTCCGTGTGAGCCTTGCCCAAATCAATGTCTTCCACATGGTGGCACTGTAGCTCGTGGTCTAGATCACCGTAGAGTTCGTGATTGTCGCAGTCATGTGGGTGCACTTGTGAACCAACGGGCACGAGGCCATCATTGGCCCACCACTGCGCGTCGTGTCGTTCCGGATCTACATGTGCCAAAGGCTTTGTCGATGACATACGAATGGTTCCGATCAACGAAGATATTACATTGAAGGGATCAAGCAGACGGCGCAGAGAAGGCAGGTGCCGACCACCAAGCCAATCGTGGGGCTGTGTGATGTAACTGGCGAAGCTGAAGTAAAAGATGTCGTTATGCAAGACCAGCGGATTCTCACGATTGTACTTGAGATTCGACCCCGTAGCCAGGTCGAAATTCGCGGTATCCCGTGAATCGAAGAATCGCGACGTCCAGAAGAAGCTTTTCAACGTGTCCCAGCCGTTCTTCAAGTTTTCGCTTAATCCATTTTTCAAGGAGGTAAACTCCCAATGATCAAAGCGTGCGTCGACAATAGAGGTCAAAGGTTTGAAATCCACCCAAGAGATAATATGTACCAGACGACTCAGTGTCCATCCAGCGCTGAGGGGCCAGGTCATACCCGAGTCGTCCTCTACCTGACCCAGTAGATAGGTGGCATGAGAGCCTTTCAGAGGTGAATTCACAGTCGTCATGCTCATCATCCAGTTGGCCGAGGTCTCGTAGCCCGGGAAAAAGTCACCACTGGAAAGGAGGTCGTGGAGACGGCGCAAGAGATTACCACCGAAGCTGTGTCCAATAAAGTGTGCCGGGTGGTCTGCGTCCCATTCTGGGTACACACCCTCGTAGGTCCGTCCATACCGATTATGCCCGTGTTCCTTGCTATGCCCCTCTCCGTAATCTACTGTACCACCTTTGAGCATGTAGAACACCTCTACTGCACGGTCGTGTGCCGAAGAGATGGGTCCCGGGACCAGGTGAAAGGTCTTCCGGTGCGATCCGTACTTCTTGTCATGAAGGGTAATGGCATCTTCGAGACCTCCCCAATACTGACTGCCGCCATCAAACCGCCCAAAACACATGAAACCGGGCACTGTGACCACTGGTCGGGCATGAGTTGAGTCCTGCATATGTGAGCAGCGGCCCTTGCACCGTTGAACTGGTGTACCCTAAATATGTTCACTTTGCATCTAGTCCAAAATCTAATTGCTGTCTTATGAGTTCATAGTCGGATTCCACAAATATGTCTGCATGCTTTCAAACTCTATACCACAACATGGTCCAGACCACCATCCCTGACGCGCGTCGGATTTCATGTACCTGACCGAGCTCCGCGCTCTGCATGCAGACTGGCCCTGCTAAGCTTCATCGGAGCAGCAGAAGTATCAACACACAGGGCTTGTGGATCCGTAACTCTGTTATTCTACTCACAGCCAATTCTCTCGAATGCACGGTTTGCAGTGGACACTTAAACGCATCCCAAGCAGGTTGAATTGGGTGTCCTTTTCCCCCCAACCCCTCGATTTTGGGGGGGGGGTCTACTATTCGTGGTGAGTTTCCCCTAGACCAAGACTGATCCGTGGAGTACTCCTGAAAAAAATCGTTCCCAATCTCCCTTTTTTTTTCTCCGTCCGGTGGCAATCACATTCTATTGTCGCCCACTTTAGGTACGAAATTGGATCGTCGGATTGGTAGGCGGGTCTGTCAAGACCTGTCGGGACATGATGTCACGGGGAAGAGTGGGGAAGGAGGCGGAGTGGCTAATCCGGTTAGACGGCGAGACAGTGTGAGCACGGATCGGGACCCCCTTCACAACAGCCACGGGATCTGTCACGAATTATTGGGCGAGAAAGTCAGTTTACTGACCGTGACTGTGCGGCAGTGATCCTGAAATTGGGGATGATTTCCCACTATCCAAGATTGGAAAGAGTAGTTCCTTTCTTTTTTTGGGGCGCTCCCAAATTGGTGTATACCGAAACGAGACACCGCCGTGGGGGATCCAGCAAATGGTGCAATGGCAGAACTTTGAGAGAAAATGTTACTCGCCTGGGGCTCCAGATTTTCTTAGTCAGCCGGTACATTCACTATATCCTGACTTCCCAACATGGCCAAAAGCAGTAATCTTTGGGCGGGAAGGATTTAAATCGGAGTGAAGGGAGGGCGCCACCTCAGACCTCTCCGAGAGGTGGCTGTTTGACTCGGGTCTCCGAAAACTTGTCCAAGGCATACTGAAAGTCGTCCCAATTGACGGGTCGAATATAAATGCTACGGCCAGTATCATTGTCATCTTCCATGTTCAGTCCATGACCACGATATTCCCTGCCAGGGCTCTCCATATTGTACACATCTTCCGTGATGTCGTTCAGGCGCCGAAGAAAAGCCATTCGGAATACAATGTTCACATCTGCCCCTGATAAACAGCGCTTTTGCATTGATTTCGCCATTTGACGCAAGGTGTGTTCATCATTGAACAGGTGCCGAACATCCGTCAGACTCGCCTGCTTTTCGAGGATACCCATGATGGCTTGAACAGTAGGAAGACCAACATAGATTTGCTGCTCAAATCGTCTGAGTAAGGCTTGATCGAGGTCAGAAGCGCAATTGGTCGCTGCAATGAGAAATACATGCTCCATGCTATCCAAGGAGTCCATGCAAAGAAGAAGCTCTGTTTTGAGCCTACGATCATGGGCTTGTTCATCAGTAGACCGTCGTGTACCGATACTGTCAATCTCATCAATGAAAATAATTCCCTCGTTCCCTTCTTGTGCTGCTTGATGGAAGATACCTCTCAGTCTCTGCTCACTCTGGCCATGATATGGTCCAAGCAAAGTTGACGCGCTGACAAAGTACAATGCCACATTGGCTTCGACTGCGATAGCTCGCGCCAAAGCGGTCTTTCCGCAACCTGGGGGCCCATACAGAAGAATGCGCCTCCATGTCTTAATACCGCGAAATGCTTGGGGAACTAGTCGGGGTAGAATCAGAGCTTGCTTGAGGGTCCGCTTCGCCTCGTCAAGGCCAACTAGATGTGACAGCTTATTTGATCCCCAAGGTGCTGATGAATATATGAAGGAAGACTCTTTTGTAGGAGAAGCGTCAATTGTCTCTGTGGTCGATCCTAGATATCCTTCATTCTCAAGATCCCTGAGTAGGTCACTTATCTGGTCGCAAAGTGAATTCAATACATGCTATTACTCACAGTGTGTTAGAGATCATGTATTACAAAGAAGTCAATCTTATTATATGTCTCCAATCCGCTGTTCTTGCTTACCTGGTTGTTGCTATCTTGTGGCACAATGTGATCCTGAAGGTACGACAGTACAGTCTTGTATTTGTCGACAAGGAACGGCGATACACGCATGCTAAACATCGTCATCGAGTCTGCATATATAACAACGAAATCTTCACCGTTGACAACAACACCCAGCTACCAACACTTTGCGTCCTTGGCTTTTAAGTACGGCTCAATGGGGAGCGTGATGCAATTGGAGAGCGTGATGCAATGCATCACTATCCTTTTCTGAACCGATGAGAACCCTGGTGAGACCCGCAGCCCCAACGAGCGAGGTCCTAGGTCCCGGCGGAATCAATGAGGGTTTCAGTTATTTAATTACTGAAATACGGAGTGGCAGTCTCGCAAACTGAATCATTCCAGGGAACTTCACCGCAGGCAAGGCTTTTCTCCCGCACCTGCACGGCGCATGTTTGAAATATTACTCCCTTAGCGGTCTATCCCGTTCAATCCAATACAAAATATATAGGTAAACAATCCTCATGACTCTTAAGACCTATTCGGGTGTACAACTCCGATCCCAAATCAGCGAAACCAATCCAAATTGGCGGATGCTGCTCGCATTCCAGTACTAAAAGTACTGTAACAGCCCCGAAAAAGGGCGGGAAATCAAACCGTCCTAAGGTCTCTACGAGGCCTCCGAATTTGATTTGTGTTGGGGGCCCCCGCGGCTCGGACCGACGTCCCCCCGGGCGCAGCACCCGCCCGGTTGGTTGAGGGGGGACCAGGTCCCCCACACCTCCCCTGAAGCACGGGAGACCCAGATTCCATAGTAAACCCTTCTTGGAATCCTGCCACAGGTGCGTACATTTCCAGCTCGAAAGTGACCATAACAAAATGACCGGACCTGTACCAGACAACTATACCCACGGAATCTTACGACGCAGCCGTTTCGACAAAATCACTAGTTTCAGTGGTATTGAAATTCAGTACCGAACAATCGTTAAATCGTCGTAGGTTTGCATATCCCCCCCCCCCTTGTGGGCACTTCCCGAACTCTCTTCTCCGGCAGTCACGCCGCCTAAGGAAGTACAGCGGCCTCAACGGAAACGCAAGCACTCTCCGAGGCCGTTGGAGAAATTTTCACCTCGACTGGTCGTCCGTGAATCAAGAGGCCTTCCACGAACTCGGTTCGGTAGCTGCCGAACAGGGCGTTGCTTTCGGACTCCAGGTATGGCTTTGCAGAATCCTTGCGGAGGGATTACCCGTTCATATCGGAAATCACAATCACGTCCACTGCCCGCGTCCGAGAGAAATGGCGCACTTTTGCAGTTTGCAGACGCTGTTAGCAAAGAAACTGTCCATGACCGCGTTGGCAAGTTCATGACATTGTTCACGCCGTACTCAAGATCTTAAGGCCAAGTTCTGTGCTTGGAAATAAACAGACTTGGGTACTTGAATTTACTACCACATGGTGTGCGTAGAAAACGAACTGCTCTGTAAGTATCGGATCAAATATTCTTTTTGAAAATTTCAATTGGCAATATGAACGACGAAGAACAGCTTAACATTCTGAAGACTAACCTTGCAGACCGTAACACGGATGTAATGCACTCTCGCAAGAAGAAAGCTCGTCTTGCTATCGATCCCATGATGTTTAGTGGTGAGAAATCCGCGATCCTGGACGGGTACTCCGACTTTCGTGCTTTCATGCGTGAGCAGGTTCCGGACTACATTGGCGAGCTGGTTGAAGCCATGGGCTTTGATACTCCCGAGATTCTGGCGGCAACATTTGACACCACCCGTGGCTCGAAGAACACCGTTGATGATATCGAACGCTATGTCACTGAGACCTACACAGATCAGAAGGTCGGCACATGGGACCCCGCCAGTGGACGTCGTTTTCTCTTCCCTCCTGGTCATCGTGCCAAGCTGTTACTAATGGTTGAGCGTGTCCGCGAGATGGTGAAGCAGAATCAAGCCAATGCTCGCAACCGTCGTGGCCATGCTAAGCCAATTATTGGATTCGGTCAGAAGAATCTGAATGACAGTGACCTGAAAAAGCTCGAGAAGTTGGTAGCCGAGCAGATTGAGAAGTGGGCTCTGAAGCGCCACGAGTACGGTGACTTGAAGAAGGACGAAGACTACAAAATCGAAGCCGTCCGCGATATTCGTAATCCCACCACTGCTACTCTTTCTGTGACCTGCATGACGTGCCAGAAGCGTAACATGCTGGCCAACTCCAACGGTCGCTTCGTGGTGTCCAACTGGACCCGTCATGTCATGAAGGAGTGCCCGAAGACGAAAAACCGTGAGCTGCGGCCAGCTTCTTCGATGGCTCCTCCTGTTGCTGCCAAACCTTAAACGTACAAACATCCTTTCCATTTTGAATCCAATACTACGCATAGTTCTAATCCATGATAACTTGCAGTCTAAGAAATTATGTTTATGCCATGTACGAATGAATTAAATGGTTACGAACAAACCAATGCGAATAGTTCGGCTCAATCTTTACAATCTTCCAGCAGCTTCAATAATCATGGCAGTCACATCATCGGTGGTGCCTTCACCACCAAGATCCTTTGTCAGACGACGGCCACCGTTCTGCAGGACGTGCTGAACAGCGTCATTGATCTTGCGGGCCGCAGCTTGCTCACCAATGAAACTCAGCAACTGGGCGCTGGCACGGATGGTGGCAATGGGGTTCGCAATGCCCTGGCCGGCAATGTCGGGAGCGCTGCCATGAACGGCCTCGGCCAGGCAGAAGTTGTCACCCTCGTTGGCGCTGGGGACAATACCCAGACCCCCGACCACAGCAGCAGCACCGTCACTGATTATATCTCCATACATGTTGGGGGCGACCATGACCTCGAAGTTCTCAGGATCGCGGAACAGGCGGTAGACCATGGAGTCGACCAGCTGCTCCTCGACAGCGATCTCAGGATAGTCCTTGGCGACTTCATAGCAGCACTCCCGGAACAGACCATCACTAACGCTCAAAACGTTGGCCTTGTGCACAATGGTTACTTTAGCCTTGCGTTGAGGATGCGTATTCATGCGCTCCCGAGCGATGTCGAATGCCTTGGTGGCAATGCGTTTGCTAGCCCGTTCACTAATCTTTCGGTCAGCGATGGCTACCTTACCTTCGTCGTCAGTCTGGATCAAACGCTCTTGCTTCACGTACAGGCACTCCGTGTTCTCGCGCAGAATAACAGCGTCAATGCCAGGCAGAGAGCCAGCCACCGGACTGCTAACTACAGGGCGGACATTGGCATATAGATCCAGTTTCTTGCGTAGTGCAACAATGGGGCTGGAATATCCTTCCACCTTGTGGCTCGGGCTCTGCACAGAACCAAAGAGGGCACCTTTCACTCCTTCCTCTTTCAGGGCCTCCACAGTGCGGTCTGGCAAAGCAGTACCTTCCTTCTCAAAGGTTTCCCATCCAGCTTCCAAGGGAATCCACTCGACATCGACCCCGACGCTCTCGATCACCTTTACAGCAGCAGGGACGACCTCCTTGCCGATGCCATCTGAAGGAATTAAACCAAGACGATGCTTTGCCATGCCGCGCGCACCAACAGTGAAATTGCGGCTCTGTGTCAGGATACCAGCCCTAAGCAGAGAAGCCATTGTGAAGAAGTTCAATATTATTTGGTTCTCTAAACCTTGACAGTAATGTCCATGAATGCGTCAGGATCCGAGTCTTCAGGGAAATACCTGCACACGTTTCCAAGAACAGAGACACTAAAGAACAGTTGTTTCACCAAGTTGGCGGCACAAGCAATCCCTGAAATGGTTGGCCCAGAAAAGGAATACTCACAGCACAATTCGTTTCCGACAAGGCATCACCAGCCTGCCTGTACGCACCTTTGGTGGACCAACATAAAACACACGTGAGGTGGTGGGGCCGGAGGCACCTCCGCTTGCGTGGTTTGGTAGAGGTTCGCCCTTCCGCAGGGGACGTGGAGATTTGACCGTCGGTGCCACTCGACGTGCAGAGGGGGGAGGGGGGGGGGGAGGAGGTCGTAGGCTGGAGCGGCGGTAGCACGATCGCCCATCTCTCGGGGAGAGTGGCCGGGCAGGAGGAAGGGAAAAACCGGATGTCAGTTGGGCACTGGCTTTTTTCCCCCTGCCCTGCGCACATAGCCCGGCGAGGACGAGAGCAAAAGGGGCCAGCGGGCCTTGGTGTATTCTTAAGAAAATTGTTGTTGTTGGTGTCCGATGAAAGGGTAGATAAAGGTGATGAACAGGCCCGATAATAATAGAGTACAGAATGATCGTAGAGTCGATGACGTGTGTAAAGAGTGCGAAAATACACCATGCGAAGAGTTATGCGATAAGTATAGAGTATAGTTTAATTGGCTCGAGTCAATGGTGCAAACGAACAATATGATTATCAGACTGCTGCTGGCAGCAGTCGCAATGGCGGCACAGATCAGTGGTAAGGGTAAAGAATTTGTTGATGAGACATATGAGGAAGAAAAGGGAGTAACTTTTCCTTTATCACGGAGTGGAATACACACTGAACTTAATTTTGAACTTCCAGATCGGGAAGCGATTTGCTTTGAGGAGTACGTCAAAGAAGATGAAACCCTGCATTTGGAGTATCAGGTGTTTCTAGGAGGCAACTTAGACGTGGACGTGCAGCTGACCTCTCCCGGAGGAAAGGTTATGTATCAAGCAAGAAAGCAGAAGTTTGCAGAGAAAGAGGTCACGGCTCCTGAAACTGGGTTCTATAGCATATGTTTCTCCAACGAAATGTCCTCTGTGACTCATAAGCGAATTTATATTAATGTTGGAGCTGGTGACTACATGAGACGGCTTCCGGAAGAAGCAGGGAAGAACACAGTCCTGGATAAACTTGGATCGATGGCAGAGTCCATACGATCCCATATCAACAGCATCATTGATGACCAGACCCATCACCGCTTGGGTGAGGCTAAAGGATTTGAAAGGGCGAAGTATCTGAACAGTGCAATTTCATGGTGGTCTGGTTTACAAGCCATTGTCATGCTTCTTATATCGTTTACACAGGTATACTTCATTCGCGGGATGTTCGTTCTCTCCTCGGAAGCCGAGATGCGCAAGGGCAAGCATCGCTACCACGGCCTCGGCAAGGTTGACATCTGAATCGCCCTCACATTTTTCGCATTAAATCTTGTCTGTAGTGCCTAGCAGAGTCATTTTAATCTCAGCGGTGACAGATGTGTAGGACACCACGTCCTAAGGAACCTGTATATCGCTCTAAACACTTTTTGGGCAAGTCTTCGGGGGCTTGTTTTCGCCTCGGTTTGATTTTCCCCCGCGCAAATCGAACCCCCGCTCCCCCCGGGGGGGGGGGGCAGAAAGTCAGGTCCCGTCAGTACTCAACACGGTCCACTGGCCCTGGCGCGGGGGTCGGAGGGATACATATTTCAGTGTGATTTAGGGTAGTATGGAAAGAAGTACAGTTCCAACCTGGCCAGCGGACGGGAGGTATCGCTCTGGATTCGAGCGGGAAAAAAGGACGAGCTGAAACGTCGCTGGTTGCGAGGGCCGCACTCGGAACAAGGCGCCACAGTGAGACCCCGTGGAGGAGGAAACTGAGTGTGACGTGTTGGTGTGCGGATGTTTAGCAACGTGGATGCTTGCCTTCGTTGTGAATATGGAGCTATTTAGTACATACCAGAGCTAAGTTTTCACCGGCCAAACACGATAATGTATACACCTCTTGTCCATAACCTGGACTGTGGGCATTTCCACTAGAGTTTCAAATCAGGGAGCCGAACATGGTATAGTTGAGTGGAGTGTCAACACATAGGACACAAAATCCCACACTCCCGATCTATTCTATATAGATAATATGGACGACGATTGGGTTGACTTAGATGACCGTCTCATTCGAGACCGGTACAATGAGGGTTTGGATAGCGACCTGGATGACGATTTCGAAGCAATGGAGCTCCCCCACGTCCGCGACGAGAATGGAACGGAGGACAAACTTACAGCACTTTTGCATGAATTGGAAATGGAGGCGAAAGCTGCCGGGACAAATGAATACAACAATAAGCGAAAGGACTTCAAAGAGTTACCAGAAGAGGGCGTCGATCTGAACAGAGGCAAACGAGAATACGAACACATTGGAGCGACGGTACATAAGAGTGACGCAAAGCTGGCTGGGCTTGCAGGGACAGCTCTTAAGGAAGAGTCCACAGAGGCTGATGTCACTGCCTCCGCGACAGACCAAGAGAAGGGTGCGCATGGCGATTCTTTGGAAGAGCTGGCAGAGGAAATTAAGGAAATTCGAGAGATCAGGAAGATGACCGGGAACCGCCCTCCAGAGGCTTGGGGCGGCTCGCTAAAAGAATACATTTCCAAGCAAGTTAGCGAGAACATGTCGAGCATCATCGGAACCACAGCCGAGGAACGTCGGGGAAATGTATCGAAAAACTCTGAGGCCAGCAAACTGTTGATTGACGCAATTCAGAGCATTGGAAGTAGTACTTTGGCGTCTGCCATTGTGGATTATGTAGTGGCGAAGGAGACCGCAAGAGCCACAAATGATATTGATACCGCATACATTCAGAATCAATTGTCAGGAAGTCCTGCACAGGCGGCCCTGGCAATGAGGAAAGCAAAGAAATCGCATGGTAAGATGGGAACGCGGAAGCCGAAGAAACATTTGAAGGGCAAGGCAAAAGCGCCCATGCGACAGATGGGCACAGAGTATGAATCCCAATACCCTGTTCAAGACCACAAGGACAGTCAAAGAGTAAGGGATGAGGATCAGATAATCGTGGGCGAGGCACCAAACTATGATGAAGACGAATACGTAGTCAAAGAGATCTACCGCAAAGCCAAGCCACAGCCATCATCATCGCCTTCCCGTTCCCAACGTGCTCAGGCGCAGACGCTTCGCGAAGAGGATGTCCCCGCACCACGTCCACTGACAAAGATTTCATCACGTACGGAGCGTGGTGCATCTATGCTCGATCTCCTGGACTCATACAATTTGGAGGGGCTAGAGAAGAACTTCACTTCTGGTGGGCAGGCTGCTTTTGAAGATGTCGAGTTGGAAGGAGTTTTCGAGTCGGCTCAGTTGGGCGGCGAGCTCGATCTTGGAGTGGATACACAGCCCGAGTTCAATGATTCCAGACACCAATTCGCCATAGATACTGTGGAGCACGTCCATGTCGTCTCCCCTGGGGCGGCGAGAACAGAAGCACATGTCTCGTATGTTCCAAAGTCAAGCTTTGGTCAAGATGATAGAACGGCCCGAGGCAAATCAACAAGCCCGGTGCCAAGCTCCGGGCAATTCTCTGAGGGTGGACGCAAAGTGGGACTCAAGACCGGTGATGTCTTTATTCGAGTACGGGATGTCGGAGTGCAGTGCGTGGCGAGAGTCAGGAACGTGGCATTACAAGTTGGACCGGACAATGTACGGGGCAATGTCAAGTTTACGCCTGGTGGAGCTGTCCGTGAACAGGGTACCCAACCGTCTGTGAGCGACTTGCGTTTCTTCAATCGGAACCCTGAACAGGCTGCCAAGCTCTACGGAGCGCAGCACGCAGACTTTCCCCAACGCCAGAACCCACGGCCGGTCCGTGCGGCCCATGGAGGATTGGCTTACACACTCATTATGGATCCCCCGCGCACGCAGAACGTTCCGAAGGGTGCCGCCAAAGAGCGCATCTTGAAGCCCACTAAGTTGTCCGAGGAGAACGGAAGGAGTATGAAAACTGGCACTGGGCCTGATCGCCACATGCAAGAAGCAACAGCCCGACGAGAGGAGAAGAAGGCTGCAGAAATGAGACTCAACATCTGATCAACCTGCTAATATTAAAAAGGAAATCCGTGGTAGGCAACATCCGAACCTCCCAACTGACCTAATGTTTGGATCAATCATCGCTTTCGTAACGTACGACATACATAATATACACGCATACCTGAGGTTGTGTGGAAACTGGTCCAGCTAGTTCACTGCGAACCAAACCGGGACACCACGAGTGCCCCGGGCCACTCTCTACAGACACGCTCTGACCCCACATCACAGCTCGCTCAGAGATGGCAGGAGATTTTTACCTCGACCCCGCTCCCGCCCCTCGGTACTTCCAATACTGTATCTGTCGCCCATCGTCCCGCTCCCGCAGGGTTTGTATGATAGGGCTACACAATGATTCGTACCGCGCGGAATTTTTTTTTTTACGCTTCTCCCTCCCTCGCTCTTTAATGGCACAAGACCCCATTGTTCAACTTTTTTATGAGTAGTCTCCGTACCGAACGTACCCATCTCTGAGTTGGCAGTTCCGCATGGGGGTGTCATTTCATCTCATTCGAAGTCTGCAAATGCTTCCACTCGTTCTTGGATGTGTAGTGAAGCATGAGCACGCCTCCTTGGGCATCCGACCCGATCAGTTACGTTCTCTCGATACAATACGAATACTAAAGGGTTTTTATAATCTTTCGTACCATGCCATTCTGCGCAAACTTACGTCGTTTATCCCATTCCCGCCGTTTCTCATATTAGGCAGGTTCAGTTTGGTCTCAGCCATTGACTGATGAGTAACATCACCGTAGGCTGATTTGGTCCCCACACGGTGACCAGCGGTCCCCAGGATACCATTCCAGACGGGAAAAATGTCAAACTGGCAATGGGCACCCAAGCTCTGGTACATTTCTACCGTACCGGGGCGGTACGGCTGGAAGAGAACAAGGAGGGGGGGTGGTGGGCAGGGGAATGGGGAGCGTCCGGCACGGGGGGGGTGTCAGCTGACGGACATTTTTTCGAGTGAGATCCGTCCGAACTAAATCCCGCTCGTAAGCCGTTTCCGGCGGTGGGAGGGCTCGGGGTTCCAAAGGTAGGGTCGACCACTGTGTCTTTATTCGGTAAGGCAGATAAAGCCTCCCGTACTAAAGGGCCCGCATTGACGACCAATATTGGAAACACACGTATGCCAACCGTCGGAACAGAAAAGTTTGTGAGTTTTGAAATAAAAAATGCATATTTACTGAAAAATTGGAGGAAGGGTTGGTTGGTTGGTTGGTTGGTTCTTTCGTTCGTCCGCGTCTGTTTTCTTCACTAACGTAATCCTTCGGATTGTTCCGTCCCGTCAAGGAGAATCTTTGGCCGGCGAGTTTCGAATTCTTTGTCGGCCTTAAACACTGGCGCCCGCTCTGTCCGAACCGGGAGCGGGTAGAGGTGGAAAAATCGATGTGTCGCGTCGCGATGGTACTTTCAGTACTGAGACTCTGGTCGGATTGTCTTAGGGCTTGCTAGGACCGCACCAGATATTAAGGTCTGCTTTAGGGCAGCTGGTGAGTTTGGGAAGGGCGAAGGAGGAGGAGGGGGGGGGGGAGGAAGGGGAAAAGCTCTCTGCGTGTCTGTGTCGTGCGGGTTCGGAGGCGGTTCAGGAGATTGGGGGGAGGGATGACTGTGTGTCCATTGGCCCGGTAGGGAGACTGTACGCCAAAGATCTTCGCAGTCAATCTGTGAAGAGGAGGGAGGAGGGCGGGGGAGGGACGATGAAGGAAGGAGGACGAAGGAACGCGAAGCGTGACCGGCATAAGGTGCCAGACGCACCGGTTCATAGGGAGGAGGAGTCTGTTCCAAACCGGGCAAGCGGTTGCCATCAGGTGATGATATAGTTTGTGCAGTTCGGTACGATTATGAATTCGCGTGGGTTCGTCATAGTCCGTACAGTTATGTCATTCACTATACGTGGCATGCATCTCTAACCGTATTTAAAATGTCACTGTTCAACGATCGAGAATTATGTTCAACTTCCTTTATCCAATTCTTATAATTTCTATTCTTACATTTTCGCAATGAGTGCGAAAGATTCTATCGATGATAGTCAGGATCCATACATTCGGGACTCCACTACGGGGACGGAAGATCCTGCCAACAGTGAGCCGTCGGGCAGCGAAGATGGCAATGGTGAACCTGGGTGGCTGCGTCGGCTGTCTTTGACGGTCGACTCCGTCCTCAGCCGATTCTTCTTCAGGTTGGGGTTGGCGGTAGCAAAACGCCCGTATACTACAATGGGGATGGTATTCTTCTTTGCGCTACTGTGTTCTCTCGGCATCCTCATGCTGGATGTGGAGTCCCGGGGTAGTCGACTATGGGTACCGCAAGACTCGCTTGCCCTCGAACAGCAAGACTACGTGCTTGAATACTTCCCCAATGGCCAGCGGGAGACCATTCTGCTATACACAGCACCAGATCAAACTAGCGATGTTCTTAATGCAGACATCCTGTCTGCTATGCTGCGTGTACACAACGATATTCTGGCCATCCAGAGTACAGTGGATGATACGACCTTCACATATCAGGATATCTGTGTCGAAATCAACGGAGTGTGCCAAATTCAGAACATTCTGTACCTCTGGAACTACGACGCTGCAGTCATTGCTGGCCTGTCCAATGCTGATATTTTGAGTGCAATTAATGCACAGCCGGCCTTTGTGGACTCCCTAGGCAATGTCATTCCGATTGATTTCCTACTCGGTGGCATCGAAACCAACGCCAATGGAGACGTTACTGGAGCCAAAGCATTGCGCACGCAATATCTGGAGAATGCAGAGCCTCCGGAGGTTGTGGACGCTCCTGAGCGGGACAAAGCTGAACAGTGGGAAGACGATGTCGTCCAGTTGACCGTAGAAGCTAATCCACAACCAGAGGCTGGGATCATCTTCATTGCGCTTTCGTCTGAGAAATCTGAAGATGATGCTGCCTCAGAAGCCATCAATGCCGACATTGCCCTTCTGTCCGTTGGTTACATCCTGATTCTTTTCTATGTGACCATCAATCTCGGACGATGGAACTTGCGAGACTTCAAACTTGGTCTGTCCTTTGGGGGCATTGTCGCGTTTGGTATGGCCATCGCCGGGTCTTTCGGCTTGAGCTCCCTATTCGGACAGCTGTACGGGCCCGTGCACTCCACTCTGCCGTTCCTGATTCTCGGCATTGGTGTGGATGACATGTTTGTTGTCTATAACTCCTTCCGCGAGATTAGCAAGACCCGTGGTTCCGTTGAAGAACGCGCTGGTTTGGCACTCAGTTACGCAGGTGTTAGCATCGCCCTGACATCAATGACAGACTTCTTTGCCTTCCTGATTGGGGCCACCACTGCGCTTCCTGCACTGTCCTCTTTCTCCATCTATGCGGCAATCGGAATCTTTCTGGTGTTTGTGTTCCAATGCACATGGTTTGTGGCATGCATAGTTATCGATGAGCGCCGCGTGCTAGCCAATAAGAATGCAGTGATCTGTTGCATGACCCTAAAGAAGGAGCGTGATCATCTGGAGCCCCATGAGCAGCGTGGCTACATAGCCAAGTTCTTCGAGAGGTACTACGCGCCGGCCTTAGTAAAAGGTTGGGCACCGTGCACTTTTGCCATTCTATTGTGGATGGGCGTGGCTGGCGTTGCCATCTACGGTGCAACTCAGATTCCGACTGAATTCGACTACCGTCTCTTCATGCCCGGTGATCATTATATTCAGGACTACTATAAAGTCCAGGATGAGTACTTCAACACCCTCGGCATGCCCTTCTATACCTACACAACGACAGAATTTGACCACTGTGCTCGTCAAACGGACCTTCAGGAGTTGGTTCCCGCCCTGGAAAACAGCCAGTGGACTGCTGATGGATCCGTGGTTTCCTGGTACGATGAGTTTACCCAGTGGGCGCAGACGAACTCCCCAGCAGACGTTGACGCCAATGGACAGATTCCTGACTGCGACCAGTTCGCCACCCTAATCTCTCAGTACGTGCAGGGTGACGGTGATCGATTTGAGGAAGACGTAATTCTGAATCCGGATGGGTCCGTGCTGACCGCCCGCATCTTTGCTCAGCACGTTCTGACAACCGGCTCTTCCGAGCAGCTGCCCATGATGGAGGACACAAGGGAGGTCGTGGAGTCCGTGGTGCCTGACAACAATGAGGCTTTCCCATTCGCATTTGCGTACATTTTCTTTGAGAGCTTTGCTACTATTGAAGCGGAGCTATTCCGCAACCTTGGTCTTGCCATGGCAATGGTGTTCCTCATCGTCCTGATCCTCACAGCCAATCTGGTCATTTCCATCCTCATCTTGATTGCTGTCACGACCACCATCACAGGCGTGCTGGGCTTTGGCTACTTCTGGGACATGCAGATCGACACAGTCTTGGTGATCAACCTGGTCATCGCCATCGGTCTTTCTGTTGACTACTCAGCCCACATTGGGCATACTTTCCTGAAGACGACCGGCACCCGGGCAGAACGAGCTACCGAAACCATCATCACCATGGGTCCCAGTGTGCTAAATGGTGGCATCTCCACGTTCCTGGCTTTTGCCCTACTCGCCAATTCAACATCATACATCTTCGAGGTCTTCTTCAAATCCTTCTTCCTGACCGTCGTACTCGGTCTCTTCCAGGGCTTAGTAGTTCTCCCAGCGGTTCTGTCCCTGATTGGACCTGCTTCCTATGGGGACAACATGACTCTAGAGCAACTTGAGGACATGGAGCCGAAACAACGGGCTTCTGTGCAGAAGAGGAAGAAGAAGTCTACCGAAGAAAGTGACCCGCCTCGCGAGAGCATGGCTTCTGGTGCCGTTGCTGTTGTGTAAGCCGTGCATCATTCCCCATCACATTGCTCTAGTGTATAACCCAATTCAAACATTCGCAAACATTCATGGTTTCCCTTCCATGCATCCATCCATGCATCCATCCATGCATCCATCCATCCATTGTATCATTATCAATATACCGCCACTGGCGCATACTTTCTCAGTCACCAATTTCGACAAACATTGGTCTGCCGAGGTCGACATTCACACCAAGGGCACTCTGCTGTACTCTTGTTCCCCCAAAAACTTTGTTCGGCTGCTCTCCCTCCCTCGGAACAGGGACCAGCACCAGCCTCGTGTGTAGCGACTCCTCTCTGCAAGCGGCACACCCGCCGTCTCCCAAACGCCCCCCAAAGTTTCTCACGCGAAAGCGAGGAGAGGGGGGGGGGGGCATCGGAAGCGAACTGAGAACCCCAATGCCCCAATTGCCTGCCTGCTCATCGCCAGTGCCCATTGCCTCCTGCCCGGTGACCTGCTTGTGGACCGCAGTGAAGGTCAAAGGTGTCGGGACGCATCGTCTAACTGCCTGGGCCATATCTGGCCGAGACCGGCACAGGTTCAGGAAGAGGACACCGGACCACGGAAGATGCGCGATCGCAACACAATGGTGGTTAATTTTCCGGGCCAAAACCTTCTCGTTCTTGGAATTGTTATGCACGGTTTGGCTCTCTCCTTCACCCCGTGGATCCACTTACCCCCGACGCGTGGGGGGGTGGAGTGAGAAGCCCACCCATCCATCCATCCATCCATTCATCCACCCGGTGCGTGTATCAACCCCCTTTGAAAGATTCCGCTCTAAATATGGGTCTCCTCTCAGTCGTATGTGTTTTTTTGGAGAACCGGCCTCCAACGAGCGGGATGACTGTATGAAAACCCCCCCCCCCCGGGGGGCACAAATTGGGCTTTCTACCACGCACAACGCCCAAAACACTTGGCCAACCCCAACAAAAAACAAATTGGGAGAAAATAATTGGGGGGGG
>PDIP01000030.1:236493-249563 GCA_002811645.1 Corallochytrium limacisporum
GGAGCGGGATTGTTTGGGTTGGGGGGTGGGGGGGGGAAGGTCGGGAAAGGATTGAAGCGGTGGTTTTTTTTTTGGGAAGAATAATAACCCCGGGCACGCATGTGTGGTGGTGTAATACGAATCGACCAAATAGGAGTGATGGCATAAGTATCCACGTTTCGGTTTACGTGCGAATAAGAAAGGATGAGCGGACTCATTCACTGCTCCCCCATTATTGTAAATTATCCGTATATTATATTTTATATTATTAGTATTTATAGTGAATATGTTTACAAATTCAGGATATCATTATGGGCACATGTTTGCGCAGTGGCTGTTATTTTTTTTCCTTTTTTTTTTCGGGAACGAGGAAAGCGAGAGTTTTGCATCCTCTCTTTAAGCTTTCTATGTTTATTACTATAATTTTTGTCCTTCTCTTTTTTTTGGGGGGGGGGGCCAAGATTGGCAGGGGCGCAGCAGAGAGAGAGGGAGAGCGAAGCAATCGGAGGTAGAGGGGTGTGTGTGTGTGTGGAGAGAGAGAGGGGTCGTCAAATTCGCAAGGAAGCCGACCGAATCCCCCGGGGGGGGGGGCCGGGGTAATAAACGATGGTCCATTTCCTACTGGTGGGAAGAGTTTTTGTGAAGCGGTAATTATCACACGGGAGGTTCGTTGTGCGAAGGGAGGGAGGGGGGGGGAGTTGTGTTGAGAGCGAGAAACGCGGATGAGAGAGGTAAAAAACTGTTCGGAAAGCGCTCAAATTGGGGGATGCGGCAGAGATGGTGCTGTGTGCCGTGCACTTGCTTGGCATACATTTCTATACACGTTGGTGCCACTCAGCGAAGACGATTCTTGGACGGACCGCCTTGAGTGGGTTCTGTGTAAGTGGGGTGTGCGTGTGTGTTTGTACCGTTTCTAGAATTGGTGGGACTGTGCCGTGCGTCACGTCACTGGTTCAAAGTCTTTTGTACGCGGTCTGTGTGCCCTAAATTTAACATTTCGTATCGGAATGACAATGAAAATTTTGTGTCGGCTACGGTGCGAGGGCATAATTCTTTGGTGTCTGTAAAGATAATAACAGTTAAGTCGCAGTTGGTTTTGATGCCAAGCTACTTCAGTTCTGGGATTGTTAAATTCAACTAACATCCAAATAACTATTATACCACTTCTATTTTCCGGGACCAGACCGGCTCAATTTTGCTTTTCTGAGACAGAAAACATAGACCTTTCATAATGAGCCCGTCCATGAGCTTGATCCGCCAGGTGGCCAGCCGTGCCCACCCTATCGCTACCACCGCCCGTGTTGGCAGTTCTGCCTTCATTGTCGGACAGCATCGATTCTACGCCATTAAGCACGCTACTTCCACTCCGACCAGCAAGGCCTGGGAAGCCGCCCAGAACGCTACCATCCGCAACGACTGGACTAGGGAGGAGATTCAGGAAATCTATGACTCTCCTCTACTCGATCTTATGTTCAGTGCCCAGCACGTTCATCGTAATTTCCAGAACGCCCGGGAGGTACAGCAATGCACTCTGCTCAGCATCAAGACCGGAGGATGCACCGAGGACTGCAAGTATTGCCCCCAGTCCAGTCGCTATGATACTGGTGTCAAGGCGGAGCGTTTGATGAAGATTGACGATGTCTTGGTCGCTGCTCGTCGGGCTAAGGAGGCCGGTTCTACTCGCTTCTGCATGGGTGCTGCATGGCGTGACATTTTGAACCGCAAGACCAACTTCAAGCAGGTCGCAGACATGGTCAAGGAGATTCGCGCAATGGATATCGAGGTGTGCTGCACTCTGGGTATGCTGAGTGCTGAGCAGGCACAGATGCTGAAGGAAGCGGGATTGACTGCTTACAACCATAACTTGGACACCAGCCGCGAGTTCTACCCCGAGATCATTAGTACCCGCACCTACGACGACCGTCTGCAGACTCTCGACAATGTACGCAAGGCAGGCCTGAGCGTATGCTGCGGTGGTATCATTGGCATGGGTGAGACCGAGAAGGACCGTGTCGGTCTGTTGCACTCGTTGTCCACTCTGCCCGAGCACCCAGAATCCGTGCCGGTCAACTCTCTGGTTCCAGTGAAAGGTACTCCTCTCGGCGAACGCAGCCCCGTGCACATCTTTGAGATGGTCCGTATGATCGGTACTGCTCGTATTGTGATGCCCGGCAGCATCGTTCGTCTGAGTGCTGGCCGCGTGAACCTCAGCATCCCGGAGCAGGCCATGTGCTTCTTCTCTGGTGCGAACTCCATCTTCACCGGCGAGAAGCTGTTGACCACTCAGAACAACGATTGGGATCAGGACAAGGCCATGTTTGACATGCTCGGATTGGTTGGCAAGGCTCCCAACTTTGAACAGGGCAACGAACCCGCACAGGAGGCTGCTGTGGGCAAGTAAGTTCCATTAGCTGAGGAATTATTGATAAACACAGCTTAGGAACATTAAATAGGGTTCTAGGAAACCCGTATTGTTAGCATACACGTAAAGTCATCATGGTCATGGAGGATAGAGGATTCTCCTTGGCAGTATAAACATTACATTACTCACTGTTCTATGTTCATGATATTCATTTCTATGCAAACCCGAGAAGATTGTTCTTTAAACACTGCATTTCTTTACGACGGTGGCTTTTTTTCTGCACTTGCCCATTTCCTCTCAACCCACTCACGGTACTCTGTAACATCAGCAGGTATGCGCAGCAATTGACTCAGCTGGGTTGGGCACTCCGGAATGATACATCTACGGCCAATCTGGGACATGTGTAGTACGTGATATGCGTGGGCAAAGGCCTGACGCACCTGGTCGTACTTAAAAGACTTGCTGCCGGGGTCATTGACAGTATCCATTGGGTCCTCGAGCGTAAGAATACCTGGGGGACGTTTCCAACGCCGCTGCCGTTTCTGGAAGTATTTTCCATTTCTCAGAATAGAGATGGCCACCTCGCTGTAGTTGAAGATGATTCCGTAAAGTTCAAAGAACTCCATGAGCAGGACACCCAGGTTTTCCGTCTTCATGAATTCTGGGTCGCGTCCCATTCCACGTGGATGCATCTGTAGAAAGCTGATGACCATAAGAATCAGCGAGAACGATCCCAGTCCCCCACTGAAGACTTCGTTCAACATACGCTGAGACAGAAAGTGTTTCACAAGCATAATCAATGGGTGCGCTACGGGGTATTCTTCAAGCAGATTCAACACTTCCTCAGCAGCTTCTGGCCCACCCGGAGTGTTGAAACTGATGTCCATCTCCAATCCGCTTAGGGTGTCCCATAATTTGATGATAGGAACCTGTGCGCTGCTGATCACCTGTAAACGATCCGCAATCTTCTCTTCACGCAGCGCAGTCGCTAGCGTATTCAATGGCACCGTCTTCCACTCTCCATAGACCACAATGTCAATGTCACCTGTTGGTAAGTACAGGCCCGTGGCATAGCTGCCGAGGACTTTGACCTTCGCTAGTGGCCAAATTTCAGTAATGCACGTCTCAACCCTATGAAGAACTTCTTTTCGCATCTTCTTTTCCGCTTCGGAGGGTTCGATATATTGAATGTAGTCACAGATTTCTCGATGCAACGCAACAGGCATGGGGAGTTTCTGATAGCTGCGCCCCTTGTCCTGACACCAAGGCAGCTCGGCCCAATTGAACGTGAGTTCATCAATCTGAAGGGCACCTTTAGCTACTACATACCCACCATCTGGCTCAGGCATACTCTGACTCCCATCTTCTTGGGTTTCTGGTAGACTGATGAAGTCACTTTGGGCATCAAATTGTGCGCCGTGGCTAGTCGCTTCGCCCCCAATTTCTTGAACCTGAACAGGTGAATCTCCTTCTCCTGCGTACACATGCGCGTCTACAACGTCCTCAACTGCTCCTGAATCATTATTTACTTCATCATTGTCCCATCCGTTGGTTCCTGTATTGAGGGAATGTACGTCATCAGGGGACGAGGAGTCAGACTCGTGTAATTCAGAGTCTTCCGGTGCCTTCTCCTGCGCTTTAGGCTTTTGGGTTCTAGTCTTTGCTTTTCGATTACTCTTTTGCTTTGGCACATTGCTGGTCTTAGCCTTTTTAGGTTTATGGACCGCCCCGCTTTCCGTAGTAGCTATCCTTCGTTTGCGTCCCATTGTGTTTACGCGCTCACATACTGCAGACACATGCTCTTCCGGCCCACAATCCACGAATTGGATTCCACGGCTTGTTGGTGAGTTGAGTTAACTTACTTGTCGAACATTCCCTGGATTGCACGCTTAAAACGACTTCTTTAGACTGAGCTATGATTCTTAACTAGCTTTTCTGAACGACGGGCATGTGCACTATTCCGACACAGCCGGGCCCTCCATTATGAGACTCGCCAGGTGGAGCTCGCCCGTGAGGCCTCGTTAAAGTGAGAGGGTTGGGGGGGGGTTAGAATTGGATGGGGGTGGCGAACGGGTGCGCTGTGTAAAACTGTGAGGGCATTTTGGCGCCTCCCCGCCTGACCCTCCGCACAGAAAGTGTGGAGCCCGTTGAAGGTCAGTCCGGTACTAGTAATGCATGTTGATTGATGTTTTATTGGGTATTGAGTTTTGCGTTTTGTGCGTGTGGAATTTCGCACACCGCAGGGAGCTGATGATTGAGCGCTCACTGGGTCTTCAACAGCAGCTTGCCGACTGTGGCACCGGATTCAATGTGCTTGTGTGCCTCACGGGCTTCGTCAAGGTTGAAAATCTTGTCGTGGCGGACCTTGATATCCCCCCCAGCGATCCAGTCAAAGAGTTGCTGACAACGATCCGGCAGTTCTTCTGCGAAATCAAAGAGTGTTGGCCGGGTCAAGTAGATGGACCCAGTCAGATCCAATGGTGCCACAGGAGGCACAGCGCCCGATGCATTTCCAAAGGCGACCAGAGTACCGCGCTTGCGTAGCGCTTTCTTTGATGTGTCAAACGTTGTTTTGCCGACACCATCCAAGACGTAGTCCACACCCTTCGAATTCGTAATCTTCTGGACTGCTTCAACGACATCTTCTGTCTTGTAGTTGATGACATGTGTACAACCAAGAGCCCGGAGCTCATCGAATTTGTCTGCCTTTGATGAGATACCAATGATGGTGGTCACTCCCAGCTTCTTGGCAATCTGGACCATCATAGCGCCGGTGCCTCCCAGCGCTGCCCAGATCAAGGCTGTATCTCCAGGTTTAGCACTAACAACACCATTGACCAGGAAAGCATGGGCTGTCAAGCCCTGTATCGCGGCCGCAGCTCCTTGCTGCGTCGTCATCTCCGAAGGCAGCGGGAACACCTGCCCTTCGCCAGCCACAGTGTACTCTGCGTACGACGGAACCCCGAAGAAGGCCACCTTATCACCAACCTTGAACTTTGTAACACCAGTGCCTACTTTGGTGACGGTACCCGCGCCTTCTCTGCCCAAAGTTGCCGGTAATGGTATCTTGTACAACCCAGATCTGTGGTAGGTATCGATGAAGTTCACTCCAGCGTATTCGATCTCTATGCCAACCTGATCACTATCCGGATCGTGACGAGGAACTTCTTCCATCACCATGTTCTCAATAGGTCCTTGCTCATGGACCCGAACAGCCTTGTATGTATCTTTGTGAGTGGCCATAGTTGCTGTGTGTCTACTAAACAGCCCTGCTCCGGGAAGAATGCGTAGGTTTCGCAGTCGGCTTGCAATCGATGCCATTGCGGCACACTCTCGACTATTTGAGGTTTGCTGCTGTTCGGGAAGGCACGTAGATGTCTACTGCTTTCAAGGAATCCTTACATACCACGCAATGCTTTGCTCTGGTACTTCCCCCGCTCATGAGATCATGTCGGAACGATTCGTGCGATCCTACGCAGGCCTCCTCCGTCCCCCTCCGCACGGCCTTAACAAGCACCAAACAGCCAGCCACAAAATACTCTAGCCTATTTTTGAGCTATTGAATCAAACCATTGTGATTTTACAGTCCCCCCCCGCCCACCCAACGTCCCGTAAGTATACAATATACGGTCAGCAAACAACAGACTTAGTTTTCTGGACAAAGTTGAATTTAAGGGACATCCGTTCTTTCCGGAATCTGGCCCCGTGTCCCCCATCGTACACTTTCGTTGAAATTCAGTTACCACCACGCAGGGGCAGAGGCAGACCAGGCCATACAAGGACAAAAACATCGCAATGCCCGAGGACACCCTTGGACGGCTCTTCTTTTCGTTTGCCCCGTGAAAATTTTGCCAGCAGTGAAAGTAGAAGCTGAATTTTCCGCAGACGGTGGGGCGAGCAAAAATTTGAGAAAATTTTCCTCGCCCTGCCCGCTGCCCGCTGCTGCTCAATGTTTGTGACGGCGGTAAACAAACTGGAAGCCACGCCCTCCCCGGGCGAGAAGGGTGATGGGCAAGCCTGCGCGGCAAGCATTGAATTGTACGGGGGTGGTGGAGGGCCAGCAGTGGGAAGGGTACCGGGGTTGGGGCATCACCGCCTGGGTGCTAGTGCTGACCTTTGGGCGGTGTGACTACGGTTGACAGATTTGCGGCAATGTGGATTCTATTTTCATGTGCTTTGCGCTGTAAAGGGAACAAATCCAATGTTGCTCGCTTTCTCCTTTAGATGGGCGTCTAGAATTTTAATGGACTGAAGCCTTGTGTTGGGAAGTTTCGTAAATATTACATATTACACAAAACTATAGTCGGGTGGTATTTAAAGATCATATTGTTTGCATGTGATAAGAGGGTATGGTTCTGGCATATGTTTGGCTAACTTTACCGACTGGAGTACAGCGTAAGTCAGTCAAAATGCTGAGCACTTCGGTTTTCTGTAGGGCGACCATGAAGGTCGCTGTCCAGGGTGGACTCTTGAACACTATTCGGGCACAGAGCACTGCAGCGGCGGGCGCAACGGCTGGTGCACGCATGAAGAAGTTCTCCATCTACCGTTGGGACCCTGAAAAGCCTGGTGATAAGCCCCATATGCAGGAGTATGAGGTTGATCTAAACGACTGTGGTCCTATGATTCTGGACGCTCTCATTAAGATCAAGAATGAGATTGATCCCACTTTGACTTTCCGTCGTTCCTGCCGTGAGGGTATCTGCGGTTCTTGCGCCATGAACGTCGGCGGCACCAACAATTTGGCCTGCCTGTGCAAGATCGATGAGAATCTGAGTACCGCTGTCAAGATTTACCCTCTGCCTCACATGTACGTGGTGAAGGATTTGGTGCCCGATATGAACAATTTCTATGATCAGTATCGCTCCATTCAGCCTTGGCTTCAGCGCAAGGATGGCATGCCAGCTGACGGTCTCGAGAACTACCAGAGTGTCGACGATCGCCGCAAGCTGGACGGTCTATACGAATGCATTCTGTGTGCTTGCTGCTCCACCTCTTGCCCCAGCTACTGGTGGAACTCCGACAAGTACCTCGGTCCTGCTGTCCTGATGCAAGCTTACCGCTGGATCATCGACTCACGCGATCAGATGAGCAAGGAACGTATGGAGAAGCTGCAGGACCCCTATAGCCTGTTCCGCTGCCATACTATCATGAACTGCACGAAGACCTGCCCGAAGGGTCTTAATCCCGGACGGGCCATTGCTGAGATTAAGAAGGAGATGAGCGGTATCGGACAGTTGCCTAAGGAGCAGACCCCGGCTGCATAAAGAACCCATTGTCAATCGTAGGCATGAGACCTCTTTCATTTTGACCACGTTTATACTCCTTGATAATGTCATTGAAGACAACTCTTTGGCCAGAACAAGTGTTGCAAGGAGCAATTCACTTTCACCTACAACTGCACAAGTAACATTGATAGATCCCATACAAGTTTGAACATTGCACAGGTCGTTGACAATGTGTGATAACGTAAGCATGGATGTATGTCGTTGTATTACTATGTCAATTCTTTAAATGCTCATGCTCGTTTTGAAGACGAGCCCGTACTCAGTTTCATTTTTTTGTCTGATTCTCGCCGACTTTGACTAATTCGCCTTTTTCTTCAATGTACAACTTATGGTTCGCGTCAGCCAGGAATTTGCGCCGGTTTTGACAACATAAACACGTGATTACCACTCTCTTTTGACCCTTACTACGTGTTCGAACTTGTGCAGTAATTCCTGGGACGAGCAATGTATTGCATTTCTTGCACATAGTGCGCTTTAGGTTTGGGGACATGCGTGTAACCGTCTTCTGCGCAGTGTCCCGCAAAATGGCCACATGGCGACGAGCGATATGAAGCTCAGATCTCTCTATAGTTTCCGGACCAAGTCCATTTTCAGCCGCACAAAGAACATGCAAAAATGCTGTCTGATACTCTTGGGTAATATGCCGGAACGCATCCGGGACTTTTGTCTTCTTGGAAGCCATTTCTTGTTTATCCCAGTGGGCCCATATTGTATAAAGTTTTCAGGTCGGCCCCACTCTCCTGATGCCTAAATAGTCTGATGAAGAAGGACAAGTACTAGTGACATACCTATATAGTAGGAGTTCTTGCACATTTCAAGAAGCTTGCCATGCATGGGCGCACATCGTTTCTTGAACACTGAAACTCACCGGTGTCTCTTGGGCACCGTTAACCGCAGGCCTATGGAAGCGGTGAGTGGGTATTGGCGAGCTCCTGACCCCTACTCGGCCCCCGGTGAGAACCCCCTCCCCCGCTGGGAGGGGGGCCGGAAGAGGGGGAAGGCCAGCGGAGCGTTGCGCGCGAAAAGTTCTTTGTGAACAAGGAAAATGTCTCTATGGGAAGAGATACAGCGATGGTGAGACCATCGGTTTGGAAAGACCATGGAAGTTCGACTCTAGCTTCTATGAGCTGAGGGTCGTTAAGGCACTGTATCTGCGTATAGTACTTAAAAGGGACTCTAAGAATTTCTACAACTGGGGACGTGCTTGATGCGAAGCTTGAAGGCCGATACTAATAGAGTCATGCCAGCTCAACAAACACTGCTCAACGTGAGCGTTGGAAGCATCGGGGAGTCGACTAAGAAGAAGCAAAATGCGCAAACTAAGTTTAAGAATTTTAAGTTGAAGCGCATTGTCAAGCAAGATCTGCCCGGTGTGTTTGCCATGGGACTGCACCCTGAGCGCCAAGCACGGAACCTGTTGTTCACTGCTAGTCCACGGGCGGTTTCGTTCTATGACAACACTCACTGCGGAGACTATCTCGATCTCCTGGCTCTTCTACCTGTAGATGGTGAGTGCAAAGCTAGTGATTCAGAAAAAGGAGCAAAGAAAGACCAAGATGAGATCATGGCTGTGGACTGGCTGATGCCTTTGCACCTCGGTGCTTGTGTCATTGTCGCTTCTTTGAAAGGGCTGCGGGTCGTAAACCTGTCCCAAGGTGGCACAATCTGCTCTCATGACTGCATGAGCGAGAGGATCATTGACGTGCAGGGCACGCATGGTTTTGCGGACTTTGTTGTTCTCACCAAGGAAGGCAACGCACATGCAATGACTGTCACGGGGAATGGAATTGATCTGGTTTCTACAGTTCCCAACGTGGATGCCATTCTTCGGGCCCCAAGCGGAGGATTCTTTTACGTCACAAAGGAAAGAGACTTGTGTTATAGTCCTGCGACAGACACAACATCTGTTATCTGCAATCTTCCAAACCGATGCCGTCAATTTTCAGTGATCGATTGGCAGTACAATGGAGAGACCAGCAGCGAGATCACCATGATGGTTGTCAACAAATCCAGTTTCAAGCTGTTCAGATCGTCTACTGGTGCAAATCTTGAAAAGGAGTGGTCGAGGGAAGATGTAACAAGCTGTGCTGTATCAGCGAGCAAGAAATACGTTGCATTGGGACACAGTAGTGGGGTCGTTACCATTGTTGACCTGAAGAATGGCAAGACCGTCCACCGGCTCCAGCATGAGAAGATCAAGGAGGTAATTACGTCCATCTCCTTCGCACCGGAAGACTCCGCCATACTGTACACCACTGAGGAAGGGTACGTCTTCCGCTGGGATTACATTCCAGAAGAAGAGCTCGCCGCTTGGAGGCAGTTCCAGGAGGAGCATGGTGGTCCCGAGTAAGGTCTTGAAGCCCAAATCTTTTGGCAAAATACATGACAAGACATTTTTCCAATTGGATCTAATAAACCTATGCGCTTGCAGGGTTGTGGTACACGCCACCGGCCAGCAGGATGTTTCTGTTCGTGAATGACACATGGTATACTGGAGTGCTCTTGGTCGGGAATGTGCGCAGCGGGCGGAACGTGTTGTCTTGCCGTTTTGGCTGTAGTGCACCTGGTCCACTTGTGTCCATGGTCGACTGTTGGACCTCGTGGGCTTTAGCGAGGTCCCACAGACGGACAGTATTATCAGCACCACCAGAAGCGAGGAGAGAGCTCTCCTTGCTAGTGGCCAGTGAGTAAATGTCGCCATCATGGCCCTTCAGCCGACTGATCTCCTTGCCGGATCCCATGTCCCACATAATGATGCTGAGGTCGGAACCAGCAGTCATGCAGTAACGCCCATCATCCGACATGGTAATTGCAGTGACGCGTCCCGTATGACCTGAGAAAACGCGCACACATTCACCCGTATTGACAGACCAGAGACGTGCAGTACGGTCGGTCGAACCCGTAGCAATATAGTTGCAATTCGGATGCCATGCTACGCAATCCACATCGCTACGATGGCCTGCTAGAATGCGCAGGGGATAAATACTTTCAGTGTGCCATATTCTTGCAGTGCGATCATGACTTGCACTGGCAAAGTAGGTACCCAAGGGACTCATCTTCACGTCCCAGACTGGGAAATTGTGGCCCTGAAAACACACAACATTGGTCATTGTCTGCAGACTCCAGAGGCGGATAGTCCGATCCCGAGATGCGCTCAAAACAAATGTTGAATCAAAACTCACATCCGTCGCGTACACAGCACCTGAATGACCAATCAAGGTCACTTCTTCAGTTAGCTCATGTTCGATTTCTATGGGACCCTTGCTGGCCCGCACACTTGGGTCTCTTGCTGGATCCTTGAGCACTCGGAATTTCTCACCAGCAAGGTTAAATACTTTGATAGATGAATTGTCAAATCCAGCGACCATGATCTTACTGTTTGGAGAAGTTTGGATGGTGTTAATATCTTCCGATGCATTGAATAGGGTGTACATGACGATGGAGGGATTCTTCTCTGCACTCAATTGGACACGTTTGCTGGCATCCATGATCTCCTCTACACGCGCATATATCTCTTCTGTACGCAAAGGTGCTGGAGGAAACTTCACGGGTTGTGGAGGACGATCTTCCGCTGATTTTGACCTCAAATGCTTTACCTTTCGCAAAATCGCTTCCATGTCTTCCACATCCTGCCGCAGCTGCGCATCGTCCGGGTTCTTCTCCATCAGGTCTCTCTTCAAATCACGCTGACGAGTAATTTCCGTCTCGAATTGTTCTTCAATAGGCATCCCCGTGTACACCTTAGTTTGATTGACAGATCGAGTATCGGAGGCAACCAAGGCCTCGAATCGAGAGTCTCCCAAAGCCGAGTCTACTCTCTGCGCTGGAGCTCCTTCCGTGACTTCGACTTTGAAGTACTGATTTAGAAGAGCCAGAATGACCATATCGTTGGAATTACCAAGATAATTTACCAATAGGTCAAATGTTGCCCGACTAAGACTCAAGCGATAGCGATTCTGCAGAAATAAGTTTGCCAACTCATTTTCCTTAAGCAGCTGTGCACTGTTAACGGAAGCCAACTTCATCAACTCATTACTCTGTCCACCTTCAAAAGAGCCTTTAAAGCGCTCGAAGAATCCCTGCGCTTCTGAGAGAAAGTTCTTTCCAATTAAGCTCAGGTAGCAATGCACGAAAATCGGAAAGAGAAGCTGCGAAAGCTCAACTTTGTACTGATCCAGCGCTTGCTCAACCCAATTCTGAAGAGATTCATAAGAAGCCTCATAAACTAATGCTGACCGATCAGCAGAGTACAGCAAAGATGTGATTCCGGTTGCAGGTCGTGTACCGTCCACGGCATGCTTCTTGATGAATGCAGCCAGTGATCTGCTGCTCGCTGCCTTCAACAGTTCTTGCTCTTCTTTATCATACCCACGTTCTTTCAGGTAATTAGCCACCAAGGTATCCTGTTCAGCCTGGCTGACACCGTTCATCGATGCATCTGCGGAAACTTTCATGGTTGTGTGCCCCTTCTGCAGATCAGCCTTGTTCTAGTCTCTTCTCATGTCATGCTTCTCATCTTTGCATTAGAAAGGACTGTATTATCGAACAAACAAGGAGAAATAAAATTCTAAGCTAAACGCTGGATGACTATTTCCATCTACGAAGCCCATGACGTACCTTGTTGACTTGCAGCACGCAGTTCCGGAAACGGGCCAAAACAGTCGTCCGGGCCTCATTGCCCTCCTTCGCCGGCCACTATCCATCTCCCATTTTTCCCCTCTTTTGCGCGCTCCATGCGAAACACTGCCTCCATTGCCCTCCCCCCCCCCCTGGGGGGCCCTCCAAACCGTCCGGGCTGTCCTTGAATTCGCAGCAATTCCCGTATATCAAAATCATTGCCTTCTCCGCCGCTGCTCAAGATTTTTGAGGCATGTGTGTGTGTGTGTGTGTGTTTCTGACCGTTGTGGGCCCACACAGCGCACTCCCGGGGCGAGGAGGAGCGTGCCGGGCAGAGAGATCCAAGGCGTCCCGCAGTTTGCAATGAATGAGTCGCCAGGCACGACGCAGCAGGGCGTAGCATTTTCCAATTTTTCCTTGAAATCACGAGCCACAACCGAATCGGCGCAGGGCCATCTGCTGCTGCTCCAACATTCCCCGGGATTGTCGTGTGACAGGAGTCCGCACCGAATATCCATAGGTTAGGTATCGCTACCGAACCTTCGAGATTACCGCTCCCAGCTCCCGGCGATAAAATAGATAGAAATCCCGCAAAAAAAAAAAAAAAGAAAAACGGAAAACTAAAATATGGAACTCCAAAGCCGGGGAAACGAGTGCGTTTTGGGTGGAAACAGAGCAATGAAAATTTTGCAAGCAACGCTAAAGCTCCATAGCGGCGGCAACATTGGCGCAGCAGGTACGTTCACTACCGGTGCTTACGCGCCAAAACCCGACTGGACCCAGCACACTGCGGTTGCCCGCTGCTCCCAATCCCTCCCCCCCCC
>PDIP01000030.1:249774-327176 GCA_002811645.1 Corallochytrium limacisporum
CCCTCCCTCTCCTCCGTTTCCCAATCCCTTGCGGTTGCGGTTTGATTTGGAGCGGAGAAACCATGGGCATGGCCAAAATTTCTTCTCTCCTCAACTTATCGTTGTGGAGAAGGAGGGGGGAGGGACGCGGCCGTGCAGGTTGTCGGCTTGCACGGGCGGAAGAGGACGTGTGGAGGTGGAAGGCACCATTCCAAAAAAAAAAAAAAAGCCAAATGGCTCATTTGGGGACCCAATTTAATATTTGCCGGAGAGCAGTTAATACAGAAATTTTATTGAAACAGGAACGGAGAAGCGGAGGGGCTCGACCAGAGAGAGAAAGAAAAAAGAAAAAGAAAGGGAGGGAGGTGTGGACCGTACAAGCCGATATCACCGCCGCAGATTGAAGATTTTGTGCCGCGTAAGATCCTGTCTTGGGGCCTCAAAATATGGGATTGTCCGGTTCCTATGCGCATCAATTGGAGCCAAATTTCGTTTCTCCTCTTTGTGAATGGCGTAGATGAGGACTGCAGAACTTCTGGATGTCATTGTTCCCAATTCTGGCCACTGAAATATCGTTAGAAGGTTTTTCAAATGAAGTGGGAGCAGAGGATTGAGAGCCCATGGAAATGTACAGGACATCCGACGTTGGGTGTGTTACCAGTAGGAGCGTCAAAACATACGATCATGAGCCAACAGGAGATAGAATTGGAAGAGAAGGAAGGCCTTCTTGGCGATCACAGTGATCAGGGACACGGACATAGCCACGATGGCGTTCCATGTGATGGCCATGGACATGGTGCGCCAACTCCAGGAGCTGAAGCAGAGGAAGAGCCACAACCTCCCGAACCTGAAATCACAGATATTTGGGTTGCTGCACAGCATGGAGATTTGGACAAGATTCGGTATTTTGTAGAAGAAGAAAAGGTTGATATTAATGAGTTTGATGGTGAAGGCTGTCACGTCATGCACTGGGCTGCCATCAACGGACGCACCAATGTTATGCGATACCTGTTTAGCCACGGAGCCTGGGTTGACCCTGTGGGAGGCGTATTGGAGGCAACTCCTTTGCTGTGGGCTGTGCGCCAGGGTCAGCTAGATGCGACAATGTTACTGGTCAAACAGGGTGCTGACTTGAGCTCGGCAGATAAGCAAGGCTTCAATGCTTTGCACCTGGCCGTTCAATTTGGATTTGCGCATATTGCCGCCTACATTATTGCAAAAGGAGTAGATGTCGAGTCTCGCGATCCTGATGGACGTAATGCTTTACACTGGGCTGCTATCCGTGTCTACACACCAGAAATGATCCACCTGTTGAAACGGTTCGGGCTCAGTCCCAACAGTCTAGACAATGCCAAGAACACACCGCTGCATTGGGCTGCTATAGTTGGTAATGAGTGTGCTACTGAAGAGCTTATCGAAACAATGGGTGCAAAGCTCGACCTCGTCAATGCGGACGGACTCACACCCTTCCAGATTGCTAGTGATAAGGGCTTCACTAACGTTTCCCGTGTGCTTCAAGAAACCGAAGACAAGCAGAACGGTAAGCAGACCTTCTTTGTAAAAAATGGTGAGATGCTAAGCTACGTGGTCCCTGGGCTTGGTATTCATCTGGCTATTGCAACCTTCACATTCCTTCCTATTCTCTATGCGACGGGTGTAGTTTTGGTTGGTATCTTTGCTGCTAGCCAGGTTATGTCCCGCATTCCATGGAGCGATACAAATTCTGACCACGCAGCTCAAGGCATCTACCTTTCTACAATGTTCGTCCTGCTCACAACCTCCATTCTGGTCCTCATGCCTTACTTCCCAGGCTTCTTGTTTGGTATGGTCTTCTTCATAGTGTGCTTCCTGAACACTGGAAACTACTATCGCACATGGATGGGTGACCCCGGATTTGTCAGTTTTTCCACTGATGAAGTCAGAAGCCAGATCGTTCACCTGGCAGAGAAAGGTGAACTGAGCACGAGCAATTTTTGCCCGACGTGTGTTCAGCGCAAGCCTGTGCGCTCCAAACACTGTTCCTCGTGTAAGAGATGCGTGGCCAAATTTGATCACCATTGCCCATTCACCGGCAACTGCGTTGGCCAGGCCAACCATCGTTCATTCATGTATTTTGTCACCTTTATCGGGATCAACGCCATCCTGTATGTATGGGCCAGTATCTACTATCTGAATCTTATGATGCCCGGAGCTGCAGAAAAAGGCATTGGCCACCGGATCGTCGCCTGGGGAGTGAACCACACCTGGGTTTTCCTGCAGATGCTCGATTGCTGTGTCCATGTTCTTTGGACCTTAATCCTTGGACTGTGCCAGCAGTATCAGATTGCTATTGGACAGACGACCAACGAACGCATGAACTTCGGCCGCTACAAATACCACGAAGATGGGGTGAATCACTTTGACAAGGGCTGGCTTCGGAATTGTGTGAATTTCTATGGGTGCAAGATAGCGGGATTGTACTCTCCAAATCTGCAGGACTTCACTAATGTGTTCCACCACCATGACATTGACAACCCTAAGGGTGGCAGCAATATGGCGTAAAGAAAATGAATTCCACTTGCATGTACACAAGGGTACAACACCCACTTATTTGTAGTAAGTAAATCTCATAGACGTACACGTACTTCTTTGTTCATTTCTGTATTCGGATTCTTGTTATGAAAACAGCAAGTTCGCAGGGTCCTATCGACGAGTACCGTCTTGGTCGCGATAGTAATAAGCGATCCGGAGGTGTTTGTAGTCATCTTTACCCGCAACAATAGTCTTAATCAGACCATTTGCCTTATCCTGCTTACGCCTTGTACCATCTCTCAGTTGTACGGTTTCCATTTCGCGATACTTGATAATATTTCGAAAATGCCACTGCGACTCACTGTTCCACAAACGATCGTCCGTCCACCGTCTCACTTTCTTCGAATCGAACACGTAGAGGGTGCCATGGTCAATTGCTTGCTGTTCTGGTTTCGTTAGGTGCTTACTGTTAATGTTGATTGGGAGTTTTCCCGCCATGACTGAAATGAAGATACATTCCACATCTTCCTCGTCAAGTACATTACCAGTAAGAACTCTCGCCATTGTACTCTACGGTAAAGGACAGATCATTTCTATTAGGGTTATAAATTGTCGCCGTCCATGTTCTTATGCAGTAATTCCTAAACGGTCGTTTCAAAAATCTTCTTCGGAGGCGACTGATAAATACCCCCTTTCACCGACGGCAGATAGGTATTTCACTGGCGATTAATGGAATGCTGACGTCGCCGTCATCGGAATCCACAAAACGGAATGTGGACCCATTCGCGAAGCATTTTCCTATGCAGGTTGAGTATGGGGAAAATCCTGCCACAGACGACTCACCAATATGCCTTTTCGGGCATGCAGCCCCTGCATGTGACAGACCTCGGAAAATGTTTCGAATGAGGTTGCCACAACAAAATGGGTAAAGGTGCCCTCTGTGCAATATGTCCGCAAAACCCACCCATCGGTGCGGAAACCACAGTGTACCCTATTGCTTGCAGCTATCCCGAATAAAAGGAACGATCACAATCTGTGGTGGGGACATTGCTTCTGTTTCAATTCCCCTCCCCTTTTGGTTCAACATTGAAGAGGGGGACCAAACCTCCGCCACCGACTCTAAGCGAGGGGACCGCCGCAGAAAATTGGGGACCACTTTTTGCGAACGAGACGGGAAACAAAGCAGCAAAATGAAAGAGATGCTTCATGTATTAGGTCGTTATGTATGGATATCTTTGCAGTCAGTCCACTACTGGACATCGATCTCCGTGACATCCAGTTGCAGAATGTCACAGCGGGTGTTGAGGATGCTACGTACGCTCGGCTGAGTGCGCCCAAAGTCGCTGTGCACAAACTCTTTGATATACGTGCCGGCGGCTGTGCTGAGGTCGAGAATAAAACAGTGCGGATTGATGAACTCGCAGTTTAGCGTGCCAATGTTCCGCGGCCGCGCAAGGGGCGCGCGGCGATGAAGGACTCGAATCGGTGTCTTTTGAGAGATCTCCAATGGCGCCTGCGCCGCAAGATACTCCAGTTGTTCATGAGTGACTGGCTTCTCAGTGTAGATCACAGCACGGTAATACTTTACCTTGTTCTGTTCCGCTTCCTTGACGACATTCTGGTCCGTACGAGATGCGGTCTGTAGATTGCTCACCGCGACGGCTCCTCCAGACTTCTCCTCGATTTCCTTTTCTATGGCCTTGATCAATATCGGGTCTCGCAGAAGGGATCGCGCCTGGCGAATCTCTAGAATGAATGGCCGGCCCTTGCCCAACATGCGCACATCCAAGTCTTCCCGGCCGGCGGTTTGGAAAGATGCGAACTTGCTGCCTATGCGTTCCTTGATCGGATCGCTTATATACTGTTCCACGCTATGACACTGCATATTCTCCAGGTACCATGCCGACTGACTGACGTTGCGAGCGTATTTGTGGTAGTTCCCTTTGAACATTTGGAAGTCCCAGTAGCCCTCTACCTTGTACGTCACGCACTGTGGGGGGATTGCATCCAATGCGTCGTCCAGAATATCAAGTACGTTGTGCCACTTGATTCGACGCTCCATTTGCTCAATTACTACATTAATATTTGGTTTAAACGACTTCTTCCAATTGATACACTGCAGAAACGCGTCCAAGTCTCGATCATCCAGTGCACTGGAGATGGTTATGTCAATCGTCCAAGTTGGATTCTCCTTCTTCTGTGATTGCTGTCCAGTCTGTACAATGCCCAGCACAGACTTAGCGTGATTACGAAAGAAAGAGGTGTTTCCTTTGCTGTTCAGGCTTCTTTCTAATCGTCGCAACTTTTCCCTAAAGACGCGCTGACGAATCATAACGCACTTTGGCAGTTCTAGTGCCACACTAGTGCCTTCCTCCGTGGCCGAATGGCAGCCACCTTCACCAAAGTACGGTTCGACGTTGAGTGCCTCATCTCTGAGATCATTGATCTTCTTCAAAACCTTAGGCTGAAAAAGACCAAGGCAACTACGACAGACCTGATCCACAGATTCGTCCAAGGTTTTAAACTCCGATTGCCAGTCCCCCTGGACGTGCGCACCGAAGCAGGCACTGCAGTGCTGCGTAGACCAGTCTGCCATTGTACTGCAGATCAAGTCATGGCATACCCGCTGGTAATAAATCGATCGAACATGAGGGTCGAACCTGCTGAAAACCAGGTCCTCATCTGTTGACGCGCCAGCACCTTCATAAGTAGCCGCACCAATCCTCGTGTGCCTCCCTCGCGCCCAGGGGGGAGGGGAGCGGTGTGGGGGCAGAGACCCGTGTGCCTCCGGCAGGCAAGGGAAAGTAAAACAATCGGGATGTGCTTGCGTTTTAAAGAAATTTGAAACCAAGGAGAGCAAGGTTTACACATTGTCAATATATTCTTATGTTACAGCCTCCTTCCTAGGCGATCCAGGAGCGCCACGATCAGACCCACTGGTGACGTTGCGAGGTCACGTACAGTACGATCGAACTCTCCTGCAACAGGGAGATATGGTTCCTCATCGCTGTCGTGTTTGCTGGCTTGGGTTTCTGCAGAATCGCCAAAGTCCTTGTCATCCACAACCTCGTGCGATGGTTCATCCGCTGCGAGAGTAGTTGTGTACTCATGTAACTCATTGCGCACCTGCTTCAGCATCTCGAGGGTGTCATGATCCAGTTGAGTATTCTGTTCTCGTGCTAAGTCCAAAAGCTCTCTCAGCTGATCATTGAAGTGTTCTTCTGAGTTCTGTAACATACGGTGAGCGAGGCTGTCATGTACCGACAGCATGCTGCTCACTGCCCCGAGGGCCGCAAATATGGCCTGACCAGGAATCGTCAAAAGGCTTGGACGAACTCTTAAATTCCGAGCGGCATTTTCAAGCCGATCACTTTGGGGCCTTTGTAGGCTCCGGGAGTGGTCAAAGGCCGCAAAGCTTTCCTGAGCTCTTCGTAAGAGAAGCTGAGACCGAATCAGGCTCTGGATCTGTTGGTCGAGGGACCTTTGAAATCCACGACTACTGCTTGTGTAGTACCGGACGGTAACAGCACGCGCCAAAATTTGTGTTCCCAACGTAAGTCGCATTGTATTGGCTATCCGCCTGTGTCAGACTTCATGACTTCGGAGGAATGCACACATTCCAACAGACCATATTGATTCCACAATTCCATATAACGCATTCGCAGGGCCCGCTTGACAGATGTGTCCTCGAAATAGCATGCTGATTCACTCAGAGAAACAGAGAGGAGCCAGCTCCTCCGGCCCAGTCCCCAAGTGGTCTCGGGCGGCATCCACAAATGCCCTTTCCCCGGCAGGTAGAGGGAGAGAGGGGGATCAAGAAGCAAGGGAGAGACACAGGTTGGGACTGTTTCTAGTTGCTCATATATTACACACTATGTTTGCTGCTTCGATATGAATGTTTTCTGATGTGTGATATGCATTGTGGTTGTGATATGCTTGTGGTTGGGATGACTGTGATCACCGAGTCATCCGTCATCCCCTTTGCTCCACATATCTTTGCGGAGCAACGACTTGTTGTTCAGATTCGGATCGGCCTCGATGTTTGGCAACGGTACTGGCACTCTCTTGGCAGGTCTTTCTTCCAAAGTTTTCTCCAGAAGGCCAAGCAGCATTTCGCTCTTGATGGGTTTAACCGCATAATGATCCATGCCGTTGGCAAGTCCGGCCGCGGCATCCTCTGACCCAACGCACGCTGACAGGCCGATCAGGTACGGGCGGTAGTCTCCCATGTCAGTGCATATCTGACGAGCTGCATCAAACCCGTTCATGACCGGCATGTGATAGTCAAGGATGACCAGATCGAACGGATTCTGCTTCAGTGCGTCGATCGCAAGCGCTCCATTTTCGACGATGACCAACTCCTTGACGTAGGGTTTAAGCAGCTTCAGGATAACTCGTTGATTAATCTTGTGGTCCTCGGCAACAAGAATTCGTGCATTCTTAAGCATCGCATAGCGAATGGTCTCGTCAGCCTCCTCCACACTGCTGTGGGTTCTGATATTGGGGAGCTGCATTGCACTGCGAGTAGCTCCAATGACATCCCAAATGGTCACTACCTTAGGCAGATTGACAGACGGCAGTACGGCTTCCTCACCGTAGTCACCATCCACACTGCTGCTATTGCCTGTGCCGCTCGTGCCAGTGGTGGTGCTGTTTCCGGAAGGGAAGATACTTGCAAGGCGCTGATCAACAAAGCGCACGATGCGAATGTCTTTGGCTTCGGTGATTGCCTGGAGACGGCGACTGGCTTCAGGGCATAGGTGAGATGCAGTGCCCAGGTACACCAGCTTGACCATTTCATAGGGGAGATTGCCCATTGCTTGCTCCACGCTTGCGATGTCATCGCAAGCGATGGGTTTGAATCCGCAGAACACTCGCTGACTGGTAATGTTCAGTACCTCCTTCTCCTGTTCATTGCATTTGAAGTAGACAACCACAGCGTTGTCAAAGGAAACCTGGCTATCAGAGGATGAGGGGGTGCTGCTGTCACGGAAACTAGGAATGCTACTGATCGGCTCTTGCAGTGTGTCCGTACTCTGCTCTTCCAGAGGCACAGTGATTGTGAACTGTGAGCCACAGTGGCTTCGTGATTCCACGGTCATAAAGCCACCCATTAGCTTCAAGAGTTTCATGCTAATGTGCAGGCCCAGACCAGTACCACCGTATTTGCGCGTCGTGGAACCATCGGCCTGGCTGAAGGGTTCAAAGATTTGCTGCAGTTGAGCAGCAGTCATACCGATTCCGGTGTCTGTGATGCGAAGGCGCAAGCGCTGACCACCAGGCACATCCTCAGATCCTAAAGAGGCTGTTTCGCTGCTGTCATCCTTCGGGCCAATATCGATGGCGATCTTGTCTACTTTGGCCAGATCAAGGTCACAGTCTTCCTTAGCTGATGAAGAGAGAGTTTCGTTAGAGATGTGATGCAAATCAAAAGCAGATTTTTCATTGGTGCTGTGCATATCTTCGCCATCTCCAAGGACATCGATGTGTACCGCGATGAATCCATGCTTGGTGAACTTTGCTGCGTTGCTGAGCATGTTCATAATAATCTGCCGCAGCCGGAATGGATCAATGTATACTGTGGAAGGCACATTCGGACCAATGATGGTGTACAAACGCACATCCTTCCCCACTGCTCGGGTGATCATGTTCATAGTATTCGTCGCAATGTCGCCAATTGAGCAGTGTTCGCGACACAATTCCACCTTGCCAGCATCGATCTTGGTGACATCCAGGACATCCCTGATAATATCATTCAAGACATATGCGCTTTGGGTCATCAAATCGATGTTTTCTTCCTGTTCTTCGGTCAGATTTGGGGCCTTTGATAGCGATGGAGCAATGCCAATAATAGCATTTAGTGGAGTCAAAAGCTCATGGGACATCGTCGCAAGGAAGCGCATCTTACTAGCCATGTTTCGTTTGATATCTTCCGCAAAAGCTTTTCGCAGCCTCCTGCGATGGACTTGAGACACTGCAAGGTTCAGACAGATCAACAGACTGGTCACGAACATCACTATCCACAGGATCAAGCAGACCAGAAAAATGGTGTCAGCCGTGCCAAGATCATCGCTCCCTTCCACGTAGGTTATGGTAAGCGCTTCCATGTCTGGAGAGACAATGGTCATGTCATACCAGTTGGATGTGAACCTCGCTGGCAGGTCAGCCTTCAGCCAGCCAACCACACTTGACCGTGACTTCTGCGTGGCTTCTGGCTCTGCGTTGCTGATGGTTTTGTACAGGCTAGGGTGCAACTCCTGCATGGTGTTTCGATCATCATCAGGGAATAAAAATCCAGCCAATTGAGGAACTGGTGTGGTGCTAAACGCATACTTCAGGAAGTACCCCTCGCCATCATAGAGCATCTGGGATTTCTGGAACTCATTTACCAGCAATTTCTCCGCATTGACATTCATAATCAAATAGACAATCGGCTGTCGGGTGACTTCATCGCACAAGATATGGCTCATCCGGAATGTGAACATGTAAGGCTCCTCGATTACCCCTTCTTCAGTGTGGAGATCCAAACGTGACATATACACTTCTGTAGAATTGAGGGAAATAGATGGTTCATGGTACTGGGTATCTGCCTTGTTCTCGAGCTGGTCGTCATCGTAAACAATAGCAACTCCAGAATCTCTGTCCATGTCCACCCGAATAATTTCATCACCGGACATGTCTATCAGTCGCAACTTAAATAGATCATTGTAGTTTTCCATGAAGGAGCTAAACAGCAACTGGGCACTTTCTTTACTCTCCGTAGTGTCTTCCCCGTTGTTGTACTCCTGTACAAATGTCCGAACCTTCTGAGACTGGCTCAGGAAACTCATCGCACTTGCATATACGTTCACTGCTCTGTCGACAGCAGCATCCAATGTATGGATATCACCGACCAGATCAATCTCCACCTTATCTATTGCTTGAGCAACTGATAGGTAATATGAAATCCAGATGAATAATGTCAGTACAACTATGGTAGGGACCCAGTACAACAAGAATTGTCGAAGGACGGCTTTTGAGTCCTTCCCCCGTCGAAGTTTCCGCCCCTTTGCCGAAGAAGCCACTGAAACTGACTTAGGATACGCCCGAGCAAAACCATCGTGAGTGTCTTTAATGTCCACTGCAATAAGCATCTGTTCTAACTCAAACGTCTCCTCCTGCTTTTCCAAGTGGGTAAAGTATTTCTGAACCCAGTTGCGCATTGTCGTCTTCCGATTTGTTTGCAATTTAGTATGGTGCTATAACTTGAGAATTTGAACTCTCCCAGAGATCATGGTGGTTTCATCTTCGCCATATTGTTTATTAGCGTGTATTTCTGTTAATCGTTTTAGATTTCGTATTATGTTCACTCTATCAAGTCCAGAAACCACCTGTAGTCTTAGCGCTATTGATCATCCAAGTACCAGCTACCCTTTCCCCCCTTCAAATTAGTAGATCTGATCCATAACCATGATCATCTTGCTGCGCTCCCACTACACAACTTGATATCGCTGTGCGCACTATAAATCAATCCATGTCAGTCCTTTGGACATATTGGTCTCCAAACCCGCTTGCAAATAAACCCACTGCTACTGATGATGTGAAAGACCCAATGGTCGCGAAGCCTCTTAGTTAGATACGTACCAGCAGCACCTCCCCCTTCCTGAAGAGCCACTCGGTACACCGCTCAGGCTCGAGGCCACCCCCCTCCCCCCCCTCCTCCCTTCCACTCCCTTTTTCCTGTATCACCAGTATAGACCCGATCTGTCACGTATTCTTGAATGATCTTCCCCTCCTGTGCAAATTCGCCCTAATTTGTCTATACATTTACTATCAGATATGGAACCTTACCCATTTCGAGCTCGGTGCACCCAGGGAAGGGACAGACAATTCCCCCACTTGGCTGGCAATAATGTGGCAATGCCTGGTCGGCTCAAAAAGAGCCCAAATCGCCGAAAAATCCAAAGATTATCTGGGCCTGAGATCGATAATGCACGTTATTTTCCCGTGGAACCGGACCAACCGATGGGCCCCCCTATACAATAATGAATAAATTTTCTTGGGAGGACAATTGTACAAGCAGCTCCCAGCCCCTGGTTGCCTCCTCTTATTTCTTTATCGCGACACGCATCAAGGTATGCACATGACACGGACCATAATGGAAAGCAATGTTGAAATTGACATACGTACGTGTGTCGAGTAGGAACATACTCACGGCGTGTGTAGTGAGCCGTGCCTTGTTCACTACATATTTATTTGGCGTTGCGATGAGCTCCATGATGCTCGTCGTTCTGCCATACGGTCCTGCGATATTTCTAGTTGCTGTCTGTCATCAGCAGATCACTGGCTGGGGAACGTTGGTGTAGCCACTTGGAATGGTTTGAGGGAAGCAGATAGTGGGTTCTGGAGGCGAGAGTGGGGAAGGGAGGGGGGGAATTGCGGGAATTTGGGAGGAAGGGTGGCAGTGGAAAAGATACTTAAAGAAGGATTCTTGGCCATACCAAACCCTGTGCCGAAATTCAGCCTGACCCTCTCTTTGCCTCACATTTGGTAATTTTTTTTGGTTACCCCCTCGCTTCCTCCTTGTTTCCTTCGGGTTGCTGTTTTTGGGGAGGGTACATTAAATATGTGACCCACTTTTTTGTCCTGCCACTGCTTCTGGTAGAGTGTATCCTAGTGCAGGTCGATACTGTCGATGGACACTCATGTGCAACACACCCGTTGTTTCCTCTCGACTCCCCCTCCCCTCCTCCCTTCTCTCCTTCCCTCTCCCTCCTCCCCCTCCATTTTCCCATCTCCCCTTTCCTTACCCCGCCGATCTCACTCTACCCGCGACCCCCAGCATGGCTTTTTTCATTTTCAAGTTAGCTCCCCTTGGCCAATCGCTGGCGATTTTTCTTCACTGCTTCCATTAGGTCGGACGTGCCGATAGTGGTTTTCAGGATCACGGACATGTACGCTCGCGGAGGGATGAACGTAAACCAAAACACAACATCGGTGTGCTCACTCGGGATGTTTTTACGGTGTCTTTCCATAAGTTTCCATAAGAGGACTTGAATAGAAATGGAGCGGTATGAAAACAAGATCAAAAAACAAAGAGAAACAAAAGCAAATCAAGATCTATGTAATTCCAAGACCCTTGCGATGTGAAAGTTTCAGGGAGCATGTGTTAACAGTGAGCTGGCAGGGCCAGCGTGTGACCAATGCACCAGAGACAAGCAAGCAGATCTGTACCCGGAATTCCCGACATCGTCAATTCCTAACGTCGATCCTGAAAGGAAAATGTATTGCCACACATAAGTCTGTAAAATACGGGCATCCAACATCAAGACTCCGACGATCACAAGGGACTTTTCGATTCTGGTGGATCGTAAGGCAAAATCTTAGAGGCCGGGCACATACAACGTACCGTTCTCCAAGAAAGACAGTAGATAGCGAATACAGAAGAGATGGATGGAATTGATAGGGTTAATGCAACCGCAGAAAGAGTTTAACCTACTCTCTCCGGCATGAATAGACCCATGAACCGCCACCACTATTGCCAATATTACTACACCATCGCGTAAAAAGTGGTGAATGATCCAAAGACGGTAGGGGAGAAGGAGCACTAGGGAGGGCACGACGCGTTCGCCTCCGAGAAGTTGTCCCGCGTACCCATTAACACCGGTCCTCTTTCGTTACCTTCGGCGTGCTATAGTAAATGTACTGATACCAATTTCCTGCCTAATTCGATGCTGCCTAGTTTTACATTTCGATGGTTCATGGTTTAGTGTTGTACCGCAGGGCATTATTATGGGCGAGGATGGGGACATATTGCCTAATTGAATAGGAACTGATTCATTGGTGTACTGCATATGACCGCAGTAGCTTGTTTTGCTGTCGGTACGCTAACACTTCCCTTCCTCCCACTTGGCAAACCATATGGACGGTCGCTAGCCAGGGTATTGAGTACAGGAGATCGTGTGAACACACCGCGTCACATGTTAGGCATCAAGACGTCTTCTGTTTGGTATCCGTGCATGCTCTCAGCATGCCTCAGAGTAGGATGGATGACGAGGGAAAACAGACGCTGTGTGACAAGATCAATGCACCGCTACGCATACACCTTGCGCAAATGATCAATTGAACATCACCAATGCCACCCAATCGCATTCGCTCGTCACCGCTGCTGCGAACTTCGTCACACCGCACATGATTTGATACACTAGCCTGCGCGCCTCATCGAAATTGTCGAAGGTGTTTGAGGAACCTCCTCATGGACAACGGATCCACCCCAGAACGAGAACGCGAGAATGATCAAAATGATGTGCTTCCCAACAAGAATCGTAAATGCCAAGCACATTGGGCCATCACACGTACTAGCAAGCGAGTAAGCAAGCTAGGCCATTGCACAACCCTGCGCGTTACGGAGCGGCGGGAGGATAGCCAGTAGAAAGAAGCCAATTAATTTTCCTGCTAAATATATGCAAATGGCTCAAACACATTCAACATTGACGTGAGACGTCCCTGGGCACAAAACGGAAACGTACCGGATGGGACGTAGTCGTCCGTGACTATTTTTTGCGTCCATGGGGTCGCTCGATGGATTAATCCAAAATAATGATAACTGTCAAATATAGAGGGGTTCAGTTCATATCTGTTCGAAATACTCGCAATGGGTGGAGGCAGCTCAGCTCGCACAGCTGGCGGCGGCGGATGAGTGCGGCTGATCTGTGGAGAGTGAGAAACGGGCGGAGACCACAAGGAAAGCATGAAACAAATTAAAGGTGTATCGGACAGTGTACAAGTGGCGGCCCATGCAAAAGTGTGGCGGTCCAACATCGACCCATCATTTCTGGTCCCGAATCAGCTGAGCGGTGAAGCAGAAAATAAATCTGCTGGCTTTCTCTGGTGCGGGACTTGCTCTGCCTCGGCCGCAGCGGGGCAAAAAAAACTACACAGTTCTGGAACCAGCCAGCGCCGCCACCCGCGCAGGACGGAGTTAAAATTTATGGTGTGTAGATCGATGGAGAACAAACAAGCGGCCAGCGAATATTTTCTTCCGGGTATTCTCTCAAATCTTCCCGATTCGCATTTTTCTTGGGCGGGCAGCAGTGAGAGTGTTTGCGGTTTGATCCGGTGGATTCTGTTCGCTGTTGACAAGGGATACTAGGAGTGTCAAGATTCTCTTTGTTGTGTGTGTGTGTACTAGGCCGTGTTGCGAACCCGTGGAGCAGAAATCTTTGGCCTCCACAGCCCCGCTGATTTCATACACCAACGGGGGATAAAAAAAGCCGGTGGTCCCTAGGAAATCGTGGTGGGTTTTGGAAAGTCAGTGTGTCGGCACTTTGCAAAAGAGGAAGGACATGGCGTTTGGCGCGGCGGTCAAAACCAGTGGGAAATGAAGACAAGGTAGATCAGAAAAAGTAGCGGAAATACTCACTGATTTCACTGGCCCTGCATACTGGTAAATAGCGGTCTACTGTGTTCGTAAACGTATTGCACAACGACCTTGGGCCCTTTGTCGATATCGAGGTTCAGACAGGGATATGTTATAGGCTGGAACGCCAATAATCATGGACCTTACATTTTATTACAACGATCGGGACTGTGTAATTCAATTGCCCGAGGATGGCAGTGGTGACGATCTTCTTGAAATCCACAAGGTACTGAAGGAGGCCTTCGGTATCGAGGAAGACGCCATGCTAATGCTCTTTTCGAAGGACAGTCAGCTTGAAATGCTCCAGGAATACACAGACTTCAAGCGGTGGAATGAGAACGGTGTTAGCAACATTACTGTCAAGCTCAAGGAACCAGACGTGGATTCACAGGAAGGTGTCGCACAAGACGACGTCCTGGCGCAAATGCAGCACCAGCGCATGCAGCAGCAATTGCACCAAAAGGCACCGCCCAGACCTCCGAAGCAAGACTCTGTCACATCCATAGAAGTTCCTAGCGAACCCACACATATACCATACCTCAAAAAGCGTACAGACAGTCTAGAATTCCTTGCACAGGGTAAGGGAGAGGCACCAAATGAAAGCATTCTCAACGCAGTGCGTACTCTGGCGGTGAAGGTCAACACCGTCGCTGGCAAGGTCGCATACCAGCCCTTCCTGATTGATTCCAACTGTTTCTACCGGGCAACAACCTATGTTTTTATGGAGCGTGCAATCCTAACCGGAGCAGGTAGTCAGCTAGCTAACCTTTTGAACAAAGTTAAATGGATGAAGGAAAAGGGAACGCCAAAGATTCAGCAGGACACCTTTGAACAGACTAGCTTCATCTTGAATACCACGTTGAAACAGATGGCTGAAGCTAGCAAGCAATCTGATAAGGAACGGGACAACGCTCTCATGAAATTGGCGAGGAACCTAGCTGAGGTATGGAACTATGAGAATGCCACACCGCAGCTCCACCACCTCGACCGGGCGCTTATGCTTATGAGCAGGGGCCTCACTGTCAATACGATTGCTGCCAATTTAGCTAGTCGCTACGGGTTCTACCTTAACGAATTGGAGAATATGCAGCAGGTTATGGGATGGTGTCTGGATAACATTCTGCGCTGGGACCACCGAGTACCTCAACCGTTGGCTGTGGACGCGTTTGCGCGCGCCCTTGACATGCACATCTTGCTTCTACAGCCCCAGGGCGCAGACGACAGTGGTGTTGTACTGGACGTGTCTTTATTTGGATACCAAGGGGATACAAAGCCGCAGCGGTCGAATACTTGTTGTCTCCTGTTAGTATTCCACTCGTTTGTGCGCATTAGTGTGAGCAGTGACGGTTTCGACCGCCTGTTGGGACAGGCGCGTCCCAAGTTCTTGACTCCCCAGGAGCAACAGGGTCTCTTTGGCAGCGTCAATGGCCAGGAAGCTGCCGATGATGGTGAGGCACAACAGGCTGACGAAATATCATCTCTGCATCCCGAAGACAAATCTAATCCGATGCGGAAATCCGGCACTAGCGTAGAAAACATTCAGACCTCATTGAATTCGGTGGATAAGTCAACATTGAATCTGCGGGATCAGAATACGTGGAAGCCATATGATAAAGTAGGACCGGCAACTTCTGAACCCGGTGAAGCAGCCGACCAGGAAACCGCTGCCGCAACGCCACCGCCGTTGTTGCGCAGCGCTACGGACAACATGAACGACTGGGTAACGCAGACTGGCAACATTGACGTCTCGCCAGAATCGGAGGACGACGCCAAAGCGGAGGCCGCCCCGGCTCGGCCACCACGCCGCAAAGGTCACGGTAACAGCGAGAATGCGCCTAAGGAAGTCCAGAGCTCGGTGTCCGGGGACGAGAAGGCGCGTCTGAGGAAGTCACATCCCCTTGGTCTCAGTAGTGATCATATTCTCATCGACGATCCCAGCAATGCTCTCGGTGAGGCAGTACACGATGACGCCCCCTTGGTCTCAGTTAAGGAAAATACCAATTCGAATTCAGACACTGTGACCATAAGCAAGAAGGAGTACGAGGAGCTATTGGAGAAGGTAGAGCGCCTGAAGATAATTGAAGACCAACTGAACGCTTTGAAGGCCCTGACAGGCGGCAAGTAAGGATGGGCAGTTGCGGAGTCCCAGTACGATTAAATGTGTAACTTTCATATTGTTGGCGTATCTTATATTGTAAATGATTGGGGTTATATACAAGGGACACGTGCGTGCCGGTGATTGCCCGAGTCATGCACAATCCACAATTAGGTGGTGAGAATATTGGGCAGGGCGGCGGCATCGCTGCCAAAGAATGAAGCCTTGCAGTCCGGCACGGTCTCAAAGCCAGGAAGGCACTTGAGGATGCCCTCGTCATCTGGCTGGTAGGGGTACAGAATGAGATGACCCTTCATATCAACGGGCTTCTCCTGTAGGAAGAGCTTGGCGTTCTCCTCGCACACCTCACGTACAGCAGCCACGCATTCCGGCTTGGCCGGGTCACGATACTCCTCTTTCAGACCGTTGAGGTGCTCATTAAATAGAGCCATGCGGAAGCCGTACACCTGTCCGCGAGGGGTGGCACCATGCTTGACATGGTGGTGCATCTGGTAGCCCCCCATGCAGATCTCTGTGTCACGATTGGCACCCATGGAGCGCTGGTTGATGTTGGCAGAGCCAATGATGACGTACTCGTCATCGACAATCATCAGCTTGGAGTGCACGTAGATCATGAAGCGACGGGTTTTGGCGAGCGTTTGGCCCATGCCCTTCTTGGCCACTCCACTTGCTTGGGATCCCTCCTCCGTTTCGCGGTTCACGGGACAGTAGAAAGTCAAATAGTCAGTGGCCTTCTTGTCACTGCCAACTTCCTTGAGGCAGGCGTGGATCATCTTGTACATGAACTGAATGGTGTTGTACTGCCAGTGCAGAATCTCTTGGATGGTCGCACTCTCTGGGTCTCCCTCCGGATAAATCGGAATCACAATGTAGGCGCAGAAGTCCTCACCGGCGCGGATCTTCTCGCAACACTTGAGGGAAATCTCAAGGGGCACAAGCTGGCACGCCTCCATATCTTGGTGGCTGTCCCAGGCATGGCAAGAACCCAGGAAGTACTGGTTCTCGATGTAGATGTGCTTCTTGGCTCGGCGAATCTGGTGCACATAGGCCCGATGAATACTATCGTCGACGTGACGACCCTTTTTCAGGTTCAGATACTCTTCCTTTAGGCCCTCATCAGCGTGCTTACCCATCTGGGCACTGCGACCGTCGATACTGCGCAAAATCTGCACAGCCCATTCCTCCTGGTTGTGGTGTATATCCTTCGCAGGCTGGATGAGGTTCTTGACGTGCGTGAGATGGACCAGATCGCGGTGGTGGAGAAGTTTTACCTGCTTGTGCCAACGTTCCTCAAAATTGATCATGATATCACGCGCAGCCTGGCCCTCCACGCGGGAGTGAATGTCGTGCCAGGGCTGGCGTGGGCCGACGGTAGGGTCCAATTCGTAGCAATGATTGGCACTGTCGCCTTTGTGCACACCGGTCAGAGTGCGCCACAAGGGATGGGAACCATCATCGTAGCGACCGTCAGTGAGGTCGATACCGCCGCAGTAGGCAATGATGTGGCGCACATTGCATGCCTCGACACTCTTGGGAGCGTCACATACCACGAGCTTCTGGTGATGGGTGAAGAGACCGCCGACACTCTTCGATTCTAGCATGCTGTTGCTCTCACCGCCAGCACGTTCAACATGGAACATTTTGACTTTTGTCTTCTTGAAGTAGGCGAAGGTCTCCTCATCATGGGTGCCCATGACGCCACCTGTGCTGATGATGCCCTTGTTGCTGCTCAGATCATTCCAGACCAGAATGCAGATCCTCAGACCATCCTCAGCCCTCTGCTTAAGCACCTCCCCCAGGGTCTCTCCTTTACCCTCAGCGTCACGATTCATAATCAGATCGGCCCAAACTGCCCAGCCGGCGATATAGATGAACTCTTTGGCCTCCTTGATGCTATCCCACATATCATCCCAGCAGCTGCGATCGTCGTACACGGCATTGCCGTCCAAGTTCAGGGGGAACTGCTTCAAACGTTCTGCCTGCTCAGGATTCACACGAGCATCATGGTACAGGCGAACCGAGCAGCCAGTGCGAATGGGGTAGTAAACGTGGGGCACTTCAGGAGTCATTTTGGTCTTCTCAACGGTCACAAACTCGATCTCCAGGTGTAGCTCACCCTTCTCATTCTCGCCATTCTCCTTCTTCAGGGGGAACCAACCATCCTTTGGCTCGCCGGTGGCCAGTTCCTTCATGTCGAACCACACAAAGCCCAGATGATCAACACCAGCAGCGTCATCATCCTTCACACTGATCTCCAGTTTGTCGCCGATGTCGGCAATGGGGATCTCATACTTTTCGTTGAAGTGGGGGTCAAGAGTGTTGTCGTGGCGCTTGGTCTTGATTAGACGGTTGTGTCCAATGCGTACAGTAACGTAAGGATCACTCAAGTCGCGGGTCACCTTGGACAACATCCTGCCAAGTTTAGAGGGCAGGAGGGCGTCCGCATTGCGAAGGTGCCTGGCAGCAATGATGTTGATCTTGAGGGTGCCATGCCACACATCTTTGTCTCCGAGAGGCTTAGTAGAGGACGGCATTTTCAAATGTTGTTTCAACCAGCCGATCTAGAGAACGTATCCAGAGGTCAGAATGGAAATGCGGCCTGCCACTGAAAGTCTTGCTCCTTCTTTTCTGAATTAGGTAGTCACGACCGAAGGCTGTCATCTCTACCGTGCAAGATGGTCGATATGCTGCAAGACTATCGCAACGATGTCAAAGTTCCACTGCTGATATTTACTGAACGTGCGACAGCTTTGACAGCCAGCCTCGCGATTCAGGAACCAGGAATTTTCCGATGCCCTGTAGTGAACTCTAGTATGTTTTTGCTACACGTTCCAACGGGCCAAGAGCCTTGCATCTGCAAAGTAGAGTCGAGAGAACAACTCGCCGGTGTAGTATTGGTGTTCTGTGAGTTGATACTCATTTAGATCTGCGAATTATGCAATGTCCTCGCCATCGCCATAATTTCTTCCGTCCAGGATCCAAGCACTCGCCCTTCGTGCTCCACTGGGAATTTGTCAAGCTATTCAAGAACACTGCAATCATACCGGAATGGAAACAGTCCGCACAACCCAGCCGGTTCCGCAATACTTCTCGGCTGCTGTGCCATCGTACTTGCAGATCAATCCATCTGATACCGTCCACTGTTGTGTATTCCAATGCGGACTCGGGCGGGTTTCCTCTCCCATCAAATCTCAGATCCGAACAGCAGCACGGATTCTCTCCCGCTTGCCCATGTTCCGTAGATGCTGGGGTGGTACACAAAGGCCCCCCCCCTCCTCTCCCGTCCTATCGGGCACGACAAGGGGGGGGGGAGGGGGGCAAGATCAGCCAGCCAGAGATTGCGGTGGTATCTTCGATAGCCCCGTAGGATTCCTGTGGAGAGAATTCGTTTCGGTTCCCCTGTGCACCCCTGCGCACCCGCGTTCTCGCCGGGTACCGGCCCCCCCCCCTCCCTTAGGGGGCGAGGGGGGAAATGCAATAAAAAAGTACCGTTCTTTCTTGTCTGTTTGTTTGTTTTTATTGGGGGAACAAAACATTCTCCGGTAAACCGGCCAAAAGGAAAGAACTTCGAATAGTTCTTTCCTCAGGTTTCCTATCCCCGTTCCCTCAAAATCTCACCCACAAGGGAAACTTCATAAAAAAAGTTGCAGCGTAACCGTTATACGTCACATTTGCAAAGAGAGAGCAAGAGAGAGCGAGAGAGGCAGAGAGGCCGAGGTGGCGGCGAGATGGGGGTTTTTCTTTCACTTTGCGAACCCCGAGGTTGGTTCCCGCTTTTTAGCAGAGGGCGATTTAGTTGTAGCGACTGACTCAGTGGGGGGGGTTGCCTTGATCTTGGCAGCACGGACACAGTCGGATCGGGAGTCCATTTATTCTGCGCTCATCGTCTTTGATAATTCAATATACTTTGGTGGAGACTTTGAAACGAGATGAGAGAGACCCGCTTTTAATACTTTTTCTTGTCTTGGGGTTCCCCTCAGTATGCGCCCGTGTGTTTAGGACCCGAGGCCAAGGGCCCCTGTGCGTTACCATATTCAAAGTACGGAAAGTAGAGAAGATTTGCCGCCTTTCCCAAGTGATCGTCGCCACCGGCGAGACAGACAGAGGAAGGGCCGACGGCTGGGGTACGTGGCAGGGAGCTGGTCACTGCTTGGAATGCACTGGGTTTTTGGGGTTGTTAGTCGTTGACTTCCTTGCGGACGTCCTTCCCGATTTCTCTTTTGATTTCTTAGAATCCCTTTTAGTTACCGACATTAGGTAACCAGTGTCTGTCGCGCTCCATCACCAAGGTTTGTTCTCGACAGAAAGAAGGTATACAATAGCAAACATCATTCACGTGATAGGCATCCCATTTGCTGGTACCACTGCGACTGCGAGCAAGGAATAGAGTCTTTGGTGATGACGTGAAATTCTTGTTCACACCAACCAACAGCAAAGAGAATAGACGAAGGGAAATATGGATTTCCTCAGCGTCTTGGTCGGGGGTGCCCCCAATCAGGAAGGCCTGACCAGCGATATGAGAGTGACCTTCCGAAGTGTCAACTTCTTCATTTATGTTGCTGGTATTATTTTGTTGATTTTGACTATCAATTCGGTACTTATGGATTGGTATATGCTTTCGCATAATCTGAGCAGAGAAGGCACGGTACCGAACATGGACGATGCATCAGACTCAGCAAAGGTTGTGTACGCCGCACCACAGTCCACCTCATTTCAGATAGCACATGCTGGCACCTCATTCAGTAGTCAAATTGTCAAGTCTATTCTTGCATCGGTGATTGGCTTGATTGTGACACGTTTCCTCCAGCTGAATGTGGCTATTGATGATATATTGTATCTGGGAAGACACGGTGACAGTGCAGGCACCGTCCTGAAAAGGAACTGGGGTCGCTTGCAGGAAAACATCAAAAGCATTCCGAGATACGCAATGGAGCACAAGGCACAGACCTTCCTCATCACGGGATCCATCCTAGCCGTGCCGATTACGTTGTATTTGTGGTCTTCGGACTATGGTCCGATACCGTTTGTTCTGCTCCTACTTGCAGTTGTTGTGTTCATGGTGTACGGACGCGCGTACCGCATGAAGGAGGAGGCTCGGGCTGCTATTGAATTGAGCATGCAAGCTCGGGGAAACAAAGATATTGTGGAGGCAGTACGCGACCTACAGTCTGTGGAGGATAGTAAGAAGGATGAAGATGTTTCCGTGATCGTGGCCGGTATGGTTGGAGCTGGCAAGACAAGCCTCGTAAAGGCATTGCTGGGCTCACAGAAGGGTGATGACATTGACAAGGCCCTGTATGTGGGTATGATGGACGACGATGATACAGATGATGAGGATGTAGATCGGCAGGCGCCCCCGCGCAAGAAGGAACCTACTCGATTCCAAAGAGGACGGCTCATCTTCTACGATCTTCCTGGACAAATGCGCGTCGACGGTCCTTCACGAGAGAAGATACCTCGGGCTGATGTGGGTATCATGGTTGTTGCTGGTTCTGCAGACGCCAACCAGCGAGAGGCCTTCAGGGCTCTTCGGGCTGCCGTGGGTAAGGCGTACGTTGTCCGCAGCAAGTGTGACCGTGACCTTTTCCGAATGAAGCCCGACGCTCAGGAAAAATACCTCGAACAGTGGCAGACTACCTTGGACGTGAGCAAGGTACACATGGTTTGTGCCAACGGTTATGACGTGGATACCCGCGATGATGTAGTGCTGGATATTCGAGGTGTGGACCAGCTGCGCTCTGAGATAGAGGCACATTTGAAGAAGAACCATAAGAGTATCGTCATGGCCCGCAAGGCTTACGATAAGGATCGTCAGGCGCACGATGTGATTGTTAAAGCATGCAGTACAGCCTTCTCTCTTGCGATCGTGGATGGACATCCAGCTCACCTGGAGAAGGTACTTGCTGACAATGCATCCAAACTTATGGAGATCTATACGGGTCAGCGGGACACAAAGGGTTTGGAACACAGGCTAGAAGTTGGACCCATTCCGTTCGCTTCATATATTCCAGGAGGTACAGCTATCATGCAGACCCTGATCTGTGCAGTACGTCTGCTTGCCATGCAAAAGGCTTTGAGTGCGCAAGCACGTACGGGACTCGACCGGAACGCGCTAGAGAGCAATGCACAAAAGTACACAGAGGAGATGAGCGCCAGTGACATCCTGAACTGGGAATTCATAAGCACACTTGCGGAGACCGCCACCTACCAGAGCGGAAATGTTATGGGAGGCATCTCTGCTGCTGTGGACCGAGTCATCGAAGCCAATCTGGGTCGTCAGATGTCCAAGATGGGCGTTGCCAACAGTATGAATGTGGGTGCCTCAACCAGCAGTGGGCGTATAACCGAGCTCAACTAGGCAGACAAGCCCGGAAAACCACAATTTTAGATTTGTACATAAGAATATACACTCTTACATCATAGTGAAATGTCATATACTGTAGTTCATGAATTGACCTGACGTGCCGGGCGGTAAAGGACATCCAGTGCTTTGGAATACGCCACGTTTGCCGTTGGCGGCCTGACCAGCTTGAACTGCTGCTGCAATGTCTCCTGCCCCCATTCCATACTAGCGCATTTCGTTTGCTGCTGACTCCACGACCGGCTGTGTGCTCTTGAACGCTGCTCGTGCTCCCTGGATGTCAGACAATGGATTAGTACGTTTGGAATTGCCGAGATCTGCGCTTGTGCTGGTTTCCAGCTGGTCTCGCTCCTGGGTCATGGTAGGGTCCTCGTTTGGGGAGATGTGGTCTTGAGGCGACAGCTGTGATGCCGACACCAGTGCGGAAACCTATGCTTGGTCATTGTGTCTTGCCTGATCCGCCAAAACCTGAACTTCTCGTCCACAAATGATTTTCGTTTCCAGCGGAGGTTGGTCGTCCGTTCCGAATGGAGCGCTGAACGACATCTTGTGCCACTATCATTTCTGCGTATCTCCGACATGCTCCGACATGTCATGGCTTCAACGTTCGTTATGTCCCTCTTCTTATAGCAGTCGTGAATGTCAGCATACCGTGACTGTGAGATATCAAAAGTCTATGGATGCGATGGCTCAGGTGTCCAAAACACCCGCTATCAGGTGTGCGCAGGCAACCCACCCTCCCGGACAAACTGCGCTAGGTGGCTGGCCGGCGTTGGCAACAGCGAAACTGAACACCCAATACATAAATTCAAAATGATGATCTTGACCCGAGACTAGCTCTTGAACACGGCTGGAATGGGTGCGTGGCATCCACCGGCATGTAAGCGCTCCATTAACCAAGGCGGTAAAAATAGAAAACATGTACTGCACGTATGTAAAAATCATATGAAAATTAAAAGGTTTATGATTCAACACATTGACTGGGCATATGGTCTGCTTCAAGGCCAAAGCCCGAGGAAGCAAGATATCCCGCCATGATGATTGATTTTGATATTATAACTGCTATGCCATTTTGTAAAATGATGTGATGTTATGAACCCCAGACAAAAAAGCTGTGATCCCAATCGAGTCGCAAAAACTCCTTGTTGCCTGCTCCAGGAATGTATCCAGAGGTTATGCCTAAATGATTATGCGCTAATTCTGCTTTGAAAACACAGTGAACACCCGAAGCTCGTATATCCCATATTGGATACCTTCAATTACTCCGCACTGCCTTGCTACAATGTAATCAATTTAGAGGTTCAGCTTAGTACGGCGCCAGTGGCGGCGCTTGGTGTTGTACCGGATGGTGTTGTCGGTGCGCATGCGGAACCAGTTGGGGATGGGCCGGTTCTGGCGGGCCTTCTTGCCCAGCGTCCGCTTAGTCTTGAAACTCTTGTGAGACGGCATTGTGATCTATGTCAGTAAATTCCCGTTACTAGACTATCCAGCCCTGACCTGTTCTTCTTGTGATCCTGAGTAGCTGAAATAGCTATAAGAAGTAATATTAAACCGTCTGCAAAGATGAGAGTATAATTAAGCCTGTGCCAGACCGAAAGGCTTACTGCACACTACAGTATCCTAGTCAGTGTCGAAGCTCTCAACCGTTACATATGACCTGAGAACACACAGGAGTACTGCGAAGGCATGGCAGTCCGGTCATGGATGCTGCTCAACAAGCTTTGGGCCATTGGGTACCACTGGGATAGGGTCCTTTGTGAGGCGAGCCAGAACACTACGTCCATAGATTTAGTATTGCTCTAGATTGTCAGTACATTAGCAACCAAATTATCATATCATTTCTATTTTGCGTATATTCACTACTGACATCAACCCTTCCAAAGAAGTCCTTAAATTCCCAGATTGGGCCCCTCTCTCCGGAATTGTAAAAAAAACTGTGAGAACTTCGAGCACGTGACGTATGCCACAGTGTTGTGTGTGTTTTTAGTTTATGTGTGTTTTCTGGTTTGCTGGTTGGGGTGTGCGGGGAGGGGTGGGGACCGAGAGGCTGAGCCAATGCAATGGGGCTTGAAGGGAGACGCCATCATTGGGTCCTTTTGCGCGCAATGAGCGGGTCTCACCACTACGCCAGAAGTGTGATATAACCAGCTGGGTACCAGCTACTTCAACAAACTGCTCCAACCTGACACTTGTGCTTGTTCCTGAACCTGCTTGGCAAGACTTGCATTAAGGAAGAGTCCGAATAGAATAACAAGAGCGGCATACAACTGGACGCGGATGATGATTATGTAGGTACTCCCTCGATCTAGAGTAATAGATCTGTGGCCGGCACCTGGAATTTCCACAATGTACGAGCCGTGGCAGGACTACGAGCATGCTGGTTCTGATCAGAACACTGAAAGATTAGCAAACGCCATTCTTAGAAACCGGTTTACAAGATGCTTGTTGGGTGGTTTCATAGCGTCCTGTTACTTTCAGGACATCACGGAAGCCGGAGCACAGTATGAGATGGCGTTGCATATTTTGGAAGAGAACCTATCGCATTGGACTATTGCCAATCTTGCTGAGATTTTCTCAATCAATAATGAACAGAGCTCACACGAGCAGGCCGGAATGATTGACGAGAAGATGTTTTCCCTCATGGTCGAAGTGTACAAATCAGTCCTAGACTGCCTGGCTATACTATCAGACCCTTCGTCTGCTCCTGGGGTAGGCTGGGGCATGTGTGCTGAAAAACTCGGTGAGAAAGTAGAGGAATGGGTGAACGTTCAGTACGATACTACTGATCCTGAACTGATCAAGATCTATAGCTGTTTACGCTTCGGGGAGGTCACAATCGATGAACACTCTGAATCTAGTGGTCCGGAGAAGGTACCCATTGGTGTAGCTCTGGTGCATAGTCTCTTCGGTCTTATGATGACTGCCAATGATGAAATGCGTTATCATGCAACTCGCTTTGTGTGCTGTATTGCTATGCATCGGAGACCCCAAGATAGCGGCAGTGTCGGTGATTTGCGGGGGTTTCTGGACTCTAAGAAGGTTGACCGTCTACCGTTGCCTCCTATCCTTCGTCTTCCTTTGAGAGCGGGCTCTCCAAGCAGAGGATCGCAGGTGGGTGGGCCTCAGGACCTATTGAATTCACAATTCAGCTTTGTGAATCCGTTCTCGGGGAATGGACTCGCTTCTCTCTGTGGTGCATTGTACAGTGCGGGCTCCGATGTGCCAAACTGGTGCAATGTTCCCGGTCTCACTGAGCGCTTGGCTGGTGGACCATTGACCGTTCGCAATTTGAAGATCACCGAAGCATTACAGATCGCAGCCGCGGCGAACCATGCCATTTCATTGGATGTTACTACGGTACCAAAGATTGCTGCTAGTGTTGCGGGACTGGTGCCAGATGTGTGGGAGTGGATTTTGACTCAGATGCGGGAATCCTACGGAGGAGATCCTTTGTTTTTCCGATTAAGCACACGGAGCCCTAAGGATTCATTCAGTACACTAAGCGTACCTCAGTCGAAAAACGTGCGCGCGAGAACCTTCAGCAGCGACTTTAGCAACAGCGAAGATGAAAGAGTACCGGAACATCGGGATGACCTAGTACACATTAATTCCATGTTGGCATGGATGAAAGACACCCACAAATCCGCGCGGTTCCACTATCAGCTACCCGAACACAATTCCAATGAAGATCCGACTCTGAAGGTCAACACTTGGTCCGAAGATGGCTTGCAGGGTGCTCGACATAGTACGCTCCAGTCTGAGGTAATGAGTCCTCTTGGTGTACTGGTAATGATGTTGATCAGCAAGCGCATGTACCGAGATCTCTCTGAAGCCCTTCTGTGCGAAGTGGACCTCAGCAGCAATGTTCGTCTAAAACGTCAGAGTGTGGCGGTCCTACCTGCCCGTAAACTGACAGGCAAAGATGTCGTCGAGACCACGCAGGCGTGGGAGGCTTTGGGCGCCACAAGCGAGGACAAATGGGATGAGTCTGATGGAGAGGACGATGTGGAGGTGAGCAAAACCGAGTCTCGTTCCAGTAAATTAGAGGTGGCAGAGACCTTGGGTGATGTAAATCCGGACACCGAGTTGGCAATCTGCCTGCGTCGGCATGTTAAGGTGATGCCAGACACCGAAATTCGTGCATTCGTTTACAATCGCAAGGTTACAGCTCTCTGTCAAACGCAAGCAAACCACCCAGTATTGTGGCGTACTGTGGGATACTGGGAACGGGCGTTCCACACTACACTGGCTGCCTTGTATCTCTCTGGTGGCATTCTTGAAGCTCTACCTTTCGACGACTGCATTCTAGATCTGTGGCTGAACCCAGCTGCCGGCGGCCTCGACGAGGCTGTGCAGATCATCGAGGTCAATGCATTCGGTACCGTCCTGTTCAACCGTCTGTATGACTGGGGTAGGGATGCTGACCTCTTATACCGGGGCTTGACAGGATGCTTCAACACGCGTAGTTTCACCAATATGATTGTCGGGGAGGATGCTGAGGTCAAAGACCCCATCCTCATGGCAAATGCTTACGAAGCGTACACGAACTGGACCAATGGCACCAAGGACACAGCGCCCGACTCCTGCCCGGACATGCCGCAATTCGTGTCTTGTCGAATTGTTGGTGAGAACGGCCATCCGCTCGAGATCGGCCCTATTGCCAACATTTACCGGTGCTAGCGTTGGCTTTGTAGAGCATGTCCTCGTCGCCGCCTAGTCTTCGGGGGTCAGCACCGCCACCGGGGGGACTTCCTGAGGATGAAGTCGAGAGCCAAACGGGTAAGTATCATGAACTGGAAGACCGGGGGTTCTACAATCATTTGAGACAAGCTTTGCGCGGATGTTACTTTCTATCTTGAGTGTCCGATGACGGCAAAAAACTGATTTAATGAGACTGAGCAACGCAAATAAGTTAGAACCTTACGAAATTACCAGAGCTGAACATTGTCGCTAACAACTCGAAAGTCCTTCCCTTCATGCAGGTACGTCATGTTGTTCGAACACGAATTTCATGTTAACTTCATTGCTTTTGCGGGCCCATTTCCTAAACACGTGCGACTGTGCAATTAACATCGCATCCAACTTGCATCGTGCAGCCTACGACAGCGGGCATGAACCCCCACTGATGAGAAAGTGTTGGTTAGGTTTACAGTTAGAGTCCCGTGCCTCTACAGCTACATGAGTCGATCGGATCAATGAGGGGTAAAGGGACCTCCCTACCAAGACGCTTCTCACCCTCGACCTGTGAAGTTCCATAGCTTTGATGTCGCATCCAGGTGGCAAATCCCTACATACATGCTTGCCGCCGCGGACATGAATCGACTAGTCAATCACCGTCCTAGCACATCCTGGCACGCTCCTGAGTCGAATTAAGGAACAGGGCACCTGTAACTGCGATGTCTGAATTTGCAAGCCAAAGGTGGTGTGTGTCTACCCCCTTTATGCTTGGCGGCTTCTCATTCCTCTGTAGGGCTTGGTAGTGTGAGTAGGTGTGGCTTTTGAAGTCTTCCCGTGTATTGCGTAAGGCGTTACGTACACCCAGTCAATTTTCACATGGTAAATAGATTCGAGTTCATTCCTTCGATACCAGACAATGATTGGGATATTCCACAATCCCATCGTAGGATCCATAAGTGCAATGTGGGCCTAGCGCTTCACATCCGTAACTATACGAGTCCATGGGACTCAGGGCACAGGCTGAAAGGACAGGGACGGAGTAATCTGTGATGATGGGTTCTGTTACAAAGCCAATGGGAGGCCAATTGACGCATAACATTCTACGCAGTATGTGTTCAGTATGTCGTAGCCCAGGATGTCCACACTAGCCAAGGGCGAAGTGTCCAGTTAGCCCCATACACTGCGATGATAAATCTCTCCGCCCGCATCCCATAAGTGCTGAACTGATGGGAATGCAGATCCGGCTGACTTCTGCCAGGCATGACCTGGTCCGTTCATATCTTACGTCTGTTAACAGGAGTGGGTAAAGTTGATGATGCTCGGGTGATGACGCTTGGCCAGAATTCAACTCTCTGCGCTGTCAGTAGGACTGTGCCTCCTAGTTCTGATACCCCATCACCACACAGATCTAAGAGGCAAGATGCCGAGATAGAGGGAGAGGGATTTTGTGTGTGCCGGAAGAAACGAGATAGTGCACCTCGGTGCATGTCCGCCTTGTTGTCCCACACATAGCAAGCCATCTGACCAAACGAGCCAACCGAGGAACCGGCCACGAATTTCGCCAGCCCATCCCAGCGCGGTACGTACGCTTGCATTCGTTGTCGAATGCACCCCCCCTCTACCCCTCCCCCTTCCCCCGTTTTCTTCGTCTCTCTCCCCCCCCCCGGGGACCACCGCTACCTGCTGATCTGCCATCAACAAAGGGCACATATCCCCAATAATCAGGAAGAAACCATTCATTCAGTACCCAAATTTTGATCTCCATCGACGGACAGTCCTATGAGACTTGCCTGGCTGATCTGCGATCTCAGGGTGGTGGTGGGAAGACGGGAGAGCTTGGCCCCGTTTTTCGGCGTTGTTGTGTTTTTCTTTGTGTTTTATTTCATAACCGGCCAAGCTCGCTTTGCGGGAGTACGGGTCCGGTCTTTTAGTCTCTCCCCCGACCCCCGGGGGGGGGGGCGGGGGGGGGGGCAGGGCTCTTGCTTTTCTTCGGTCGTGTTGCCTCCCCTGCTCAGACACCGTTGGAAACAAAAACCCACACACGCGAGACACTCGGAGGGAGTATGGACAAAACACACTCACAGTCATCCGCCCTCGGGCCATTTTTATACATTTTCGACTCTTTGAAGTGCTGGACTACTCCTGCGGGGCACGTACACACACACACACTCTCTCTCTCTCTTCTCAGTTCCGACTGTGCGGAGGAAGCGGTGGTCGGTCTCCCCGGTGACCCCCCCTCCCCCCGGGGGTGTGCGTGCCTACTTTTTTGCCCGGTGTTTCTGCGCAGTAGTCCTCCCCCCCCCTCTCGGCCCGGCGTGCCGGGGGAGGGGGGAGGTGTCCCAGAGGGGAGAGAGACGGTCGGCACAAGGGGGACTCTGTGTTCCCCCCCCCCGGGGGGGGGGCCATACACACCTGCCCGCGGGCTGGAAATGCCGGATTTCTATAATGAATGTAGCAATGGTCGAGTTCTCATCTGACGTGATTGTACCCTAAATCTAGCGGATGGTAGGTTGCTGACAAGGTGTTCGTCGGCAACAAAAAAACCGGTGATTTCCGCCGAGTCCCGCCGAGTTTCGCGGTTCTGTCACTATCGAACAGCGAGTAGCCAGGACGAGAGCCGGGCTCGAATACCGAGCGAAGCCACCATGGACGGCCCGTGTAATATTGCATTAATGGGTTTATCTGGACGGCGGAATTCCCTTGGTCTCTCGTCTTTGGGAAGGTGCGGTGGGGAGTGCAGCACGAGAGGCCAAAGGAGACGAAGCCCAGAAATGTAAACTTAGGCTGTGTGACAGAGTAATACACCGGCCCGGCGCGCGGAAGAGAGCGCACGGACGACACCCACAAAATAAAAACAAATGCCGGCCCGGGGCGCGCCTTCCTCCCTGCCTTTTTTCCTTCCCCAGGGAAAAAGAAAAAGAAAGAAAAGCCAGACGCCGGCCGAAGGGTCCGGTAGTTTTTGTATACCGGAACCAAAGTTGCAGAGTTTCTTGGGCGATTCGTTCCTCCCGTGACCTTCCCCTGGCCCGCCTGGCTTTCCCATTGGACCCGTGCCCAATGTCCGAGACCAAAGATTTAGTATGAGCATGGTATGGAACGCCATAGCAAGCCAGCCTATGCGGTCAATGTTCCCGCTAACTTTATATCACCGTGCATGTTCACAGCACCCATACTCGACATTCTCATGTCGAAAGATAAGAACTTGGACATGTACAAGATACTGGCTTTCACAAGGTGGCGCTGTCAATTGTAGGGTAAATACGCTCAGGCCCAGCGCGTCGGGAACTCCTCCTGATTTGCTGATCCATGATGACAACAAACGATATTCTGGCTGGGTGATAAGGGGCTTGTAGTATATTTATCGCTCTCTACCCAAGAACATCTTCTCTGGGTGTCCTGCAGCACTCGTGTGCCTTTTCCTTTTTGCCTTTTTCTCGCAGTGTGCCCAAACACACACGGCATCCAATCCCCCGCCAAGGCAGCCATGCGTAGACGGAACCGGAGTTAGTGAACAGCCCCCTACTTTCTTCCCCCCCCCCCAAACCGCCACAGGCACACCCCCGTCGTCTATTTGCTCCGCGCCGCCTTGGGTTCCAACGTGCCCTCTCTCTCTCTCTATCTGCCTCTCCCCCCCCCTCCTCTCTCCCCTATTTTCCGCTCCTCCCTGGGCTCACTGCCCCCCTCGCTGTTGCACGCTTTTTGCTCTCCGTACCTTTCTCTCGCTCCCTCGGCTTTCTCTCTCTCCCTCTCCCTCTCTCTCTCTCTCCGTGTCTTCTCGCTCGTCTTTCCTGTTTTCTCTCTCTCGAACACTGGATGGCACCAAGTTCGGCGCTCCACCACTCTTCTCAGGGGTGTGTTTCGTTGAATGACGGGACGGTGTGTGATGATGGAAACCGTGCCTGGACAACTCGACAAATGTTTCAGAGCCTTTCCGATTGTTTCATTTTCTAGACTAATTCTGCCGGACAATACTCTGTTCACGATCGCACAGCTCGAGTATGTGGAAGGGGAGAGACCAGTAACAGCCAGCAGGTTCGGTGGAGCACACTGGGCCTTCGGAAGGGTTGTCCCCCGTGCACGTTAGCAGGGACACCAAGTGTGGATTCGGCACCTTGGAGGCCGGCAATCAATTGGAGAACGAAAATGACGTACTGAGTGTTGCTGTGGCATCAGAAGCTAACGGCTGGATTGGGTTTTGCAACCCTGGGATTGAATCCAGATCCAGTCAGGTTCTTCAGGTCCCCGGCCTATGGCACCATACGAAATAACAGATCTTACATTAATAGTGGGCTAGAGATACCTTTCTGGAAAGCGGGAAATGGTTTTTGACCGACTAGTTACCCAGTCGAACTATCCCAGAGTGGTTTGCAAGCACGACATACAAAAGGGGACTTGATTTTGATTTGATATTTAGAATAGGTAGAAAGGGACAATCGCTTAAACAGTGGTCAGCAATGTCATCTAAATCAACCAGCCAAGATGGCTAACCAAGGTCCGTCCGAAAATAGGACATTAAAGATCTGACAGTGATATTTCGGAGAATTTAATATAGAACATCCAAAGCATGGATGACGAGCAGGACTTTATGGCGCAGTTCACCGAACGGCGAACGATGCCGCGGGGACAACAGCAACAGCAACAGCAACAGCAACAGCAACAGCAACAGCAACAGCAACAGCAACAGCAACAGCAACAGCAACAGCAAAGAGGGTCCACAGGGTTCGCGTCATACCCTTCAATATCGTCCACATCCTCATCAGCATCACAGATACTGCAACAGGATTTTTTGAGTGGGCAAAGCAGTTCCACCTATTCCAGTAAGGGATCGATTGGCCGACGAATGTCCTTGGGAAGTACCAGTGCGTTCTCGTCGGTGAGTTCATCATCACCGGTGGGCCAGCAGCCACAGCAACCTAGTCCACGCCGTCGCAGTGACTATTTCCCGCCGTATTCGGGATCTTCTGGGTCATTGACTCAGCAGCCGTCATCACAACAGTCGCAGTCACAGTCACAGTCGCAGCAGCAGCAGCAGCAGACTAGTTTCCGCGGATACCGTGGACAACCGGGACGAGACTTCGCCTTGGACCCTGCCCATGGCGGTACCTTTACGCAGAGCAGTAGCTCCGGACCGAGTGGGAGCGGCACAACTCCATCTTCGTCGGCAGTACTGGGAACCAGCAGCGGCGGTCCCAGCCATTACGCATCCAGACCGCATCAACACCCACTGCACAACCGCCGTTGGATGGTCAACAAACGCTTGAGCAAGAAATGGCGTAATCCTGATGTCAAGTTCCGACTGGTCAGTTACAATGTACTCGCGGAGGCATACACTACTGGACCAGAGGCAGACAATTACGTCCACGTCTCATCGGAGGTCCTCTCTTGGGAATACCGCAAGAAGCTCCTGCTGAAGGTCATTGATGACCACGACGCCGACGTCCTTTGTCTGCAGGAAGTGGACCATTTCTACGACTTTTACGAGCCTGAAATGACCAAGCGTGGCTACGGTGGACTTTACATGCGGCGCAGTGGCAGCCGTCCAGATGGCTGTGCCGTCTTCTGGCGCAGGAGCAAATTTGAAATGCGCCGCCACTTGGGCATCGAATTCAACAAAGCCGTGCCGAAGTACTTCCCAGAACTGGCTTCCCGGGAAGGGCGCGTGGTTGGTGAGGGAGATCAAATGATCACATCGTCTGGTAGTGAACTAGGAACTGCTGGACAGCCGCAGACACTGAAACGGCATCACCAGTCGAACACAATCTATACGGACAACGTCGCGCAGGTGGTTTGGCTCCGACCAATCGAAAAGCACAGCTTAGTTTCTTCATCCTCGGGGAGTGCTGTGAGCATGACAGACCCAACTACATCATCGAGAACCTATCCCGCCTGTTATGATGTGATGATCGCGAACGCGCATTTGTACTGGGACCAGAACTGGCCCTTGTTGCAGCTTCTGCAGGCGTACGTCCTGCTCAAGCAGCTCGAGGAGACGCTGACTCCAGGTATGCCGCTCGTCATTGCGGGGGATTTCTGCTCCCAACCCGAGTCAGCCGTTTACGACCTGTTCCGAACCTGCAGGGTCGGTGCCGAGGACGACGCCTGGGGCGACGACCCATGGCACATCCGACGCGAACTTCTCAATCCGTTCGATACACAGTCCAGCTACTCGGTCGTGTCCAAGCAATCCACGGAACCAATCTTTACGAAAATGACAGCTGACTTCAAGGGTGCCCTGGACTACATCTGGTACGCTCGTGGCCACATCAAGCCACTCAAGGCCCTGCCCATCCCAGATGAGGAGCTGGTTAGCTTCTTCGGCGGACTGCCCAACCGTGAACTCGGCAGCGATCACATTTCCCTGTGTGTCGACTTCAGCTGGAACTACGCGGATGAAACGACCGCGGGCGTGGCTGAGGGATTGGAGCGCGAGGAGAGTCTACCGCTGCACAGCGACGAACGCGACGCATTGATGGCGCAGCAGCAAATGCGAACCTCTAAGCAGTCGCTCCAGCAGCGCCAGCAGCAACAAGAGAGGGTACCGTTACAACAGTCGCTGTCACAGCCAGCGTTACCGCAACAGCAACCTGCGTCCATCTTTGCTGCACCACAGCAGCAACCGCCCTCGCAGCAGCCCTCCTTACAGCACGGTGCGCTCCGTCGCAACATCAGCGCCGGGCCGCAGCTGGCCCCGGCCTCCGCGGCAGTGGGTACCAGCCTCGGCCTCGGCGCGATAGGGTCCTATGAAAAACCTCGGATGTTCGCACCACCCATGCAGCGTGGTGGGTTCCAGAGTTTCTCACAGGCACCAGGTGGTTCTTCCTCTGCTGCACCTGGTCGATCGTCGCAACATCATCAGCAGCAAGGAGATTCCAATATGCAGTCGCTCTTTAGCGTGGAACCAATCTCCTCTGCGATTGACTTTGTGCGCATGAGCGATGACTTTGGTGAACATCAGCCGATGTCATCAACGCATCACTACTCACCCATGCACCACCATGCACAGCAGCAGCCACAACAGCAGCAGCAGCAGCAACAACAACAACAGCAACAACACCATCAACCGTACCATCAACAACAATCGCAACATCAGCAGCCACTGCAACAAATGCAACAGCAGCGCATCAGTGGCAGCACCGGGACCGGGCCCATCGGAGGCGGCACTGGAGGCACCTCCCAGGCACCCGGAGGCAACGTCAAAGGCCACCGTTTCAGCAGCGCACCTGGTAGTGAGCGGCGTGGAAGTCAGCAGTCGAATCCATTCGACTTTCCTTGAAATGATGGCAGCATCAGGTGTACTTCATCATTTGATGTCGCCGTGTGTATTGGACAGGATCGCATACACACCTTCCTTTCGTATGTCCATGAAATGACCGTAAGCAAAAGCTGTACCATATTCATTCTTTCATTACAAACCATTTCAAATTTTCCTACTCTCTACATTCCTCCGTTACTATGCCCACAACATCCGACTCTCCAACAAGGGCAATGAAGGCGATTATCGTCATTCACCTCAGTGTATTCTTCGTTCCATCCGGGCTTGCCCCTTCGTGACCTCTGAACTGAAATGGGAGTCCATTTCTGGCGCGAAACCTTGGGGCCTCAGGAGCAACCCCCCCATTAACCCCGCTCTGCTGGCTGGCCCGGTGTGGTAGGGAGCTGGGGATCCCCCCTCTCCCACCTTCTCTCCCTTCCCTCCCCTCTCTCTGGGGTAATTTTTTTTTCCATTAACCTCATTGTTCGCTATCCGCCCGCTGTGGGAAAATCATAAAAAACACAGTTCTCCCCCTTCCCTCCCTTTCTTCTTCTTCTCTTCCTTGCTGGCCGAAGAGTCAACCGTGCCCCTCCTCCCTCCCCTTCTTCCCTCACCCAAGGAGAAAATACAATGGAAAATGTGCCCAGAAAAACGGAAAACCACGCGCACTGTTGATCGCCACTTGGAAAACCGGAAAAAGAAGGGGCAAACAAAGAGACCGGGAGATTTTTTTGCGGGAAGTGTTTTGCCAGGGGGGGGGGGAGTGTACAGAAGGGGTGCGAGGCTGGAGTGTCGGATGAGAGAGAGGGAAGGGGGGGGGGACCACAGCCAGACAGCTGTGTGCGGTTTGAGGTCACTTCTCCGGTCCCTGCCAGCGGGAGTGGGTGCGGTTTCGTGGATGTGCATGCACACACAACACACAAGAGAACAACTGTGGTAAGTGTTATTGTGATGATGGGAGCGTTTTCGCGCTGATGAAAACATCATCTGTCCGATTATTTGCATGGACGAATATGTGACATGCGTGCTGCTGCTACGATGCTTTGATCTCTCTGCTGCATGTCCGGTGTGTCCTCAGATTCGATACTTAGGAACGGGCAATAGATACATAGATACTTGCATGGAACGTCTGTTTCTCTGAAGAATGAACGTCAACTCCTATCCGTTGAGCATTGCTTGTCTTCTGCCCTAATCTTTGTCCATCAGTGCGTGCTCCCATTGCTATTTGTGTTTTTTTTGGGGGGGGGGGAGGACTGCCTGACTGTCTGAATGTCTCGTGTCCTTTGTCTGTGACTCCCGTGCTGTGCGGCCCCATTGTATGACTGCGAGCTCTGGTGTTTGTGCTTGTCAGCAACGACGACGCATGGGAAACTCTGCGTTTCTAAAGCGAGCAGAGATGTACACACTCTTTATATAGCATACCCAGCACAACGCGGTATGCGGACCCGCTCCCTCTACGCAGCCCCTAGTTTTCTCGCACCAAAACTAAGGAGCTCGAAGGCTGGGCACCTGCCAAAAGCCACTGGGGCTTGCTGTGCGCAAGTGGAGGAAACCCAGAAAGGACCTTACACAGACACACACATACGCAGTGAGTGGACCATGGACACCGATGGAAAATCAGAAATGAACGCACATACACCGGAAAGTGTACTCGACATCGCGTTCTGCGCATCGTCGACGCAATTCTCAGATCGAAGGTTTAGGAAACCGGGGACACTTCCAACATATCCGCATGGCAGCATCCTAAAGCGACACAGAATGGCCCAGTAACTCCTGTCACAAGGAAGTCAAGAGGATGTATTCGAATAGAGTATAATATTGTGCTCGACGGTTGCGCTGCACTTTTCCGTGCACATTGACGGAGGCCGAGAAACTTTGACACACCTGCTACACTCATTCATTGTCCATGCGGACGACGATTACGAACGATTACGAACGCAACCCACCGGTAGAGTGGGTTCTGAACACAAGTTTGCTCACACGGGGCAACCGTATAGGAAATGCTCGTATACAGACGGGCCTGTTTCGTCCCCCCCCCCCTCGGGGGGGGGGGCCGGCGGGGCGCTTCTACCCCCGTCTGGTCAGTTGACACGGGTGCGTGTATTTCATGAGGTACGTACGGTTCCTTCCGGAAATCGGTGTCACGATGATCACGATGTAATGTCCATCTCTTGCTCTGCACGGTCTTTCATGGTTCGTCGCATCATGGTCTGCGGCCAACTTGGTTGAGAGTGCACCCAAAGTGTATCCTTTTTTACTTTGGCTTTTCTATTTCTGTGGGCCTGTCAGTATATAGCCCACTATTTGGTTAGGACTGAAAGGGAACACACCAAAGCAAAAACAGAAAAAGAGGAAAGAAAACAGGACCCAAAACACAATAGAAGAAACACGGGAGAGGTGCGGCCGCGGCGGATTTTCTGTTGCCGTTGCTTCCTCTTTCCTCCAGTTTTGGAAGAAAGTTATGTATGGCGGCGGTGGGTGATATTGCCCTGCGCATGTTCTGTGGCAGCGGGAGGTGATTGGGGAGGCGTTGCTGCAGGCTGCAGGTATGAGAAAAGGCTTGATGTGGTCACATGACCATGCAGTTATACCAAGCTCATTTTCCAAGTACGCCAGGGGGATCTGTCATAGTAGCTGTGTGTATCCTGTAACTGACTTCATAATTGAACCATGGATCCCAATGAGTTCCGCAAGCACGGCCATGCCATGGTCGAGTGGATTGCCGAATATTACGAGAACCTAGACAAGAAGGAAGTCTCGGTTCTACCGTCTGTACAACCTGATTACCTGAAGGAACTGATTCCAAAGGAAGCACCGGAACAGCCGGAGTCCTTCGAACAGGTCATGGAGGATGTGAACACGAAGATCTTACCCGGTGTCACGCACTGGCAGCATCCCAACTTTTACGCATACTATCCGGCGGGCACCAGCCATCCTGCCACCCTGGCTGACATGCTCAGCGGTGCGTTAGGATCAATTGGCTTCACTTGGATATCCACCCCAGCCTGCACGGAGCTCGAAATCATTGTCATGGACTGGATGGCCCGGGGTCAGCAGCTCCCCGACTGTTTTCTCTCGGACTCTGAGACCGGAGGCGGCGTGATTCAGGGCACAGCCTCCGAAGCGGCACTGGTTACTCTGCTCGCTGCAAAAAAGCGTCAATTGATCCGCATGAATAAGCTCGGCAGCGGTGAAGAGGGTGCCGCCACAGACAAATTCATTGTGTACGTGAGCGATCAGAGCCACAACAGCGGCGCAAAGAATGCAAAGATTGCGCAGTTGAAGCTGCGCACGATCAAGTCGGAACCGGGCACCATGCGCATTACTGGCGCGGCGGTGAAGGCGGCGATGGAAGAAGACGACGCCAAAGGACTGATTCCGATCTATGTCATGGCCACTGCGGGTACGACTTCCAGCTGTGCATTCGATGACCTCCAGGGAATTGGCAAGATTTGTTCAGAGAAAGGAATCTGGATGCACATTGACTCTGCCTACGCGGGCACCGCTTTCTTCTGTCCGGAACATCGTCCCCTGCTGGACGGTGTGGAGTACGCAGAGTCCTACAACTTCAATCCACACAAGTGGATGATGGTCAACTTTGATTGCTCTGCCCTCTGGGTCAAGAACAAGAACGATGTTCTGAGTACATTCAGTGATAATCCGATCTTTTTGCAGTACAAGCGGTCTGCGGAGACCACAGACTATAAGAATTGGCAGATCCCCTTGGGACGGCGGTTCCGGGCTTTGAAGCTCTGGTTTGTCATGCGCATGTTCGGTCTGGAGGGCATCCGCAAGCACGTGCGTCTGCACTGCCGCCTGAACCAGCACTTCGCTGCCCTTGTCGAACAGGATGATCGCTTCGCCATCGTCGCAAAGCCGATGATGGGGCTGACTTGCTTCGCTCTGAAGGCCGGCAAGGAAGCCACTGAGCACCTCCTTGATGCCATAACCAAGGAAGGAGAGTACTACATGATCCAAACTCAGCTCCACGATGTCTACTGCATTCGCTTTGCCATAACCAACCCACGGGCTACGGAGCAGCACATTCAAGACGCATGGACGTGCATCCAGAGACACGCGACTGAGGTGTTGAACGATGCTGCTGGACAGCAACAGAACGGTGTTAATGGCCATGCCAAGTAGAACGATAAACAGCGAAATCGGGTTGCGACACCAAGTCATCGTATTGCATCCCATCACGCATCACTCATCAACGGTGTGTCATTCACAGGATGGGAAGTTCTTGACCACCGAGAATCCCATGGAATCTGTATCATACGCAGAAATGCAACACCAAGTGTTTTATTAGACATTCACAGTAAAGTTCATCTGTAAAAAGAACAAACCCCATCCATGCCTTCCACTCAACGCCATCGTTGGCGAAAGATTCCATCAACACGGAGGCGATCAGTGCCCCCGTAGAGATCCCACCCCGAACACCCGTGCCCCAGCCACTGTGGCGGTTGGTGGTGCCAACCCCACCGGCCCGTTCTCTCCTCCGGCTTATCGCAGTCGTCCATCGCGCTTGCCCGGTGGTGGTAGGGCCGTGCGCGGGGCTCCCTAACCCCCCTCCTTCCCTTTCCTCTGGCCGGAGAGTGGTTGGTTGATTTCACCTCGGTGGCTGACCTAAGTACTAAATGCATGGGAAAAACTGAAGACCAACAAAATAAAAGGGGCGGAGCCAGGAAGGAAATATAGGGGGAGGAGGTGGGAGGCAGCGTCACCCAGAAAAAGAAATAGCCAAGTAAGGCGAAAGGAATTTCTCAATCAATCATAAATCATTTTCCATCAAAAGCTTTCCCACCACCCAAGAGTGTATTTACTATGGATCCCCAGGGGATGACTGACTGGCCGGAGGCGTAAAAAGAGAAATGGTGGGGTGGGGCTGTGGGGCTGTCGCTGCGCTGCGCATGGAGCGGAGACGAGACACACAGCAACACACACACACGCGATGCGGCGCGAGTAGAAAGTAAACGGGTCGCCAAAGGCAAAAAGAACGAGGAAACGATGGAAAACCCTCCCGGGGTAAAGGCAGATGAAGAGGAAGGGGGGGGGGGGCAAATAAAAATGACGGGAACCAGGCCACCCCGAGAAATGCAATTAGGCCCCCGTAGTTGTCATACATTCACTATACAACCAGCAAACCACGACAGAGCAAGGAGGGAGAAAGGGGGGGGGGGAGACGGCGTCGTCGTCGTCGTCGCCGTCGCGGAACAGGTTAGTCCCCGGAGAAAGAAGGAAATAAAAAAAAGAAGGGAAGGGCAGGGCCCCCGAGACTGCTTGTGGCAAAGTTTCTATTTCTTTTTTTTTTTTGGTTCGGCGCTGCGGGTCTCTCCTGGGTACCCCGCTGCTGCTGCTGGGCCTGTTACTTCTCAACTGGGGCTACCACCAACCAAATCGCCCTTCCCTTCCTTGCGGTTCCTGCCCTCTGCACCAAAAAAAAAATAGCGTGAGTCCCAAAGGAAAAAAAAAAGACAAAAAAGTATACCCCGCTCTTTGGGCTTTCCTTCCTGATTCCTTCGGCCTCTTTGTCTTCCTTCATTTTACTAAGGAATCAACTCCCCCACTTTTTTTTTTGTTGTTGACCCCCCCCCTTCCCTTCTCTCCCTTCCGGGTGATTGGTCTCTTCCTTTTCTTTTTGGTGGGTCTCTTGCTGCTTTTGATGAGGGGAGAGAGGGTGGGGTTTCTCTTGTGCCCCGTGTGTGTGTGTGTGTGTTGGTAGCTGTTGGTTCCCCTTTTCTACTGGCGCCGCGTCACCACATTCGGGCTGGCAGTACTGGAAGTATGCGAGTTTGGCGGCAAAGGAGGGACGAACGAGCCAGCCGCATGAGGAGCGCGGGACGAGAGCAGACGTTGCGACAGGGGCGGAGTGAGAGGGGGGTAGGGGCAGGCGAGACTTGGCAACAACCCAGAAAGCAAGTAAGGAAAAGAAAGAATTGCAAAAGAAAGAAGGAGAACAAAGGGAAAGGAAACCGTCGAACGTTGACGCCCGGGAGGCCCCGGAGATGGCCCAAAAGGCGCGGTAGTGACCTTCCCCCCCCGGGGGGGAGGGGGGAAGTGGGTTGGTTGGTTGGTTGGGTAGCGGGGTGGATATCTGAAGGGCCCCGGGAAAGAGAGGAAGAAAAGGGGGGGGGGCTGGGTAGGGGGGTAAGGGCCCTTTTCGGGCCGCAGCCCAAGCGGCAGCGGCACAGGGACAGAGAGACCCCGAGGGGGAGGAAGGGGAGGAGGTGGTAGAGAGAGAGTGTGTGGAGAGAGCGAAGCCGTGAGCAGGAGGAGGCCGGGGGAAAAATCGGGGAAAGAGCGCGGCCCCAGGAGACACTGTCAAAGGCAATTGGTGCACAGCGATTCGCGTGGTGTGCTTGGCTTCCCGAGTTCTTTCGCTTTCCCGTGAGTTTTTGCCTGCCACAAGTCCCGGACGTCTGTTGGATGCGGCAATGTGACGTTTCGGATGCTGCAAACGGATGTGAACCCCGATTTAATTCGGGAATGTGCCACGTTCCGGGCGGGTAAGGAAGGCATCCCGTTGCCCCTTTTGGGTGCTACAGCCGGGGTACAAGAAATGGTCTTGCATGGTAACCGCGGTGGCAAGCAATGGAATCATTATTGGTTAGAATACTTTAATTGTATGTAGTCTTTGTTTGGAACACTATTTTCCATTTTCTTTTCGGGAAGATAGCCGAAACCACAAAATCTATTGGACATTGTCGAAACGCGTCCTCTAGTTTGAATTTTAGGGATACCAGCAATCATGACCGTTTCCAACAGTGTTTTCGCATTTTTGGCGACGGGCATGTTGCTCACGGGTGCCGCCAATACAATCATGACCAAATTACAGGACAGAGTTGTTGCACCAGGACGGGATGGTAAGCTTGAGGCCTTCAACCATCCGGCCCTGCAGACTTGGATCATGTTTCTGGGCGAGTTTCTTTGCCTGCTCGTCTTTAAGGGCACCGAGTGGTACTACGAACTGCGTTACATCACATTTAATCGGGACCGCAGCCGGGAGATCAAGATCGAAATACCGAGCCGCAGCAAAGCACCGCCGTGTTATCTTTTTGCATTGCCCACATTGTGTGACATGACAGCAACGACGCTTATGAACATTGGACTGCTCTTCACCACAGCCTCAGTATACCAAATGCTTCGGGGTGCCATGGTCCTGTTCACGGCCATTTTCAGTGTCATTTTCCTCAAGCGCAAGTTGACGTTGCACCACTATGTCGGACTCTTTGGCGTGGTAACCGGTATTGTGTTGGTGGGTATGAGCTCCATGATTTTCCCGTCATCGGACGGTAAGGCGGAGATTCCCTCGGATCCGTTGTTGGGCAACACGTTGATTTTTGGGGCCCAGGTCATTGTCGCGACACAATTCGTAGTCGAGGAAAAAGTGATTGGCAAGTATTCGGTCCCTGCACTGCAGGCAGTCGGTATGGAAGGGTTCTGGGGCCTGTTGCTGACCACGCTCTTGCTACCAGTACTGCAGTACGTACAAGTGAACGGTAAGCCTGTTGAGGATACGATTGACGCATTCGTGATGATGGAACACAGTGTCACGCTGGTAGTGACCATGATCGGAAGCGCGCTTACTATTGCGGTCTTCAATTTCTTTGGGGTTAGTGTCACCAAGAAGATGAGCGCCACCCATCGTACCACCATTGACTCCATGCGGACACTTATTATCTGGTTGGTTGCCTTGATGCTTGGATGGGAATCCTTCAACTGGCTTCAGTTACTCGGGTTTGCAATCATGGTTTATGGTACCTTCACCTACAACGAAATTCTTGCACTTCCGGGAGAGCGGAAGATCTCACGATGGCTGGGCACGGCTACGAGCAAGGCCAAAGCCAAACTTGGTATTGCCGCGGCCAGCACACCGCCCTCCGTGGATGAACGGGCGCCTTTGCTTGGTGTGCGCGGTCGGCCACTCATCGTGTCACCGTCAGAAGACGAGAGCTCCGTGGTCAGCCTCAGTGCGGGAGGCATTGGGGAAGGAGCCACAGCTTCGGACATGGAGGCCAGCCAGCGGTCCTTGCACCGCAGCCGTATGGAAGTGCGCATCAGGTATTACCAGCAACTCGGCATTCCAGAAGTGGTTGTGCTGCCGGACTTTGTCTACACATCGTTACGTCGTTTCCGCGATTGGCAGAGCGAAGGCGGACTGCTTCTGCGATAGGGTTCTTAGCCGGCTCAAGAATGGAGATGTCTTCAATACCCTACCATGTCGGGCACATCAGGCTTCCTTGAAAGGGCTGTTTCTTTGATTTGAATTTTTGTATCCATAGTTTAGTTTCCTTTGAAAAATCATGCGCAAATCTTGCCCGCACCTTTGCGCACACACACACACACACACACACACACACACACACACACACACACACACACACACACACACACAGAGACACACACACAGAGAGAGAGACGGAGAGATCTTTCGTCATCGTTACCGTCATCGGTTGCTAGATCAATTTCATATTAAGTAAACATATCATGACTTTGAACTAATCATCCAAAACCGGCCTGGAAATGCAGGCTCTCAATTCATCACTCTACCGCAGTCACCCGAGACTGAGATTGTAGACACCACCGTGTTTTGCCCGCGATCGCCCCCTGCCGAACACCTCCGCAGCGGGCTCTGTGCTCAGAGCCCAGAAGCCGAGTGAAGACGACGGGGAAGGGGAGGGAGCGCTTTCAGGGTCGAAGGAGTGGCGCACAGCGTCAGGAGTTGGTTTCTCTGTTGCGGTCTCCTTTCAAAATGCGAAAGCTGTTCGCACCGTTGGGTATTCAAATCTATGGCTCCAGAAAACAGAAGGTTCAGCTTTGTCTAGTTGTAGGCACAGCATAGATCGGTGGACCAGGACGCCGACAATGAAGTGAGTTAGCATCCTTGGGTCCCCTGCACATGAGCGAAGCCGTACGGACGCCCGCGAAGAAACCAACTTGTGTTCAGCTGCAGATACAAGAATGAGCCTGCCGCATCGGGCATCAACGGCCACAAAAAAGGCCCTTAGCAAGCTTGTGATACCTGAGCGATTGTCCAAATCATGCCGGCAGGCCATGGACGACTGGGAGTTCTTCTTTGTACCGAAGGTCCGAGTCGGTTATGCCTTCACATACGATCCTTTGTTGCCACAGGTGCTTGGTCGTGCTAAGAACGACAAGAACCCTAATGGTGTGCGTAAGTATCGCATGCGAGAAGCCTATTTTAAGTATGGTCAGAGGTTCTATCCGATCCCTAAGGAGTTACCGTTAGGTCCACGAACTAAAGTGGAAGCGATTCGCCTCGCTCTGTACCACTGGCAGAGTGTAGACGTTCTGAGGCGTAAGCATACACTAATTCGTAGTTCTGGCGGTGTTCTTGACCACAGCCAACCGGTAGATAATTTCGCAGAGACACCGACCATTACCGCAGGCACTGGAGAGTCAGTGTCAGGCATGGCACCGGTACCAACGGAAACGCTCTCCGAGACCTGGAGTAATTCGTCTCAGCATCACCGCGAGACACCGTCTGTAACCTTTGAAGAAGGTAGGACAGAGTCAACGATAGTTACCGTGGACACTGCTGCTGAAGAATCAGTGGCTGGCGTCCAAGAGTCGCACTCTACTTTGACGGAGGCCCCGTCAATTCAGCCGGAGTCGATGTCTCTGCCCACGAGTCAACCGCCTGGTGCTGAACACGAGCTCGAGGATAGTAATGGAGATAGTGACATCATCTACAAAGAAACACCTACGACATACAGCGCCTGGGGTGAGAGCCTGACCCATGCCAACAGCAGTGGCAGCGGGGCCGGCCTCGAACATCAGTCTCTGACCCACACATATGACGACGGCGTAGGCCGCCCAGATGCAGTGCCACCCCCAAAGGAACTAGACTACGGCGCACAAGGTCTCTTACCGCCGGGCACGGACGAGTACACGCGTGCTGCGGTCGATCTATGGTCCTTTGTCTACGACACAGACAGCTACCACCTGGACCATGCCATTGAGTACCAGATCATCCGAGCCGCGTGGTGGCGTGCAACCGTACGTTATTCAATGGAGAGCGAGCTGTTGCCACCATCGCATACACTTAACAGTAGGCATGCGCGATCATCGTCGACTGCCATCGCGGCACGTAGGCGCCATTCACGCATGCCTTTGATCCTAAACTATCTGTCCCACTTTAGCACAAACCTGAATGTAACGCGCACGCCCATCAATTTACGCAAGGCACGGGCCGTGGAGAGGAGCCTGAAGGCCATCAGTGGGCCGATCGTGACCTTGGCCAGAGCCGGCGACGTGATCGACAACAAACAGTTGCATCACCTCAGCGATGGATCCGACCTGGATGCAGAGATGGAGAAGAACTTGGAGATCTACACTACTGCCTGGATGGCCTGGCTTAACAACTTACTACGTCCCGGTAAGCATGATCCCAGCCGTCGCTTGGCCAGTGCCTCGATTGCGGATAAAGCCAAAAAGTTATCCCCACACGCCAACCGTCATGCGCACCGGCAACATGCCCGCTTCCTGGGCAAGAACGATCCACCACCACCAGGGTTCATCTCTTTCCGCACGGCCTTTTTGCAAGAAGCCCGTTCTGCTGGCGATGCCGAGCCGGAACAATTTGCTCAGGGAAATTCACAGGTCACTTTGAACCACATCCAAGCCAAGATGCAGTCAGCGCTGAGTGATATGCTAAGCGGCCTGTCCAACTGCTTGGTACAGGAACGCATGGCTGATGATCCTATGTGCGTTCTCTTTGAAGAGGAACTGGCTCGTATCGGCAACTGGTTGCTGCGTTGGGAACCCACGGATCCGCTGGCGGCCGTGGCGACTGAGAGCCAGGAGTATCTGCGCGATCTCGATGTGGACATGGAATAATTATGTGGGCATCCAATATGTCTCTTCAACTGCCCACCATCATAATCTAGTAAGTGCATCATCATGACCCCATATGTTAATAGAAACTCATAAACTAGTATGAGCATCTTAGAAGCATCTACCGATGGACTTCTAACAGGTCCCTCCTTCTGTGTCTGCTGCTCCTCCCTTGTTCTGGTCGGCCCAGTCTCCGGGTGTCGACATCACTGCACACGCGAGCCCTTTCCAAAACCATTTCCCACTTGCACCAAAAGGAAGGAGAGGGAGGGAGGGGGAGGGAGCAGGGAGTGGGATGTGCCGTAGCCGGTGCCAGGCGATCTTGCCGACCGGTGGGGCCCCTGCCTCTCATGATCAGCTGGGCGGCAGTGAGAGCCCCGAGAGGGTCTGAACGGACACGGACGGTATGACGATTGGACGAATGGGAACAATTCCGAGTGCCGCTGAGACTAAGAATAGTGTGCGAACAGAAGATTGCAGAACTACGGTCACCATGTGGGTATTCAGGTGAACTGTGACTTTCGTAGGGCACGCTGACCAGGCTGATCAGTTTGGGTAGCCTTCCACAATCAGTATCTATACTTTCTTCGTTGCAAAGAGGTGGTTGGTTTGACCGAGTTAGTGGATGCCAGATGTACTTGTGAGATCTCAAGCAAATTTTTGGCATTGAAAGTTTCTTGGGTTGGAAGTAGAACACTGGAGTTGGTTTCCAGCCTCGGTACATTAGTACGGAGCGGTAATGCTACGGGTCGCAGTGGCCCAAGGCAGGCCATATGTCTGGTCTAGAGTTGCCGTCCTGCTGCAGCGGCACCCACAGCGGTCTTCAGCTGTGTTCGCGACCGCCCACCACAGGTACTGCTATGGTATCACCACAAGCGCTCGAAAGTTGGGCTCATCAACCTCGAAGGAGAACAATGGGAACCCGTCGAATAGGTCTCCGGTACCCAAGGGCTACGTAGCCGGCGGTGCAGAACTGTCCCAGAGCGGCTGGTGGCAGGCGCATTTGAAGTGGATGGACCGTAAGTACGCTCTGCGGCAGGACATGTTCCTGGTGGGTCCTCCGGGACCAATGCGCCGTCGGCTGGCGCTAGAATTTGCTGAGTCGCGCGGGTTGGGGGTGGAGTACCTATACATCAGCCGCGACAGCACGGACTCCGACCTTCGCCAGCAGCGGGAGATCATTAACGGTTCACTGACCTTCAAGGATGCAGCGCCTGTAAAAGCTGCTCTGAATGGCTCGCTGCTCATCCTGGACGGTGTGGAAAGGGCAGAACGGAACGTATTACCAACACTTAACAATTTGCTCGAGAACCGTGAGATGGTCCTCAGCGACGGACGGAGGATGGTTGATCACGACCTCTACGATACACTTCAGGCCAGACATAGCGGAGCAGCTGGAGCACCGGATGGGGAACCATTGGAACGCGTGAGCGACAATTTTGTGGTCATTGCGCTCGGTGTGCCCTCACCACCGTACCCGGGATCCTCACTAGATCCGCCATTGCGCAGCCGCTTTCAGGCGCGGTGGGTCGGCAACCCGGACCTGCGCGAAGAGATTGCCATCCTTGCAGGTATGCTCCATGCCAGTGGAGCTCATTCTAAGCTCACACAAGACCAGATGTCGTTCTTGCGCCGCCTTCTGACGGTCGCGGGCACGCTGCGTAAGGATGAGCATGAAGCCGGACGGTCTATAGAACGCATCCCGCACTTTGGACACGAGCTCGTAAAGGACGCCCTACGGATCTTGCTATTTCCGCAGGCCAACGGGGCACCATCGACGGTGGAAGGTGCGCTTGCCACGGTCTACCCTTTCCCAGCCCTACCATTGCGACCGCAGGAGCGCATATTGCAGGCTCTACAGAGCCTGGGCATGCTTCAACATGCACAACTGGCCAATAGTGGCAGCAAAGGAAACAAGGCTGGTGTAGAGAAGGCACTGGACGTGCTTGAGGCCAGTGCAGTCCTGCAATATCGCGCTGGAGACATGCGTCTGCAACCGTTCCAGGAGGGAGAGGTGACGCATCTGTGGGCGCAGGCCAAACCAGTCTACGAGACAGCCAACACCTCCGGCACAGAGTACGAAGTGGAGAATAAGGTCCTTAGTTCCAGTGATTTGTCAGCGGAGGATCTTCTCAACAAGGGTCAATTCATTCCGCAGCCGCTGCCTTTTGACCATCACCGGAAGCATCCGCCGACTCAGTGGCTTAGCCAGTTCCTCACCACCAAGACAGAGAGCACTGTACAGCCTTCCAATCTGGCACAAGAACAGCAATTTGCGCATGCAAGGCACACAGAAGACATATTCGTACCAATTCCAAAGCGTACATTGCCGCTGTTGAGCACAATTGCCATGGATCTGCTCCAAGGCCATCATACCTGCCTCATCGGTCCCAAGGGCTGCGGCAAGAGTCGCAGTATCGAGATGTTGCTGTCTTGGATGGGAGTTGACTACGTCACGGTCCCCCTGTACCGGGACATGACTGTGCGAGAACTGTTGCAACGCAGAACCACAACTGCCTCTGGTGATACCGTTTGGGTGGACGCCCCGCTTGTGCGTGCCCTTACGAGAGGTGACTGGGTCGTCCTCGATGGCTTGCACCACCTCACACCCGACACAGCTCTAGCAATAAGTCGTTTGCTTGAAGATGGTGAACTGAATCTGCCGGACGGACGCGTACTGCAACGCACTGACCGCCTCTCCGCGGAAGGAGTACATATTCGCCCATCATTTCGTGCTATTGGTATCGCAGAGCCTGCAGACACTAGCGCAAAGGGCTCCAGTGGAGATGGTGAGCACTGGTTGGGAGCCGAATTGATGCACATGTTCCGCTTCCATTTCATGCCAGAAATGCAACTGCAGCACTGCCGTATGATCATGGAGAAGCTGTTCCTACCGTCCCATGACAGTGCCTCAGGTGGTGTGAAGCAAACTGAGAACGGCCTGACTCTGAACGATGCCCAGCGCCAGCACTTTGCTGAACTCTTAAGCATTCTGGCCCGTTTTCGAGGCCTCGGAGGCGACTACGGGACAAAGGTAACTGACATCAAGGAAACGTCGTCCATCGAAGCCCTGGCCGCGTCCCAGAGCAGCAATAGTCAAGACATGGTGCTGTCTTTGCGCCAATTCTTACGCATTGCGAAACTGACCCTGGTTGGTGGCCAAAGTCCGGCCGCAGCGGCACGTAGAAATTTGCTCATTGACTTTGTGCCGCCACACCTTCGCGATGGCTACGATGCGCTCTTGCCACCGGCCGCCGCGACCTCTGCAGAAGTGCTTGATATTGACACGTCCGATGGACAACTTACCATTGGAGGTGCGTCCGCCCGCATCACTCCGGAAAGTGAGATCAGTGACCCTGCGCTCGTGCCCAAGGTGACACTGTTTGGCATTCAGGCACACCTGCAACACATGCAACGCATTTTGACGGACTGGCAGGTCGGTGAACGTCACATCATGCTCATCGGCCCCCAGGGTACAGGCAAAAACCGCATCATTGACGGTCTGCTAATGATGCTGAATCGAGAACGGGAGTACATTCAGTTACACCGTGACACTACTGTTGAGAGCATCACCTGCATGCCGTCGCTAGAGAGCGGTCGTGTAACCTGGCACGACAGTGCACTGATCCGTGCTTGCCGCAAGGGCCAGATTTTGGTTGTTGACGAAGCGGACAAAGCCCCTGTGGAAGTTGTAAGTGTGTTGAAGGCCCTGGTTGTGGATGGCCATTTGCTTTTGCCAGATGGCCGGCGGTTGATGACCCAACATGATCGTGAGGTCGAAGGGGCAGTAGTGGATGCGGACGACGTGATTCCGGTCCATCCGGATTTTGGTCTAATTGTACTGGCCAACCGGCCAGGTTTCCCATTCCTCGGCAATGATCTTTTCCGCGAGTGTGGTGACATTTTCAGCTGCCATGTCATTAACAACCCGGACACAGCATCCGAGGTTGAGTTGCTGAAAGGTTACGCCCCGGATGTCGACGAGCGAATTCTTCAGGGCTTGAGTCGTGCTTTCCATGGCCTTCGCGACCGTGTCAGTGCTGGAGAGCTCAGCTATCCGTACTCGACACGTGAACTGGTAAACATATCCAAGCACCTGCAAAAATTCCCTGAGGATCCAGTAGCTGAGGTTATGCGCTCTGTTTTTGATTTCGATCGCTTGGCAGAAGAAGATTTGGATGTGGTAAGCAATATTCTCAACAGCCACGGCATTCCATTCGGCACAACCACAGAGTCCAGCGTTGTGGTTGACGAGGAGCAGCCGCTGCGTCCAGAGGGCCCGGAGCTCACTTTGCGTATAGACATTGCTGACCCCGACGTAGTTCCCCCGCAATCACGAGACTACGTCGCTCCAGAGATGGTTATTCAGCGGAACGAGGGCATAAGTCGCAATGCTGGTTATCTCTTTGGAGACCTGCGCGAAGAAACAGACGCACTGGATCGCAGTGCCCGTGGTATTCATTTCACAGAGGAAATGGCTACCCTGCGGCTGAAGGAGGGTCTGCCGGAAGGTGTGGTGTCAACGACGTCTTTGATACCCCGGATAGCAGCCGATGGTAGTCCGCTGACTCCCGAGCCAGTGTCGGTGCTGCACTTCCTCACCCGGCACCCGCGCCGAATTCAGAGTGTCGTGTTGAATCCAAACGCACTGGAAGTACAGTGGCGGGTTATGGACTTGCCTTTCCTGCCCGAGGCACTGCATCCGGAGCTGCACATCTCGCCTGTCCCGGAAGTAGAGATATCCGCAGGCAAGCTGGATCGGGCAGTGTCCCTGCACAATCTACACATCTTTGAACCCACTACTGCTTCCATGTACTCAATGGATCCGGAAAATCCTGGAAATTCTGCTCGCCTAACAATTTTGCCTGACATTTGTCGTGAAGGGCAGGGCTATCGCGATCCAGCCCGCTTAACTACGAGCCTGATCAGCGGTGCGGCAACCAACGGGGCCAATTTCCCGGGTGTGCTTCAGGCCGATTCCATGTCTCTGCAGCAGTCTGCTGCGCTGGTCATGTACCGCAATCAGCGAGATAATATCCACATCACTGCACTGGGCTCGGTGGAGACGGTGACGGTGGCCGTGGGAGATGAACTAGGTCATGTCGGCAGCGTATGGGCTGGGTACAAGGGCTTTGCTGTGCCATATGTGCACGCCATGCTCATGGACCCTGTTCCTAACACCCAGACTAGTAGATACCAGAAGGGCGTCAGTCCGACAAAGTTGCCCCCGGTAATGCTTGCCTTTAAAGGTGACTTGGAGAGTGCACGTGTCCTACCCCTGTCAGCGTTTGTCGTAGATGCGCCGGAAAGCTTGGCGCAGAGGGCGAGAGACCCTGAGACTGGCGGTGAATTCGCCGCTGAGGCACTGTTCCGCGGACCTTTGGTGGCCTCAGTAGACGATAAGGACGGTGCCATAGCGGACACGTTGTTGTCTCGCGCCAATCAAGCGATGATCGAACACCACAACTCTGCACTCGAAAACGCCGCTCCCGCCGACCGCGAAGAATTCATCGCTCTCGACAGTCTGTCACCAACCGATACACTTCACGTTTATGGTGGTGATGAGGGGAACCTCATCTCGGTCATGGCCCTTCGACGCGGCGAACCATCTACTCTGGCCACATGGCAGCGTGACTTTAGCGCGCTGAGTCTCCTCGTCGATCCCAAGGCAAAACACCCGTCCAAGGGCAATCACGGACTGCCCGTCTACGGTGAGCATTTGCTCACTGGCGCAAATAGTACACCCCGCACTGGTGGCATCGCTGCCATGAATACCCGCATTGCTGAACGAAAGATAGCACCTAAATCCTGGTTCATGCCCGAGCACGGACTGGTCTGTAATCTGATCCCACGCCTGCAGTTGCTGGATGTCGTCGACCTCAAGCGCGGTACGCAACGCACGATCCGATTGAGCCGCTTCTTGGAAGCCGACGCAGGCACCGAGCATATTTTCACCCACGGCGCCGCGGTCGGTGACCAGGCAGTGGCTGTCATGTCAACATCCGGCCTAGTGCGCATTCTGCAGGTCTACGGCCCAGCGATGGACGATGACCGCGGAATGTGGGAAAGTCGGCGGGGTGGAGATGGCCGAAGTGCGCTGGACGATGCACTGGCCGCGGCCAAGGCAGGAGAAGGGGCCGGCCCCACGGCGCAACCGCCGCAGCAGGGATCCCAATCCGCTGTGGCTGAAGCAATGGAACAGGCTATGGCACAAATGGAGGCCCAGGAAGGGGAGGTAGAAAATGGAGTTGATGGCAACAATGCCCTGGCAACCGGGACGGCGGGATCCTTCACCGACGAGCAGCTGCGAGAAATGGAGGCGGAGTGGGAAATGATGGCAGCAGGCCAAGGTAGTGATGGCAACTTTGACGGCTCTTTCACCGAACTCTCCACTGAAGCAGGCTTGGCTCAGCCAGGCCAGCGTGGTGAAGGCGGTGGTTTTGCCATGGCTGATGTCGACGGAAACCTTGACGATGGAACCATCAGACCGACCGGCGCTGAAGCTGGCATGGGCGGCGGTGGCGGCGGCGGCGGCGGTGGTGGTGGTGGAGCGCCAGGCAGTGGCGGCGGTGGCGGCCAAGGGGCATCGCTTCAAGGCTCCGGTGCTGGTGGCTATGCGGCGGACGGTAGTGGGGGGCTCCGACTAGCGGCCGAAGGCCAGGGTGCAGCGCAGACGGATATGGCTCTTGAGTTGCGAGATCTTTTTGAGGCCTCGGACCCCACACGCCGCCGCAATCGTCGCAGTGACGACGATGGCACCGCGCAGCAGGCTACAACACAGCAGGCTGGTGGTTTTAATCGCGCTGTCTCCAGCTACGGTGCGCTCCGCAGGCGCCTTGAGCGCAGCGTTACGCGCATGCGCGTCATTCTGGAGGGTGTAGAGGCCAAGGAGAAGGAGCGTGAGTGGCTTCGCAATCAGCGCGACGGTGACCTGGATGATGCTCGTATCGTTGAGGGCGTAACAGGCGAGACGCTGATCTATCGCCGGCGCGGGCGTAAGGATGGTGGACGCAGCTGGCAGCAGCGCCTGCCAAAGCGGCTACTCTTCCTTGTAGACGTTAGCGGCAGCATGGCCCGCTTCAACAATTGGGACAAGCGGCTAGACCGTTTGGCTGACTCCATGGCTATGGTTATGGAAAGTCTACAAGACTTTGAGCACAAGTATGACTACGCTATTGTCGGACACTCGGGAGCGAGCCCGTGGATTCCACTCGTCGATTTCGGGTACCCGCCGAAGCATGACGACCAGCAATTACAGGTTATTCGCAGCCTGTACGGCTGCGCTACGTCAGCTCCTTCTGGTGACAACACTTTGAGCTGCCTTCAGAGCGGAGTGCAGTTTGTGCGCGCAGAGGAGGCCGACGACTACCTATGCGTTATTGTCAGCGATGCGAACTTGGGACGGTACAATATTGCCCCAGAAGACTTGACTCAAGCCTTGACCAGCGACCCTTTGGTTAATGCCTATGCTGTATTCATTGCTGAAGAGAGCGCCGCTGATTTCCTCTCCCGCGCCATGCCCCTCGGCCATGCGCATACTTGCATGCAAGTCAGTGACCTGCCGGCCACTTTCCAGGACATCTTTGCTGCGGCCACACAGAATTAGATCGGTAATTAGATGTTAGCGTTCCAACTGGGAAAAACAATAAGACGTACATAGGACCAAGATAACTGTCCAAGAACATGTAATTCGTATCACAATGACTCACAAGATTACAAACTATGCAAAGTTGCCTAAATCGCGTTACAAAATCTGTGTCATCTCCAGACGGTGCGTGGTAATTGCCCCATTTGTGCTGACACCGCTGACCAAAAGTCCCAATTCTTCATCAACGGCCATGTGCACCAGTTCCACAGGACCCCGGTTCTGCCCAAGGCGGGATGCGAGCTTACCAGCAGCAAGGTCCCAGATTCGTACGTAGCCGTCCCGCGAAGCAATGGCAATCACAGCAGCTTCGTCGTCGAGTACTTTGACATCCGTCACCGCCCCGCGGAGAGATTGGGTAGATCGAGCTGCGACCAATCCGTGTGAGCTCTCCAAGACTACGTATTGGCCCTCATCAGCGGAGGCGAGCAGGTACGTGCAATTCCTAATCCGCAGCATTATGACCAAGTCGACCGCACTATGGAACCAATCAAATGACCAGGCCAATTGTCGTGTTTGCACATTGAAGGCAATGATCTCACCACGGGAAGTGCCCATGACAATGCACGGATGGTCAACGCCTATGGCACACACGGCAGTAATCGAGGACCCAGGTTTCAGGGAGTACACCATGCCCAGCTGGCCCGTTTCGATAAGTGCGTGCTTAGCTTGGATGCGCGCTGCATATGGATCTTCCTTGTCTGTACTCTCCAGGTTGTCCCATGAATCCTCAAATGGATTCGCGTCATCAGGACCCCGCATTCCGATGTCCGGGCTCATGGGCGTACGTCCGCTGCCGGTCATGCCAATGCCCGCAGATTCGGCAGCTGCCATGGCGGAAGTAAGGTCCCAGCGCATGACCGCATTCATTGACCCGCTCACTACAAAGTAGACGCCCTTGTCCTCCTTGTCGTCCATGATGAGCAGCTCTTTCAGTGTGCCCGAATATCCCACAGACATTAGATCTATAGCCGCTACGCAGTACTTCTCTTCCGGGCGCCAGGCTTCGAGTTTCAAACTCTCTTCTCCGGCTATGACCAGCAACCCTCCGTGATTGCGTGCAATGATTTCCATGCGCACGCGACCCTCAATCTGCGAACGCCAACGCGCAATAATGTCACCCTCGTTTACACCCCACAGTGCCACCTCACCGTTCATGTAGTGCACCGCAATAATTCCGTATGCGGGCTCGAGCACGACCATGCCAGTGACACAGTTACGTTGTCCCACACTCCGTCGGGATACTAACCCCATCGACCCCTGAAGGTCGGTGTTGGTCAAGTCCCAATAGTCCACGCACTCGGTAAGCGTGCCACTCACGCATACGTGGCACCCGTCCGCACTCATGGGCACCAGGAATACGTCATGCCGATCTAGAACCGGTTGTTTACAGTCTTCCGCAGTGCTCCTGTTTTTCAACTCTCGGGGTGGTGCGGCGTCCATGAATCCGTCCACTACTTCGTGAACTGTCCAGGTGCTCCACACCTGTGCCCAATCCGTGATCTTAATTTCCTCAATGGCCTCCAACTCCGGTTGTTCGCAGAGCAATCCTTCACTGCCTCCTCCGTTACTGATTTGCCGTGGTGCAAAAGTTGAGGCGTAGTACGGAATCTTCCACACATCACAATATCGGGAAACCATTTCCCGGGTGTTGGCATTGGGTGCTAGATGGTGCCCCAAAGGATTTTCCAGGAAGTTCAACACGGCACGAATAGCAATTGCATTGTGCTCAGGTCCGAACGAATACACACCTCGCACACCTAGTTCATCTGCAAGACGCGCAAGATGGGAAGATTTGTAGCGCTTTAGCCCGATGGTCGAGCAAAACGCGAGACCTCGGATATCAGCCTCGGAGCCCAGGAAACGAAAAACAACTCCATCTCGCCCTGCCCGCAGACTAGCCTCTTTTTGTTCCTCCGGTGATACTTGCTTCTGTAGTTTTGCCTTGGTAGCACCCATTTTACCCTGCGTTCCTGCCATCGAGTCCCTTGCAGCACCGGTTGGTGCAGATTCGTCATCTGTGTCCGTCTTGCGTAATGCAGACTTCAGTCGGCGCATGATAGAAGTGTGCCGGAAAAGAGAATGGTCACCCTGTTGAGGAGACTCTGACATCGATCCTTTCGTGCTCGTTCCCCCGGGTGGTGTGGTCACAGCCTTCGTCGCTGGCATCGGTGGTGGAACCTCGTGTTCATCCGTTGGTGGTGTCACAAAGTCCTCCAGCGGCGTCCCTGAAGTGACTGGTTGTTGTTCACCAATGCCCACACTCTCCGAAAGAGAGCTCATACCCCGTTGCTTCTGTTGCTTTGATGGTGAAGAAGAAGTCGATGAACCTGTGTTGCGCATTTCCGTCAGCAGCTTGCCGGCTGCGGCGGCACTGTGAACCCGTAAATGGCTCAGACTGGCTTTCAGTCCGCGTCGGTCATGGCCTGCCCCGCTGTTGCTAGCTTGTCGCTGAGTAAGAACGTTCCCAGCCTGATCCGTGAACTGCCCCGGGCCGCTGTCAAGGACAGCTGGGTGGGACTGCGCCTGGCCTGCGGCAATGCGGGTTGGATCGCTAGCGTCAGGTGAAGCGTTTGTCAGTGTTCCCACCTGGGCTGCCACGTCTCTACTCGGTGCAGTAGTGATCTCAGCAGTGCCCGTGCTTTTGCTCCGCATGTGCCCCTTCTTCTTCGAATACTTTGACTTGTTTGGAGAACATTCTCCCGAAGTGTCCTCCTCTCCTGAGGTGGCCCTCAAATTATACGATTTTGTAAAGTTCAGGGGGCTACGGGACCGGCGATTTGCCGAACCCCGCGGATCTGACGGCTTTAGTTCGTCTCCCATGATTTGCAACTATCCGTTTTCTCTGAGGATCGTTGACTGACTACGACACAAAACTGGTGTCCATCATGCTCAGTTTCCACTGCTTTGTTTCGGTCTATACGATTCTTACCTTAAGTTGGATTCAGTATGTTTTCCTCTTCGGGCCTGGATAAATATCACCAACTGCTTTCCGAAAGGGATCTTCTCCACTGCGACGGCCGAGTTCGAGTCCAGACCAATTTCTTTAAGTATCTCTCGCTCGCCGAACGAGGTTTAATTGCTGTCTGTCGTTGTTGAAGCGGGACAGCGTTTCAGAAGCCACTTTACATACCTCCAATGACTAACTTAATTCGTCAGGCCAAGACCATGCACACTTTGCTGTTGTGAAGACGTCAATCGCCCATATTCTTAGTATCGCCGTAGGAAGGTCACATCATTTATGTCTGAATGCAAGGGAAGCTGAAACATCAGTCCCACCCCATCCTGGCCAAAGAGAGACGTGGGGCTGGAACCACGGAAGGCAAAAGGAGCGGAACGATCCACACAACCGACCGACCCCCAGCGAAGGACGGAAAATTTTGGACGAGTAAGCGCAAGACGGAGGGAATAAAAGGTCCTCTCCCCTCGTTCGCACCCTTCCCCTTCATCGCTCCCGCTCGGTGTCCCACTCCTGCCTGTCCCGTCCCCAACCCCCTTTTCTTTTCTTTTTCTCGTCATCAATCCCTCCCGATTGACGCCACAGGTCACCTCACTTCTGCACAAACACCACACACACCGGAACAGAGCCACCCGGGGCACTAGGGTCTGCAGCGCCATCGTTGTTCTGTGTGTGCCGGTTCCATCAGGACCCCAGCGTAAACACGGCGAAAGTCCGCGAGAAGGTTTTTCATCCGCACGCCAAGTCGAATCTCCGAAGTGACCAAGGGGCTTTCAATGTGTCTGTTTGGTAGGGGTGTGGGTGGAATGGCTGGAGGGAGGAGCAACACCCAGCTGGAGGTGTCCTGCAAAATATGTCGAAATCTCAGCGTATAGAATCCTCTGACGCAGACCTCACCCTGGCCCCACCTGTGCTCCTTGCTCTGGTCTGTCGGTCAGAGTGTGTCTCTCACCACCTTGGCTTCTCCCTTTGTCTCTCCTCCAAGGCCCACCCTCAACCCCACACTTCCCCACTCCCTTTCCTAACCGCCAAAAATGACCACCCCAACCGGAAATAAAGGGGAGGTGTTGGAGTGGTGGTGTAAATATTTTCTTTGTTTTTTTTTTTCCCCTTGCCTGGTCGCCGAGGTATTTCAAACCTCTCGGGCGCAGGACTGTTGTACTCTACGTTTTGAACTGGCCTCTGTCTGGCTGGCAAGAAGAGCACAAGGACGGTTGGGGGGGGGTGCAAGGGAGGCCGGGAGGGCTGGCTGGCCGGGCGCTCGGTCGCGATTGGCGCATACGGGCGGAAGTGGTCCACATCGAGAGCCCGTGCCTAGGATTTTATGGATACACGAGGGAAGGCCTATTGTCAGCGTTAATGTACCGTGTATTCAATACCCACAGGGACTTGATCCGGGAACGCAGAACATCCCGTATGTGGCTCAACATACCTTACCCCTCTGGCGCGTTCCCACCATTCCTTGAGTATCTCGTGAAAGTAATTTTATATACGGATAGTTTAAACCCGCAAATGGGGGGGGGGGCAGATTTATTGTACCTCCATGTCGCCTTTTATTGACCTGTCCCGCTTCTCCCCCCCTCCCCAGGCAGTGGGTTGGGTTGGTGGCTTCCGAGGATTTTGCCCTTTCTCCTCTGGCCTTCCGGGCGTTCCCGGTTCACTCAGTTTACCGGCCTCGTGGCCTGAACTGGTATGTCCCACTTCCACTCTTCTTGCTCCGGTGGAGACTACCCGTGGGCGATGGAATGGACGAGGAACAAGAGAGATCGGCCAAGGGTGAGGTGGAATACATCTCACGAAACAGCAACGACATCGTGACACCTTTTGCCAGACAGTATGTTCCATTCTATAGGAGCCGTGTCCGAAAACACTACTCACATTCATGGTATTTGATGTGAATATTTGCAACCTAATTTCATGCACTGGATTGTGATACGCATCAAGGCAACTCGGCTACTTTAACAGTTTTCCAAGAGGCGTACGAAGTGTATTGACGGGAGACCCTGACTGTCTTGGTTCCCGTCAAGTTCTTAGACTAGGAATGTAGATAAGTTCTAAAAGAAACAGAATTAGGGAACACGCCAGTATGGCATGCGTAACGTCGTTCATGTGGGGCGCAATCTCGTCGCTACCTCGTGCAGGTCGGACAAACCTGCGTTCTGGTCAGCAGCTCGTCGCTCACGTTCGGTTATTTTCCACAGCACACTCCGAAAACGGACCAGTAACATCTAAAGAAGGAACAACTGAAAAGAAGATTCACAGTGGCGAAATCCTCTCCGGAAAATTTAAACGCGTGCCTAAGGTCTTTCAAGCGGAAAGCCTTGCGATCTCGGAACTTCTGGAATTCAGCGAGGAACATGGGAAGGATCAGAAGAAGATCGAGAAGGCCATTGATGACCTGGTTCCAGCGTACACCATTGAGGAGCTAGTGCGCCCCAAGGCAGATGGTCGTCCCCTGCCCGATTGGCAGGTGCAGAAATTGTTCCCCTTTGACCAGCACAGCCCTTGGGACCTTCGTAAAATCCTGGAGGTTGGTGAGGACATCAAAGAGTACAAAGAATGGGCTCCTGACAGCCAGCGCGTAGGTGTCATTTGCACAAAGCTTGGCATGTTTAATGATTTCACAGATTGGGGTGAGGCAGTGCCAGTGACTGTGCTGCAGGTACGTAACCCTCAGGTTACCAAAATCATGAAGCGCCCCGACGAACGGTACCACCACGTTGAGCTCGCCGGCATTGACATTGACCGCCCGGGCAGTCTTAGTTTGGACCGTCGTCGATACTACGAGCACCGTGGTCTGTCTTGGAAGAAGAAGGCTGTGTCCTTCAAGGTTCTGGAAGACGGCCTCTTGCCCCAGGGCTTCCGCGTGACTTGTGCCCATTTCGTGCCAGGTCAGTTTGTTGATGTCATGAGCAAGTCCCGTGGAAAAGGCTTTCAAGGTGTGATGAAGCGTTGGGGCTTTAAGGGTCAGCCCCGAAGCCACGGTGCCCAGAAAGTGCATCGTAAGCCTGGTTCCATTGGTTCTATGAGCCCAAACCGTGTGCGTCCGGGAACGAAGATGGCCGGTCACATGGGCGCCAACAACCAGCGCCAGCGTGGCCTGAAGGTCCACTCCATTATCCCCAAGCATGACTTGATCCTGGTCCGTGGTTCCGTGGGTGGTCCGAACATGAGCACTGTTATTGTTCGAGACGCAGTGCCGCGACCATTCTTCTACTTGCGCTTGGACCAATGGCCGAAACTGCCATCAATGAAGCGTGAGGACTTTGAAAAGCTGCCAGAAGAACTCAAGGCCGAGCCTCTACCGTACGATCCTGTTCACTTTATGATGCGCAAGTACAACCATGACTTGCCATGAGGACACTTAAAAAATGGAATCACAACTACATAGCAGACATAGAAATAGATCAGTCGAAATCATAAGGCGAAACTAAGATGGCTATGGAGGAATGTGATGATTTCTTTATAGTGAACGTTGTAGGAAGGATGCTTTGTGTAATGTGAGACACTCCAGTTCAAGCATTGGGAACTTCCTGCCAATGGCTGAAGGGAATCAGGCCGTTGACAAAATCCTCGATCTTCTCCTGTTCCAATCGTGCCGCCTCGTATCGGACAAAATTGACCATCCGTGCCACTTTGTCAACATCTCCTTTCATCTGGAAAATATTTCGCCAGAGCGCACTGGCGAGGATTGTGTCGCTGCTCTCAATCCCTTCGTCAAAACTTAGAAGCGACCCATAGTAGATTGGCTGCAATTGCTTCATACTGCTGCTAATTTGCATGGCACTCAAGCCTGCAATGCGCATACGCTCCTCGACGTCCTGCCAGAAGAAGTTCACAAGTTCCTGGGTGAATGGTTTATGCTCCTGGCCTTCCTGGCGAAGACGATACATGGTTAGCCACACGTGCAAGTTGGTAACCGCAAACCAAGACATGAAGGTGTCTGGAAGTTCTAGATCATCGTAGATCTGTGTGTTTTCGGAGGCGGTGTAGCATGCGTCGTACATGCGCTTAGACATGCGCACGCTCAGCGATCCCTTGGAGTACATGCCTGTGAGATGCCCGGCCGCAATGAGCACCTTACTTTCCAGGGTGTTGGGGAGTCTATCTTGTTCAATCTTCTTTGCCTTCCGGTACGCTTCGCTGGTGATGCTCCGACTCGCGAGAGACACAATCACAGTCTGCCTTTCTGTCCTTGACCGCAGGGCAGTCGTCCGCAGTAACGTCACTGCCCTCATGCTTCCGGTTGTGTTCAAACTTTATCCTGACAGTGGGCTACAACCGCGCTCAATCTCGATTACATTTGACTACCATTGCGAACATAGCTGCAAAACCCTTTAGTGGACGTACAACTCTAGAATGCTTCCTGTGTCAGTCAGTTGTAATGATTTGTATACACAAACCAAATCCTTGTATGGGTCCCGAACTTACATTCAACTTGTGCTCGAAGCAGCGCCATCTGAACCTCCTTACAACCGGCCTCTGACCGGAAGCAGTGTCTGAGCCTGTGGACCACCTGCGTACCAACCTCACAAGGACGGGGGGTTGCACGACACAGCCGGACAAACGAGGAGGGCCTCTCCCGACCGAAGGCCGCGACTTTCACTCGCACCCCACCATAGGAAAAGGTGACCAATCCCCAGTGGACAATAGGGAACCAAACACCAGTCGGTAGTTTCTTGCTCAACCGAGTTGTCTCGCGAAGACACATCCGGGAGTGCAGTTTTGTGAGCCCCCTTAACAATATGAACGGGAGTCTATTTTACGATTGTTTCTCTCGGTCAACCTCGGGCGCGAACCGCGGTGAGGGGAGCCGGGATATAGAGCCGCGGTCGTCCAGTAATATCGCATAAAGACCGCAGAATTGTGGGACATTCTACATGGAATCCTTCAATTGCCACGCACAACAAGGCATCAGGAACTATTTGAGTGCTATATCCTCTGAGAAATGAATTTTTGTTTCAATGGTAGTGAAAAATACTCTGGATGGCACCTAAGGAGTCGCTTTTGAATGGTAGTCGCAATAGCTTGAACCATCAGTACATTCCACGAAGATGTAGCATAGCAGATAGTGCAGTACACCAACGTTTAACACAAATGACGATCTTGGAAGAAGTGCATTTGTTGTCAAGTATGGCAGCTGTAGCTGCCATGTCTGGCGAGGCAAGGCCGGCAGCTGAGCTGTATGAAGTGGCCATTGGCAGGCTGACGGGGTCAAAGGAAGGGATTTCAGCCTGGGAAATGATAGTCCTACTTCGAGGAAAACTCATGCGCATATACACTGAGCAATTATGGAAGGCATTGAAGCGAGGAGAGATGTCCGGTCGTGGACAGATCATTTTTGATGGTATCCTTGAGCTGCGAAAGTCCATTGCCGAGCTCGTAGCAAAACTCGCCACCCGTGCCTCAGTCAACCCTGTGCTGGTCGTTCGCGGGCTTGCAGATACCATTGTCAGTCTAAGTTTGTGCCACCAAATCGCTGGTGAAGTTGCAGCACGCAACGTGGCGAACAAGACAGTCATGGATGCGCTCGGAGACATTGGCATGGACCGCTTCGTTTTCTTTGGCGCAGACACTGCAGACCACAAATTTAGTATCTTTTCACCGGCTGCAGACATGGGATCAACATACGAGGCCGCCATGGCTCTCGGAAGCTACTATCTACGCACTGGCCAGGGATGGACTGCGCTTGTGGTTTACAAAATGGCGGCCAGCCTCCTCCACAACGTCCGCCTGCGACTGAACCAGATGCTTAGCCGAACAGGTGGTTCCTCAACAGGAGAAGACCCTGTGCTGCCCACCATTCCGCGCGGACAAAGCGCAGTGGGCTACAGTGCCTCACTTTTACTTGCGGAAACGTCGGTGGAATTGACACTCGCTTATACTGAGCTGGGCTTGGATGACCAGAAATCTGCGGGTCGGCGACTCGCGAGCATCAGGAGACACTGCGAAGAATTTCTGCGTGAGGCGGAGGCCGGCGCAGGTAGCGGGTCCGCGGAAGAGGCTCTGTTGCCATGGTCAGTGGGCATGGGCTACCAGGTTGTGGCTCTTTTGGTTGCTCTGTATGTTGGAGATGTACAGCAGTGCGTGGCATTGGTCAAGGAAGGTCAAGCGAGCGTCAGCGAAGTGATTGAGAACCGCCAGAATACGTCACCTGTGCCACTCTCGACCGAACAAGAGAATGCCGCCGTGAACGTTGTTTTGCCGGGACCGCCCAAGGCAGTATTGGGCTTTGCCCCTGAGAGCGGCACAGCTGGTGAACCGTTGGCCGCATTAAGCACTTCGTTGCATTGGATGGACGGTGCAGATCTTCGTAGTCTACTCAATTTTGCCACTGCCTGGTGCTTTGGTCGTGCTGGATCGATAAATAAGTTTTATCGCTTTATGGAGCGTATGCGGAGCACACTTCAGGAGAAGGCGGTCCTCGACACAGGGGCTAATGCCACTACCGAGCGGTCGTCGTTCCTGCGACGCGCGATTTACACCGCGGGGTTGGCAGCAGAGGTACAAGAGGCCAGTATCCGGAGCAATCTGACCGATGCGAGCGTGCACCTGCGGGATCTGAAACAGCACGCTCAGACATCGAAATTGCCACCCAGCATGACCGTCGGACCGACCATGACCACCGTTGGTCAGATTGCAGATAAGCAGACCGAGTTTCTAGTGCAAATCCTGGAAGCGTCGGTTTTCCAGGCACGCAGTGGTGCTAGTGCAGCAGCAACCGCCGACGGTGTCGCCCAGAAGCAAGCCATGGCAAAATATGACAGTGCCATGCGGGTTCTCAGCGAGGTCTTGAACACGGCTAAGAATTCCGGTATCAGCACACCGACAAGCGTCTCGGTCAGCACCCCTCTAATGATTTCGCTGCCGCTGATGAAGGCTGGATTGTCGTTGATGAAGGCGAGCTTTCTGGCTGCCAGCGGTGATTATGGCTCAAGCCGTGGTTTGCTGCGGAGTCTGCATTCAATCACAGTCAAGCACGATTCTGCGGAGACTGTGGATGTTGTCCTGCCGTACACACTGCAGGCTCCGGCTGCTCTGGTCAGTGCAATAACGTACCTACAGACGGGAGATCCGGTGGCCTGCAAGGAGGAACTGAGCACGGTCATGGGCATCTGTAACCAGCGCGATCTAATTAATGAATCCGGCATGGCTCTGCTGGTACTATCCCACTTGTCCATGCTTGATGGTGACATAGAGACAGCCAGGACTTTCTTGGAAACCGCTCACGAGATCGTGCAAAGATCCAAGAACCCCCACATCCAACTAGCCGAGGCGATCTTGCAGGAGTCGTGGTGCGTCATGGGCATGCCGCCCGGTGAGGGTGATGAACACCTAACCGCTTGGCGCACTCGGCGCCAGGAACTCGAGCAAATATTGAGGCAAAAGATGGGTGGAACCTAAGAACTTTGGGAACAGGAATGAACAAATAGTATAAAGAATTTCTATTTTACAAGGCTACAATTTACAAGAGTTACACAAGAATATTCACTTCTTCGTTCACCGCTGTAACATGGCCTGGATCTGTACCGGATCCTCCGCGCTTTCCAGAAACAGCAGCACCGCAGTGACCGCAGCATCGCCCTCAGCCTCTGGAGAGTTCAAGGCGTGACCATTCTTCGGATAGACCCGTAACTGCACGTCCTTGTTGTGCTCCTTCAACGCGTGATAGTAGCTCAGACCTTGAGAGGGCGGCACGCGCTTATCGTTCTCTCCGATCATGATGATTGTGCGACACTCAATCTTCGATGCGTACTGCAGCGGGCTGCACTTCCAGAGGGACATCAGACGTTCTGCCGTGGTCTTGACGGAGGATGCGGAATTGGCCTCCTCGCCGAATGTGGCAGTCAGGTACTGCGAATATACCATGCCCGCCTCTCCGATACACCAGTCCGGGATGTCACTGGTCGCCTGCATGGACGCAATGTTGGTGACCGGATTTCGCAGCACAGACGCACGGAACAGCGTCGGGAAATGGGCACCAAGGTGGGCACCAATAAAGCCTCCGTGGCTGCCACTGAAATAATACACATTGGCGGAGCAGCCCTCGGCAAACTTCTCCGTTTGCATCGCGTGCTGTGTGGCAGCGAGACAGTCCTTGACATCTAACACGCCAATTTGACCGAGTAGTGAACTGATGGAGCCCTGACCGAAACCTGTAGACCCCCGATAATTGACCAATGTCACAGCAAAGCCCATATCCGCAAAGTAGGCTGGTCCGAGCATGAATTCATTGACAAAGGCACTGTGTGGTCCACCATGAGGCATAACAATTAGTCCCACCGCAGGACGGTCCCTCGGTTTGACATGGATAGCCTGAACTTCCTTACTGCCCAGACCAAAGCGTCGTTGGTATGCCAACGCGGGGTCGATAACTCGCCGCGCCTCCGTGGACGACTCGGCCACCGAGGCTGCTGGCGGGGTTGTCGCTCCGATCACATCACAGGGTACATAGACGTAATCCCGCGTCACCTCGAGTGTATGTATCTCCCAAGACAGCGACGCCAAATTCATCTTCTCTTGCGAAGGTATCCATTGGCTCAGCGAATGGAAGAGTACTGCGGTGCGCACACCCGCACGATCGGTCGCAACTTGGGCCTGCGTCCGACCTTTCACTCCGTCGCCCCGGGTCACGGAGTATCCAAGCAAGGACCAGATATCACCAATGATGACCAATCCGGGATCAGTGGGACTGGTCGCCAGGGCAATGTACACATCTTCGAGCACGTCCATGATTCGCACAGCTCCGTGTGATTGGGATCCTTCGTCCAACCATCGGAGCCCTTCGCGTAGCTCTGCCTTCTGCTCCTCCCTTAAATCCGGGAGTAGCGCACCGCGGATCTTTTGCAGCCCTTGGATAGCATTGAGAATATCCCGGCTGGGATCCGCAATTTCGCTGGCACTGGATACAGTCCGGCCGCGGGGTTTTGACCGCACCAATTCAGGCGTGTCTGGCCAATCTGTGGATGGTTGCGATGTGTCTGGCCACACAGTCATATCTAATGCACAGAGTCGATTTAGACTACGGCAGTACGTGTTGAAGATCAGGAAGGTGCCATCCGCAGTGAAGGGATTGGGAGCGAAATTTCCCATGAAGATACCTGCAAAGCCAGGGGCGTTGGGGAAGGCGTCCGGGCTCGGCTCGTCAACTATTTCCACTGCAACGCAGCAGTCCATGTTTCCCGCGCCAACATAATGTTCTGGACAGGCCAGATCGTTCTCCTCTTGGTTCGACGGCCACTTGACCTTAATGATAGCACAGCATCCGTGATGGGCAGGGTAGATTGGCGAGTATATGTACACTAGCGTTGACCCATCAGGGGTGAACCGTGGTGAACGCACACCTCCATTCGCATAATACTTGTCCAGAGTAGTCATTTTCTCCAAAAGCATGCCGTTGAGATTGTGCAATCGTCGCAGGGGTAGTCCTCGTGCCTTGGTCGATGAGTAGACTTCCTCACTGACCTCGGTCTCGGTGTGATCACCGAAGCCAACTGTTGCAAGGAACAGCCCACTGGGTCGATTGTAGCAGAACTTCACCCCAAACCTCCGTGGTTCTGTCATGTAGCCATTCAACAAAATGTTGCCACCTGGAGTCCACTGGGCCTGACCGGGGTCAATACTGGTTGGCAGCCCTTCCAAACGATAAATCTCACATCCTTCACCGCCAATCAAAGAGCCCGGAGGCCGCTCCTTGGCTTCGTTGAGAAGTGCATCTTCACAGTACACTTCGTCTAAGTCTCCAAGCTGCAGAATAAACACACTTGGCCTTGCCCAATCGCTCAATGTCTCGCCCCAGTGTTCCCGAGCCGGAAATTTGTTCGACAGGCCGGTCGGTCCGCTCTCTTCTATTGCTGCATTAGTTGTGCTGTCGATCACCTTGACAGTACCCGATGACCGTGCTTCGACGTCAAAATAGCCCTTACGCTTAATGTCTAGCGTCTCGGCAATGTAAACGATGCGCTTCTCCGTCTCATCCCACTCGATGCCACCGAAATTATCGTCCGTGAAGATACGTCCATGGTAGGCACTGCAATCAATGCTGAATATAATGGAGCCACCGTTGAAGATCTCGATACGCACAGTCTTCCTCCCTGAGGAATCTGTGGTTTCCTGCCAGCACATAATGTATCGTCCGGACGGGGAAGGCACACGGTAACCACCGCCATCAGGATTCAGACTTGGCCACGGTACGTCAGCCACCGTCACTACAGGCGCGGAGGTTGGCGCTCCGCTGTCGTCCTTATCGCCTGGTTGAACAGTAATCGTAGAACAAATGCTATATCCCCTCTTTTTATTCCCAGCGATGTCCCTCTGTCGCAAGGAAAGATCCACAGACAGTGTGTAAGCTGCATCCGGATTGAGCGCTTCGAGAGAGTTGAATGCCTGCTCATCTTCGCCGCTGCTGCTCAGCCGTCGTGCTATATTGAAGCGACTCAACCGAGCCCCGCCAACTTCAGGAGCGCGTGCTAATGCACGCCACCGCCGAGTGGCGGTGCTCCTTTTCATTCCCATGATTAATGGACTGAAAATGTGAACGCGCCCGTATTACAGTGTGTTAATGTTCATACTTCATTGCATTTGCCCTGGTCTCCCCAGTTTCCTTCAATTCTTCTACCTGGGAATGAGAGTCCTCGGATTCTAACCATTTCCGACAATTTCCCTGGGATCTGTACTTTGTTTCCGTGAGTGTATGGTTGACCTGCCATCGGCTGTAGATTCAAAGAACGCACGTCATTTAACCCCTATGGAGTAACCGGGGAAAAACAAACGGCTGCAGGGCGCGAAGGGCTCCTGGGAGCGACCAACAAACCCCCTCTCGGGTCGGAGACCGCCTCTTTTCTTCCTTCGGTACCATTCCCTCTCAATCGCGGATCGGCACAACACTCTTTACTTACCGCCGATGAAGCGCGCAGGACCATAAATAGGCCCCTAACTTTACGTTTCGTGCCAGCGTGATGTTTTGTGGTGAGTTCATGGATTGGGCGTTGAAAACCGGCGGGAAAGTATCAAACTTCAAATCATATCATTAGAAAGGTCAGATACACGTTTGAAAACCCTATTGGTATCAAACTTCCGGATGTCATGGTCTAAGTGTCTCTGGTCGTGTTGCCCCCTCAGACTCTTGTGGTATGAGTTCAATCAGGGTTCTCTCCTGAGAGCAGATACCACGTTATCATCAAACCTCAGGATGTCAAAATAACGAATAGTATCCAGCCCGTTGCAGTGCAATGGCAGAGCATGATAGCCCTAACGTTCTCTTCTTTGCCCTACCTAAGGTCTTAACTTGCAGAGCAGGTTACAACGGACCCACAATTAGATTCCGCTTTAGCGCATCAAGCTGGTTGTCGTACAATTCGACCGCAAAATGCTCAATGGCGCAGCTGTAATTTGAGGAAGTGTCACGAACGCACCCGCTCCCGGACAGTTCCCCACCTTACCGACCGAGAAACTGATATGAGTGAGGAAATCAAATGTTTCAATGCTAAAAATGAATAGAGAAGTAATTGTGCATAGAAACCACGCAACTGAACACACACAAGCGATGCACGTCAGCGACGTGATGTCAGGAACCATCTATCCAATCTGGAATTTTTTCTTCCCCACTCTGCTTGTCAGCTACATTCCCTGAACAAAGGAGCAAAGGCAATCGAATTAGGCTGGCGTATGACTCAGCATCTAAGATGCCGCGAACCAGCGACTTCCAAGACCCCAGAGGTCACCACCACCACCAACATACCATCGTGGTACCAGGAAATTTATACATGCTGCCGGCTCCCCAGCTTCAGGGGCTTGGAACCAAAAATCGCCGCAGTAGTTTACAATTCTATATTACAAACCGAACATGTTTGCCAACACCGGGAAGCAAAATTGCCGCACAGATCCCAATACTTGGAAGAAATTCTGTACGGACGATGCCGACTGGGTGGGTCGAGAGATTGCAAGGAAACACATCATTGGCGGTATCAGCTGGCGGTCTTACCTTGAAAGCCCCGGCAGGATGGGTGGAAGAGAAGAGCGCGGCTTCCCCAAAGAGTACTGTCTGGTGCCAATAATGGAAATGGTACCGATGAACTGACATCTGACTTGGCGGGTTCGATTTACAGATGCACCAAAACGGAGATGATGGTGAGCATTGTAAAGAATGGAGTAGGCACGAAGAGGGAGGAATAGAGGCACGAAGTGAGAGGCGTAGAGGCACGAAGTGAGAGGCGTTAGAGGCACGAAGTGAGAGGCGTTAGAGGCACGAAGTGAGAGGCGTTAGAGGCACGAAGTGAGAGGCGTAGAGGCACGAAGTGAGAGGCGTTAGAGGCACGAAGAGAGAGGCGATGTACGAACGGAAAGAATAGGTGCTGAACAGACTCTTCGTGTTCTTGCCTGCAGCCACACAGTGCCGCAGAGGCTCGACACATCCCGCGGAGTGTGGTCTTTAACCAAGAAACAACCACCGGATTCAGCTCCGAAACGATGATTTGCACCCTAGCGGCAAAACTTCACACACTCCAGAATAGGGAAGGAAGCACATGAGCGTTCCAGAGTAAACCCGAGACCGTCAAATTTTGCACTGGAAGGTATATAAAGAGCACTGATCACAATGATCAAACACTGTAGTGTAATGGATCAATTAGCTTGTGAATGCCTAAAGCATCAAGGAATCCACCAAAATACCACCATGGCCCCTTCCACAGCTGCCGTCACTGGCTACATCGATGTCTATAACGCTGCAGTCTCTGAGGCCGGTTCCATTGATATCTCGTCCTCCACAGAGTCTATGTTTACTGCTCCCAGCTATACTTTCCCTACGGAAAACACCATTACGACGATGGAACTGGTCGCTGACAATGCACAGGATTGTACTCTGCAGGATCAGAGTATAACCTACACTCTGGGCGAAGGAAATAGCCTTGTCTTTGATGTGTCATACAAGTGGTACCCACAGACTCAGTACCAGACTGTGGCATCTTGTTCAGCGACCATCAACGGCGTCACTGGTGGATCCGGAAGCGTTTACACCGACCTCGTCACCACTTGGACAATTCCCATGACCAACTTTAACACAGACCAATTATGGAACACCACCATTAGCACTTGCACAGCTGATCAATTCATGGAGAACGGTGCCTGTCCTGGTGAGACGTTTCCATGGGTCCAAGGCGTCTTCAACCGGCCACAGCAAACCGTTACCGGTGCCCTGCACATGATGAACCCCGACGATAGTATTGCTTACCCAGGCGACGGCTTCGTTGTTGAAGGATACCAATATTGGCCCTCCGAGCAGTGGAACGACTGGAGTTATCCCAGTGTCATGAATTGGACTGCTGATGGTGACATCTGTAGCGGAACCGGCTCCATTGAGATCGGGCTGGAGATGAACATGGGGGGTCTGATAGTGACTATGGACTGGGCTGTGGACGAGAGCACAACAACCTGTTCACCGAAAATCACTTCACTCCAGCCCGTAAAGTACTTCCGTGACACCTTCAGGCATAAGAACCTGACCACTCTGTACTCCAAGCTTCTGACTGACCCTACCACTGGCCAACCTGCCCTCTACGTGAGCACTTGCACCCGTAAAAGTTTCGAGCAGAACGGTACCTGCGATGGTATTGCTGTTGCTGACATTGCCGGTGGTATTAACTGCGATGGATGCTAAAGCATGACATTCTCGCGGGACACCCAACTACCCATTGCCAGTGCGCCCCCACTAGTAGACTTTATACATTTTGAGGTTTAGAAAATAGTGAACAGCCCTTTCTTGCTAGTACTGGTTATTGAAATTGTCTACATTCCTCCACTTTCCTGATCTTCCTCTCTTCACCACTATAGTCGTGACTTGGTGTCAGGTAGCATGACTACAATATGGGTGGTGGCTACAATGGCCCTTGTTTTGGAGACCTCGCTTTGGCCAATATAGTCACAGTTTGAAGTGTAGCAACCATGATTGAGGAAAGGAGAGCTGTTGTCGTGCAGCAGGAATACCGCATAAATGCCCGTACATGGCGTTGTCAAGATGTATTCGATGGCTGGTGACATCAACATTCTCGAGCAGACGACCTCTTGGCGATGTCACAGACGTGAACGATAATTCTGAAGGCAAAAACCACAGAATCATCACCAGTCACTACTGTAATGGGCCAGGATTAACAACGTGGCAACTAAATCTGGAGATATCTTCCTGGCAGCTCTGCCGCCTCCAAAAGTCACTATCCGTGTTGTTGCAGATGGGCATGGCAACGGCAGTCTCTCTATTGCAAGCAGTTGGAGAGCGGGGCATGTAGAGATGGGATCCGGGCTTAAGGCCTGCAAGGCAACCTCAACTAACGCAGGCCCCACAGCCTTGGAGCAGAACCGTTTTATGCTGACTGACGTGCACGATCGCTAGCTACCCCAATGTAAAACCCTATCGAGGGAATACTTATTTGCTCCACAAGTGCTTCGACCTCCGACGTTCCTACACACGCGCCCTTGGTGGCACTTGCACCCAGGTCGGGAAGAGTTAAATCTGGATTGCCCGTCAACAGCCGCAGAAGCCAGGGAAGTGAGCAAAAGGTATCGCGTGCAGAATTTGGCTTTGGCCTTCCGATTGTTTGATTAAACTTGTTTCGGCTGTACATAACGCGCTCAAATTCCCTGAATGTTTTGGCCACTAGATAGGGATTCCGACTTGGCGCGCCAGGGTGATCGGATCCCAACAAGACAACTTGCATCCGGAGACCAATGCCGGAGACCAGGGGTTCTTCTTGTATTTTGCTGAACCTTGTCTTACTCGATTTCTCCTTTCCCTTTGCTTGGTGGTACCAGCTAGTTCCAATTTTTTTTTCTATGTTCCTGTGCATTTTTTAATTCGCCTTGCCCTGACAATGCAGTCTGAGTTTAAGAAAGCTTTTCCGTTTATTGAACCCGCCGGTCCCGCTCTGCTTGGGGCCAGGGCCTGCCCAAAGTAAGCCCTTGCACAAGGAATACCATATTAGGAAACGATAGTTCCCTTTATAGGAAGAATATAAAAGTACCCCGCATGCCCCCTTTTTAAGACCTTAGAAGTGGATCGTGAGGTGTGGGGAGTTTTTGGGAAGTAGCCAGTGTACCCGTGTGTCACGGTTGCACATACCTCATATTCGGACCATCAATCATTTTTAAAAACATGCTGTTTAAGCCCGTGGGGTATATCGGGTAGCAAAGACCCGGCCAATCTGGTGCTTACCGAACTCCGGCTGAAATCGATCCCGCACTTTTCTGCAAGTATTCCCGTGGTTTGGAACATCCGCGTTCAGTCTCTATATGACAGTAACAGTCCATTCTATGAGGATCTTATCGGGATGTACACTCCGTGGGGAATCGAACAATACTCCAGTTGTCTTGAGATGCACCAATGATCCCAGCTTGCAAAAAAAGGGTATTCATGAACGTAAGACTGGCTGGTAGATGCGCGTGTTTGCATTGTAGTGCTTCTCTCAGACGGGACAAGCGTCGGCTGGACAGATGTTGGTGGCTGTGGAATTTAAGAGCGAAGGGCCGCATATATAGCCATAGTTTCACCAGCAGAAGTAAAACGGACTCCGTGTCCCTGACCCAATTTGCGAATGTCTTTCTCCGTAAGCTTCCGTTCTTTTCGGGAAAGTATAGAATTAAAGTGCCACATGGTGATGATTTGACTCACCATATCATCCTCCTTCAACCCCATCCTTTCATTGGAAATTGGTGCTCATAATTTAACCTGGTCATCGAGATTTTCGAATTGACCCATATCTGCCCCAAAATGTACATGCAGCTGACTTACCATTTTTCTATAGTATTAGTATGCAATAAAATATTTCACTTCCCACCCAGGCCAAAGAATGACTCTCCTATGATTTCTGGGCCGGCTAATCGTAGTGGTATGCACGTAGCGGTATAACATATACAAATATCCTCCAGAAGCTGATCATACCTACCCTCAAGTACATTCGCCATAGGATATGCAGACTCTAGGTACCTATTTCTCCACCATATTTAGGGGGTTGTGTCACTATCACGTCCATCAACAACCTCTGTAGTAGCCGATGCACCACGTTCCGCACTGTGTTATTGTGGACAACGCTTCTGTTTGGTTTCTGTTGCAGTGTACCTAGGTAGCACTGGCACTACTTGGTGTGTGTGTGAGCAGGGGTAAGGAGGGGTGGCAGAATTATGTGCGACACATACACACCTCTTCACACCCATTCGGACACTTTCACACACTTGCACATGGCAATCCCTTGGCACAAACGATGCGATGTATCGAAACAAATATACCTACCTATACACACAGCTTAAAGTGATAATCTATTTTTGCGGATTGACCTGGCCCTTATTTGGAATTTGGACCGGCCTCTATCCTGGCCCATCCTTTTATCGAGGGCTTAGTCCTTCCTGCGAGAAGGCCTGAAATTAGGATTCTTTTACTATACTGAAACAGTGGTAGCGTGCGTCCGGAATTAGTGGGATTTCTTATTGGTAGGGTGGTAGCACCCAACAGGAGCAAAATTTGAGAGCGAAAGGTGCAGGAACATGAGAAAGTTTTTTTTTATTCCCCCGGCCGCAGCCTGCGGAAGGGGCCATAATACCAGCACATGCAGGCTTGCTCGTTCTGTCAGCCAGATCCGCTTTGGAGAACAACTCTAACACTGCACGCATACAGAATTTCTCGCGCAGTTGAAAATGAACGTTGCCTTTTGGCCCGAAACCCCCTCCGGTTCAATGGGACTGGGGAGGGGATGGGAATGGAGGGCCCCCAGGGGGGGGAATGGAGGGTAATACCGACATTGAGGTTGGTGCCCGAGTTGTATCTGAGCATTCTGGGTCGTCCAAAACGGCAAGACTCTGATTAACTGTTTGCGTCTCCGGTAGCACGTCAACTCATCTATTGACAACAGCCACAATCCCAAATATATGAAGATCAATTATCTTGCCTCTCCATTCATTTCCGTATGAGCTATTTCAGGGTCGTCTATGTTTGTAAGTTCAGCCAATTAAAACCGCACTATATCATTGGGTATCTTGAACGTCATTCACTCATCTGAGGAACGTAGATAATTTTCAGACAATAATCATGAGGATGACGGGCAAAATTGCAATCTTTATTGCTTTACTCGGGGTCGCTGCTGGCAGCGACCCCGAGCTGCAGACAAAACCGGCCAAAACCTGTCACAACGATCGCGAGTGCGACAAAGCTCATTTCTGCATGCTGGGCCGCTGCCATGTCGGGAAGGAAACAGAAAAAATCTCAGATCGGCTATACACTACTGAATATGACCTCTTAGAGGCCAACGATTCGATGGACGACGAGATCATGGCCTCTTCTACCACGACCACTACCACCTCCAGCTCCAGTTCCAGTTCCAGTTCCAGTTCGAGCTCATCGTCTTCATCATCCTCAACAACAACAACAACCTCTACTTCACCTACTTCATCTGCACCAATAAGCGGTAATTCAAGTAGCGGTCTCAGTCCTGGTGCCATCGCTGGTATCGTTATCGGCTCTCTTGCTGGAGTTGGTATTGTAGGATATGGTGTTGCCAAGTATATTCAGAGAGAGAGGCACACTCTGTACTTCCCACAGGCCCACGAAGCCCACAACCACATCTTGGCCTGAGCCATGATGAAACGTAAGTTTAAGAATTTGGACTGCGCCACAGCGTGGGGAAAGGAAATGAAGATGCCGGCCATCCAGATCGTTTCCAAACTTGTAACTGTGTGCTTGGGGGACCAAACATCGTGTCAAATATGTATATATCGATATGTAGAATTGTAATAAAGAAACACATGAAGTCATGAACCAGCTATCCATCTTCTCCAGTCACGAATATGGTCTCCTAAAAATCATTCTGACGTTTCTGGACTGTGAACAACCAAATCACTGACACCACACCCGCGGAAAGCTTTAACTGAACCCCTCATCGTCATATTAATTCCTTGAGCGGCAAATATGTCTAGAAATCTACCGGAGTATAGATTTCAAGAATGGGAACGATTAGTTGGTGACCGGCGAAATTAATGAAAATGTTCGCGGTCGATGGGCCACCGCGCCCTTCCTCTAGTTGTGCAGGGACTTGGTGTGAGAGGGCATTATCGCATCCAATATCGTGTCTTTCTGCTGTTTAAGAGCCGCGGCACTGGGCTACATTTCTGATGCCGATCCTACTGAGAACAGTACAAAAATTGACGACACTTCCGATGCGTTTATGAACTGGTTGTACTGGTCTGTGCGCACTGACTAGTATGGTGTTGTGGCGCAAAGACATGGCAAAGTTCTGCCTGTCTTCCAAATTTGACTACGTAGTGACGGGATGCAAATGTTTCGAGTCGTGAGCCTCCTCTCAAATCTCTGGTTGAGCCTAATTCCATAAGGATAGGGAGAAGATGAACATGGCGAGCCGTCACACGCCGGCTATCGGTACTCTTCGTCTCCAATGACTCGTTGAGACGGTCCATGACATCTGATGTCTTCAGTTGTTGCGCTCAGGCCACACACACGGCAGTACTTTCATGTACACGCAGCCGCATTCGTTCAAGTTACAACTGTTTACGCGTTGTCTATACAGATTTACAAAAAAAGAATGTCCCGTTCACTTGGTGGTTGCCATGCACAGATGTCTACATATTGGGGCAGGACGAAGAGGAACAGAACCGCACATTCGGTAGGATAAAGAATCAAATGGTGACCTATCTCGGCAAGTCAAACTACCATGGCAAGCACCGGGTTCGTGATAACTCGTAAGGATTTGCTTACAGTCCGCAAGATCCGTCACAAGACTGACATTTAACTTGGCTCAATACCCGGGCATGGTCATATTATTTGAAATTGTGTTCCGTGGCTGAAAATTACGCCGTTACATGTTGCGGGTTTGAGATAGGAGAGAACCTTGCTCGTGGCACTGGCCCGGTGATTAAGGGCCCCACCTGCAATCTTACAGAGTCGGAGGTCGATGACAATATGCTACTGCACAATATTGCCGACGGCCCGGGAACTAGAATTACTGCATCAGGTTTCATAATAGTAAGTGTGCGCACCACGGTAGCAGACTTGTGGAATTCTTCAGTACTCTATCATTTCCCCACAACATAGGACATCCATTACAAAAGATCCATAGATTGCAAGTCTCGCGCTGTTATTTGCCCCGTATTATCAACCGCTTTTGTGGTCGCGCTCACTGTTACAACTGAGACAAAATGAATGTCCATACAGTAGAATATTATGTGGTACTTGTGTCTTTGAGTCCGTGTGTTTCGTCCGTCTTCTCCTTGCATAATTTTCTTTAGCTGGGGCCAACACAGACAGAACAACGGTTCAATTTAAACCAACCCTGTTGATTGTCACCAGGGCCAGTCACATTACAGCCAAACATGTGTGATTGCTTTGCGTGCATCACCAAGGCACTCAGGACAACGTACGAGATCTATTTCTAAAGTCAGAGTGGTTAATGAAATTGACATGGATTTGGTAGTTTACGGTTAGCCTGCCAGGGGAAGGGCGGGGCAAGGGGTTGTAGGCGATGATAGTTGCGTGCCCTTCACGCAAGCTCCTTACTTTATTCCCGCCTTACTCATCGAACCGAAGGAGGGTGAATCAAGTCTTCTCAGATGGCTCCGTGATGCTATCGTACGATGTCACTGTATACGCCATAGATCACAAAAATTCAATCTCTTCACCCCGATTGATGCCAGAACTTATCCGAAAGTCGATCCGCGGACAGTTAACACTCCCAGCCAAATCAGGTCCGCTTCTTTGGAAACAAGCCGACTCCAAACTGAAAGTGAGAGCATGAAAATTAGAACGATTGAGTACCCGAGGAACAACATTCACCATAGCTATTTAAAGATCTTGATCAGGAGCTGAGAAAGATCAGAAAGTGGTCGAAATAGAACTCAGTCTAAAACTTCAAACCACTAAAGCAATGACATGCATAATTTTCTCAACCGCCTTGGCTGCTCTGGGCACGGTCAACATGGCCTTAGCTATCGCTGTGCCCGATGGCACTGTAAATTCGCCCTCATGCCCTACTCAAGATGAGTGCTATGAACAATGCTACCCGCAGCATCAAGAGTACTGCTGGCAAGACGATAACCATTGCTACCACTGCCAAAAAGACAGCGCCGTGCCCAATGGCACTGAAAATTCGCCCTCATGCCCTACTCAAGATGAGTGCTATGAACAATGCTACCCGCAGCATCAAGAGTACTGCTGGCAAGACGACAACCATTGCTACCATTGCCAAAAGGACAACGAGCTCCTTGGCTGCATGAATAATGCCGAGTGTGAACTCGTGTGCGTAGCGACAGGTTGTAAAGAAGAATCAAACGGTTGCTGGACTTGCAAATAAAGTCTAAAGAGTACGGCAATTCCCGCGCTCTTTTGCAAGCAGGTAGGCAGAAGCTTTGTCTGCATCTGATGTCATGGTGGATACATCTGGACCAAAAGTTAAGTCGTGAGAAGTTAGTATGATATGACAAATGTCCTCATTCGTGGGCGATCGGCGTGAAGTATTCTCTACCCAGCAAAGGCATGGATGACGAGACACGCATGGGTAGCAGATCGTTCAGTACCGATGTCCTTTGGCTCCCAAAAGAAGGTACATTAGTGTCCAAGAGTACCCAAATGTGGACCATAATTGCTACCGTCGTATATGACTCAGGGGTTCAATGAATAGCATTCAGTACACAATCAACCAGCATTACAGCTCATATCTTGTTAAGCTACACCACAGAACTAGGTACGGTTCTAAGTCATGAGCGCACTTGGAGTGTATGAATCCTGGATGCTCACTACCAAAATCGGCTAAGTGATGCTGTTGGGTCTCCGCAAACAACCATGAGCGCTCTCTGATCCAGATCACTGGTCTATTCCCGCGCACATGACAGCGGAACTGGGTCATGCGCAACCTACACCACTCTTTCCGCAATTGCTCGTGCAGCATAGTTGTACTTTCCAAACACGACAGAACCACATTTACGTACTGTTCAAGTCGCTGAGTGGGAGTAGCCCTTTTTCAGCAGCGCATCCACTGAATGAATGGACATAGCTACTGAAGAACAGCGCGCACCCCCTGAAGGACACCTGAGTGGCCAAGACGGCAAATTGTGGCCGCGGCATCCTTAGGCCGCCCAAGAAAACGTGCATCGCTCTTACAAACCGGCCCACATATGGCCAGAATCCATAGATACAGACGGGTTAGGCCGTCAACACCCCATGCTACCAGATGCGGTCCATCGCTCCGTCAGGATGGAGGGATCGGAAGAATTTGCGAAATAGGTATGGAGACCACCTCTAGTCGGATGGCATACAACTTGCAAGAGAGCCAACCAAGAGTACGATCTATTGGACCCCCTTCTGCCGATCTCCTCTTCTCCATCAGAAAATGATACCACTACCAACCTCTGTTCAATAAAAAAGTGCAGAATTTCGAAAAACCGGTGTTCAACAAAAATTTGCACAATTCGTGATTGTTAGCCCAAGCGTGTAACGCCATCATATTTCGATATGTTAGGGAAAACAAATAAATCATAAAGCTTGAATATATTTGATCATATGATTCAAAAAATAAATATCTCAGCCAAAATCAAGCCGTTTGACATGGTTTGTGCTGTCCGTTCGCGGCGGTTGGTGGCCTTCGAGATCACTTAATCTCTTT
>PDIP01000030.1:329235-343219 GCA_002811645.1 Corallochytrium limacisporum
AACGAAGCTTTCAAACCATAATGTAAATTGTGCACTTTTTTATTGAACAGAGGTTGGTACTTTATAAAACCAGGTGGCGAACAGTCATACTCTGTTTAGCGGTCCTTTGATATGCACGAGATACCCAGATGTAAAAATTGTCGACGGGACCGTATGGGATGTGCGTATCAATCCAGACGCGATGCTTGGCAATGCTCAGGGTCTGATCCACAATTTGGGCATCGCTTGTCTCGTCCCATTGTACGGCCCTGGTTATGAGCGGTACCTTAGAGAAGAAAGATGCAGTGCTCTGGACTTCGGTGTCAGAGGGGGCCAGCAAATCCCAGAGTCCAGCGGGCATCGAATCCAGCAACAAGTGGACTTGCCTCTCAAGTCCCACGTCTCCCATAAGTTTGGGCATACGGAATGACTTGTGGCGTAGGATCACCTGCCCGATGCGTATTCCTTGGCTGCGTAGGGTCGCCAATCGCTCTGTGAACAGCTCGTCACTAGCATACGGTCTACCCCAGATGACGATCTGATTGAAGCCAAGCCAGCGCAAGAGTTCCATGACGAAGATTCTTACATCCTTGCTATTGTACGCCTGAAAATGAGAATCAATGTGCTTGAGAGAACTGTCCTTATTGCACATCCACATGATGCCCTTACGGCGCTTTACGTACGTCCACACGGGATTCACCTTGTCATCTTCGGAAAAGCATGGCAGGAACGAGAACAGGCTTCTCCGTGTCGCTGTAGGAGCAAGCCTTTCAATTTGCTCACGAGACAAGGATGGACTCATGACGTAGAAGGTGGCCTTGAGGCCATCTCCACAATGGACTCTTGAATAGAAGTCGTCCACGGCGAGCCAATTGACACTTGATAAGATGTGCAAAGGGTACATGTCCAGCTCTTGGTATCCCAAGACTGCTGATCCCTTCTTCTTCCGGTAGCTGTCCTTCATGTTTGCCCACCAGTCGGTCTGGTCCTCCCAATTTACATGCTCCAGAGCATTTTGTAACCGAGTGAGGTACACCTTCACGGGTGTGCGGTCGGCAACGGGCACATTGTACGGACTAATGTCATGCGGGGTTGCGCTGCCGCAGGCTTGCAGTTGTTGAACCACGATCTTCATAAAATAGTCAGGCCATGCGGAGAAGGTCTGCTTGGGCTTGATGAGTCCCACCCTCAGGAAAGACAGGGATCGAAACCAGTCAATGCTTGGGATTACATCTTTCTGCGGAGTGAACCTTGCCAAATCATGCAAGTTCGGAACGTTCTGGGCCTGCACCACTCTCGTGGCCTCCTCTATTCTTTCCTGGTTTAGGATCTTGGTAACCTGCCGCAAGGCACTCATGTGTATGGGGTTAGATTGGAAAATCGTGAGCAGCTCATTGCTATGGTGGACATCGAATTCGTCCAGTCTGGCATACACCAAGTGAGGCTTTTTAAAGGTCCACATGGTAGCCTCCAATTTGTGCATCCACAGTGATGCCGTAATATCTTCCGATACATACTCATCAGGTCCCTCCATTTCAGTCACCTCTTTGGCAAGTTCGTAGGAGAACCCATACAGCCCCCCCTGCATCCAAGAAGGCCACATCGCACCCGGATAGTGCCATTCAAAGTATTTGTCAGTCTGTACGTGCCTTGTTTTTTCTAGATTTGGGTTCGCAACAGGCGACGGGCCGTGCTCCCAGCCGAAATAGATTCTGGGAACCATGCACATAGTGTTACGCATGAGCTCCTTTACGCGGTCCAGAAAGACAATCGTGTCATCATCCGTCTTCAGGAAAAATTCGAACTCAAATTCCTCTTCAACAAAGTAGTCCACACAGTATTTTGTCTTCTTCGCCAAATGGCTGTAGTTTTCCTCCACAAGATCCACAATGAGAATGTCCTGGAAATACGCTGCTTCCGCCTGTAAGGTTTCGACCTCTTCCTCGGTCATTGAGCCATCCAAGCCCACTGCAAACGCATATACCACTTGTTCGTAGTCTTGTGCCTCTGAACTTAGCCAGAACTGCCGCCAGGCATTTCGTTTGAAATGATTCGACCATGTTGAGTGGACACATACAGCAGCCAGATATTCAGCGCCTTTACAGTATGACTTCTGTAGTTGTAAGGCGGCCAGCATCTGCCTCAACGCCAAGACGATAAATACGAGAACAGACATGTGACTGGCGAGCTTGATCCATTTTCGAGTGGGACAAATACCCGTCAGTCCTGTGCGTACCTGCATGATTATCTTAGTGGTCCTTTCCGTTAACCAAGTAATTCAACCACAATTCTTGCTTCATATACTCTATCGACACTCTATGACAATGCCTCTCGCTGCGGGTTAGTTCCGAACCGTGATTATAGTCGAATGTGAGCGATTTAGTGACTACGTCATATTTTCAGTACGTAACCTGAGTGCTGCAATGCGTTCGCTCAATATCAGTATTCCTACATGTGTAAAGATTTCGAGACCTGTCGATTGTCTGGGTAATATAGCTGAATCTGTAGTCAGTGTCCGTTGGACTAACTGCGACACTTTTTCTCTAAAAGAACCTGTTTATGACTCACTGTCCATGGGTAGAGTCACTTACCAGCAAGGAACACAGTTTTGTGCCGGTGGTACTTTGAGGAGCCCTGCAGCGTATACGGAAATAATTCCCCATCATATGAGTTCCTCAGAACCGCGCGGAAGGCCCATTGTATACAGCGAAATGACACTTGGCTGAGGTCGTAAGCTTGGTCCCCGCTCTCCCTCTGCTTGTTGGACGTATGACCCCATACCACGAGGCAGTTACCATTTACGACACCTATACGGAAGGAAAACAGAAAGGCAGAAGAAACCTGTAGACCTTGGTATTCTTTTCCGACAGAACTCGGCCACGTATCCATTAAATAACGAATTACAAAAAAAGTAATACCACTCCATGTCTTGGAATATTGCGCAGAATCACCTAGAATGAATCTGGTTCGAATCCGGTACACAAAGGCCTGGAGCTTTTTGCGAGTTCAATCTCAGCTTAGTCGACTCTATTCCTGAGTGAAATGTACCTGAGAGTGTAGGATAAAAAAAAATGGCGCATCACTTCTTTTACTAGCCATCACCGAACGGTATTGAAATATACCGAACCGTTTTCGTAATTCTCAGCGTAGTCGTATGGCACAGAATTTGCGTATCGTGGGAAGAACGGTAGGGACCTTGTCGACACGAAACCCGGTGATGAAAAGCTTAGGGTTAGGTAATGAAGCGATGGATAGCTGCTCACAGAGGTCCTTAACTCCTGTAAGACCAACCTTGTTAATCTTGCGATCAATCGCTGCAGTCTTCTCCCACTTCCTTTGGATGAGCGCTTGTTCAGCAACTTGCTGCGACCTCGAACCCATGCATTAAAAAACTTTCTGCAAATTCCCCATAGAAAAGAAGCAAAGATAAGATGCCGGAACTCGGCGATCCGGAGATGTCTTTAAGACCAGATACCCGATGCGCACAACTTTGTCCTTCTATGGTCCTTGTTCATGGGTCATATTTTCACCGACCAATATACCGTACAGCTATCCCACTATCGCGGTCACAGAGGCCACAGGGCCATACAACGGAGTAAGTTTGTGACCAGTCTTATCGCCTCGACTGTATCCCCCACAAGGTAGTTGGCCGGAAAGGTACTTCCGCTAGGTAGCGCACTTTCTAGAGAGGTGAAGATTTGCATTTCCGTTCATGTTGTGAATAGTTTGTTCTGTCTCAAGTGCCACCAGTCCACAGCAAAGACGAGTGTATTCAGACACGCGTGAAAGGCATGGGAACAACAATGAAGTTTTTCCAAGAGATTTAGATTGGGGGTTTCCATACTGGGAAAGGCTTGTTCCCCCGTTATAGTAGTAGTTCTTTTAGTGGGTTTGCGGTAGAGGCACGTAGGTGAATAAGACCGGTGCGGTAAAACTTTGGGACAGGGTGCGCACCACAGCCTTTGTCGCGGAACGGGGCGAAGTCGTTAGTAAGCATGCTACGAAAAATATAGTTCAAGGATACAAGGAGAATGAAGTTTGTCAAAATTTGCACCAGCCAGTATTTGTGGAGATAGAAGTGCATTTGAGCGAAACGAAGTTCAGTCGATGGCGCTGAGTTACTGTCTGGTCTTCGGCTGTTTACGAACCGTACGATCACCACAAGCATCTGGCTGCATGGTTAGGTTACCGCGATATGTAAGCTGATGCTTACATATCGCCCAGGACCGCAAAAGTGTTAGAAAGGCAATTGCTCTCCTCGCGCATCCACGCGCGCAGGCCCAGCTGATCGGCCACAAAGCGCGCCGCGCGGCGAATGCCCATCAAATTACCGGCATCAGGCCCAATGGAGAGGGCAGCTAGCGCACCGACGACAAACAACCGCTTGCACGTGCCCCACTGGCAGTACTGGGACAGCAATGGTATGCCATCTGAGAGCTCCACGGGATGAGACTGGACCAACCGGACCAGAAGACCGTCAGCGGGAACGGTGCAATCGATAGTGGTCCCGCAAGCGCAAACCACCGCATCAAACACGTACCGGTGGCCCTCAATGCTCACAGCGATTGCCGGTGACTCAAGTGTCGAGTTAGTAAAGGGGCTCTGCAGTTGTGCTTCACCCACAACCACGCGAAGAGTCCCAAGCTCGGTCTGTCTCTCGAGCTCCTCGAGGTAAACTGGCGGTACACTACCCCCGTGTCGCGTCTGCGCGATGAAACCGCGGCGCTCGTCAACGGGGGTTTGAAAGAACTGAAACATCAGGTGGTTGACTTTGCGACCATCCATCCACTTGAGAGGAACGTCAAAGTGTTTGCGCGACAAACAGCGACGAGAGCACAGAACGACCTCAGCGCAGCCGCGACGGACGGCCAGGATTGCTGTTTGAACAGCCGTCAGCCCTCCCCCAACAACAAGCACTCGCTGCCCAAGCCGCAATTCGTGAAGCCGTGAGCCTAGCGCCTCGAACGGCGACGAAAGGAGGCGTGATCTGGATAGATCATGGAGCTCACTGGGCACAATCGACGTGCCTGGGCTACCAATAGCCAACACGACGGCCGATGCGCATAGCTGCTGGTAGCCACAGTCCCCAGCATTGCTGAGGGACGCTGGTGCAGCCGCATGGGGAGCAATCTCGACAAGGAAATCACCATCCGTGCCAGTGACACGTTGTGCTGTGCCACGCACCCAGGTTACTGCGCACACGTCCGCAACCTGCTCGGCAATGTGGTCACAAAAGTCAAGGAAAAGCTGATTTGACGGCAGGCGGAGCTGGCCCGAGTGCACTGCGGGCAGCGAGCGAAGCTGCTTTACCTGGTCCAGTTGCGTGTCCAGCAGCTCGTCCTGTCTGCCCCGCTGGTAGGCAAAAGACACAAGCGATTCAGAGTCGAACATGTCGGGATGTGCCGTAGCGGGCGATCGCAAGAAATTGATCTCCAAGCTGGCGAAGCGCTGGCGCCACGCCTTCATCCAGCTGCCGAACAGGTCCACTACGACCACTCGTATCTTCTTCTGGCCCCTGCCTTTGGCGGTTTGGGTCCGAGCACGCTGCAATCTCTGAATCTGCTCCTCAGTAAGACCTTCGTTAGAAAATGGATTTGCTAGCGCGCTGAGTACAGCGAGGCCTGCGGGACCACCGCCCACAATGCAAACGTCGCAGTCCAACACATCCGCGTTGAATTCGACCATCGCTGAGTCAACCCTGGTTTGTTTTCGATTTTGTTGGAGTGTAAGCAAAGAAATTCGTTGAGATCAGGATGGAAGTCGGGAAAATTAAAATTTTTCCAACAAAGCTGTGAAAGTCGCCCGCTGATCTGCCTGTCTGTGTACACAATCTGGCCCCCTTGTTGTCGGGATCGACCCAAATCGATTTAGTAAGTGGCGCGAACCATGCTAAACATTCCTTGACGTTAATAACAGCAATGACCCGCTGCATACATGGATGCTGACTCTTTAGGAGCAAGTAAGCTAAGAAACGTTGAGAGCACGATGACCAAAGTGGCTTTTGCCCGGAGCATTTGTACGTGGGTGCTGGGATTGAAAGCCTTCGCAACGGTGGCGGGTCACTTGCAGGGTTTACCCCGGGTGCAATGCGGGGGCAGTACATTTAGTATAGTAAACAATGTCGGTCGCACGGCGGGCGTCGCGCGCACGTCGACCCCGTAAATGGCGGGTCTGAGAATGCTGTTCCTGAGTGCAATGCGTGTGTGGCTCATTGAACATGGAACTTAATGTCGGTCGCCATTTGGTGTCCTTTGGAATTGGCATCGTTGGTTGTGTAGACAACTATTCGTACGTAAATCACATCCAAACAAAATATTTTGACTATCCCAGAAAATGTTGACATATCAACACGAAATTGTAAGCAAGAAACAGAGATCACACAATCTGAGTCGCTGAGGGATGAACCCTTGGCTTGCATTGTTCTCGAACATAAATGTCGGTCGCTGATATTTTCAGTACCACGGTACTGAGAAATGAAGCAACTCTTTGCTGACTCCAAGGCTCTGTGCAAAGTGCGTTGGGGTCTTTTGTGGCTCCAGTACGCAATGTTTCGTTCCCCTCCGTTTCCCTTCGCTGACCCTAACCCTGATCCTAACCCTAACCCTAACCAGAATCCTAACGGTTTGTCCGTGGTCAACAGCCCAGCTCGCCTCCCTTCCCCCTTAATCCCGGCGGGAGGCGGCGCCGTTGGAGGACTGAGAAACCTAGTATGGATAACTCTGCTCTACCGGGCCAGCGCACCGAGTTAAGGCCAGAAACTATTACTGTTGTGGTCCGTGAGGGAAAAAATACTTAAAGGCGATTGGATACACTCCAAGGACCCCTTCCCGCTTTTCCATGGGGGAGGGGTCGAAGTTATGGACTGGGGTGAGGAGTGCCAGTCGCGTCTACCTAGCTGTTGTGCACACCACTTGACGCTTTTGTTCTCAGTGCGCCAAGTTTTTTTTTTAAAAAAAAACTGGTTGGTTACTTTAGTTGAATTGGACAAGCACTTGTTTTAATTCACTTCATAAGCGACGCAGACGCCACATAGGGTATGTAAAGTCCGCGTACTGTGCGGACAGCTTCAGTCTCACACATCTTTGTTCGTGCTCCCCACGAACTTGGAACCGAACATGCACAATGGAGCAAACGGTGGAATTTTTAGAACAACTTGACAATCAGTCAAGTGATGTGAGGAAACTAGAAAAGACCCTCTCTAGTGAACTGTTTTCAACTGTGGCAAAGTTGTACATGCGGTTATTGCTAAACAGTCAGGACCGCGCTCAACAGGAATCATGGGACAGTAAAGAGGCATTCATGTACGAAGCGGAGAACGTACACGCGGCGGAAGTAGCTACAGAAGCAATTCTAGCGACAGTGTTTCTGCGGGAAAAGGATATTATTTTGGAACGTGGAAACGGAGGCTATGGATTCAACATTATTGGAGGGGCTAATATTGGGACCCCAGCCCATGTGTACAAGATTACACCAAAGGGACCTGCCGACCTTGAAGGTAATCTCAGGAGTGGCGACCATATTCTGGCTATAAATGACGTGGAATGTGATTCTCTCAATCATGCGGACGTCATTGAGCTAATAAAAGAGTCAGATGATGAACTCAGGCTTCGAGTAAAACACGATCCGATCAGTATGAAACGGACAGAAGATTTCCTGAAACGGCAGAAGGCTGCCTCAATTAACGCGTCAAAGTAACAATTACAGAAATAGAAAACTATGTTAGAGCAAAAGACAACCCCATTAGAGGGCTTCCCACTCAATCGTAGGCCTACCCCATTTGGCTAGCTGCTCATTTACCATACCAAAGTGGCCGCAGCCGAAGAACCCTCGATGGGCGCTCAGAGGTGATGGATGGGCACTGGTCAAGACCCTGTGCCTTGTTCGGTCAATGTTGGCCCCTTTCTTCTGAGCATGGGCCCCCCATAGTAGCCACACTATGGGCTCGGGGCCCTTGTTGAGGCACTCCACAACGTAGTCCGTGAAGTCCTCCCACCCTTTATTTGCATGACTCATTGGAGTGGCCTTACGCACAGTCAAGGTTGCATTGAGCATCATCACCCCTTGCTTTGCCCAACTTTCTAGATTTCCATGTTTGGGGGTTTGGAAGTTTGGCACCTTAGGATCATGGTTCAGCTCTTTGTAGATGTTCACCAAAGACTTTGGGATGGCTACACCGCGGGGTACACTGAAACTAAGGCCGTGAGCCTGCCCCGGGCCATGATAGGGATCCTGTCCAATAACTACCACCTTAACTTGAGTTGGATCAGGGCAGAATTTGGCCCAAGAGTAGATGTTCTGTTTCTCCGGGTAGACGATCGTACCTTTGCCCCATTCGTCTCTCAAGAACTTCTTCAGGTCCAAAAAGCTTCTCCTATTGATAGCCGGCTGCAACAATGTCAACCAAGCCGACGGCAACTCCGTCTTTTCCAGTCTTAGCAACGATGCTCTGTCTTTCTTAGCTAGGGCTATCTGCCTTTTTTGCCTCAAAATTTCCGCTGCATCATCAGGCGGACTACTAAGGCCCGCGTCTGACGCCGTCCGTTTACTCGATCGCAGTGTGTCGCAGGCGGTGCTACCCACTGCTACTGCTCCTGCAACTTTGGTGGACTGTGACAATGCACGTCCAGACGTTGCATCAGGGGCATTCTTCTTGAAGAAAGCGCCCAGAGTTTTCTGTGCAACCATTATGATAGGTGTTAACAAAGCCTGTAGTGATCAAAACCGAACTTCCGCCAACGGACACCGAAAACGCAAGCCACTGAGTCCAATAAGTACCATTACTAGCTGTGGATCTCATGGGCTGAAAGCACCCTTTCAGAATAAGTGAAGTCCACAAGGATTCTGGCGACCGAACAAGACAGTCAAACTAATATGCGGTATGGTATGACCAATTTTTATCTTTTTCGCGCCATCGCTTAGTACGAGTTCCCCATTCCCCGGTGTCCGATCCCCAACTCTGCCAAAACGTGAAAGCTGAGTTCTTCCCCTCCCCGGTGGCCACACACACACACACCGTAAGTCAATGTCTTTTCGATTTGGAAGGCCTAGCGGACTGGGGACCTGTGAGCGTGCCTGGTGTCTGGGTGGGCCGTTTCACCCGCGCAGGGATCGAACTCAGTGTCGACGAGCGCCATCGAAATGAATGCGTACCCACTTACGGAATCTCATTATTAAGCTCGTGTCATCCAAGTCAACAAAGGTGACAGCGTTGCTCACTCACAAAGCAGTCGAAGTCTTTGCCACGAACACCATCGGTGGTTCATCACCCGCATCATGTTCACTACACTTGTTCGGGATGTATACAACTCACCATGGCCCGCAACCTTGGTGCCAGACGAGGCATGTCATGCATCATCGCCAGCACCTCACATAAGCAAAGATCCTCTTCATCAATTTATCCCTGAGCATCAGTACAGAGAAGGTGCCCGTTCGCCTGTGACGAAGTCTTGGATGGCTTGCCCTACACCACCCCCCCCCCTTCCGGCCCCCAGGGCCCAACTGCACCTTTCCAGCCAATCATCGCGACCTACGTGTCAGGGGTATCATCGGCCACTACACAACAATATCCTCCAGTTTTTTACAGTTCCTTCCTTGTTCCAGTATGGGAAAACGGCCGCCTTCAAGTGGTAGGGGTATGCTACAGTATGCATTTTCTACCTTCCACGGTGCTGCCTTCCCCTTCGACCCTTGGGGCGGGGGCCTTCCACGTTCCTGAAAATTCGTGCGATTTGCGGGCTCAAACACACCTGGCCGGGTTTCAGAAGGGGTCTCACTCGCACACACTGCCTCTGCCACTGCAAACGCAATGTTGATCAGACAAGCAGCATGGAAATTGAAATTAAAAACATTGTCAGGTGCACTACATTTAATATGTAAATTGTTGAGGTGGGGATGAGCTGTTCGATCCGGAATCAGCCACTTCGGAAGCGGAGAACTTCCGTGAGCTGGTGCGGCCACCGGTTATTTTGTGACAAAGGCCAGGCTGGATGGAGATACTACGAAAGTTTCTGTGCCCAGACTTCGCATAAAGTCGATCTTTCGAAGCTGTCAGTCTGGGGTACTTCATGATCGATGGCAGAATATACAAATGAATGCTGATGGCCTCTGCACGCACGATCCATATTGAGAAACAACCTGAGGATCAAACATGAAAATTTAGGGTTTCGTTGGCGGGTAGACGAGCAGAGACTTTCTAGGTTTGGTTCATTTGTTTGGAAAAGTATTTCTAGAGGATTTTCATTCCATTCAGTATGCGTTTACTTACGGTGGTCGTAACTTTGTGCTTCTTTGGGCTCTTTGTGGATACAGCGCTCGCTGTATCCATCATCGGTGTCGATCTTGGTCTGGAATGGTTCAAGGTAGCCCTGGTGAAGCCCCGTGTCCCTGTTGAGATTGTTTTGAACGCAGAATCGAAGCGTAAAACGCCTATGTTTGTCAGTTATGACAAGAACGAGTTGGCAGTTGGCTCTCCTGCTATGGTAGTCAGCCAGAAGAACCCGGGTAAGGCCTATGGGTTCTTCCTAGAGCTCCTCGGTCAGGATATGGACTCTGAGGTGGTGCAGGCCTATCAGGCGCGTTTTCCTCACCACACCATTGAGAAGGCTACCGGAGGCCACGGCGTTGTGTTCCGTCACGACGACGAACATGTCTTCAGCCCGGTCGATCTGCTGGCGCAGATCTTAGAATTCTCCCGGTCCATGGCCGAGGTCACGGCGGAGGAGCCGATCGGTGGTGCTGTGCTGGCAGTACCCCCATGGTTCACACCGACACAGCGCGTGGCAGTTCTCGAGGCTGCAGAGGTTGCCGGTTTGAAAGTTTTGGAGATCATGGACAGCAATGCAGCCGCTGCCCTTCAGTTCGGTGTCTTCAGTGGCATCGCCCCGCAGATTGAATCGGGTGAGGTCGAAAAAACCTACGCCTTCTATGACATGGGCGCCGGATCTACTACGGCGTCAGTCGTGCATTTCAGCCGCAAGAGCGAAACAGAAAAGGAGGTAATGGTGACCGTTGAATCTTCGGCCAGCGACGATGGGCTTGGAGGTTTCATGATTGATCTGCGCCTGCGGGATCTCCTCTCTGAAAAATTCATGGCCAAGGCAGAGAAGAAGGGCTGGAACCTGAAACAGCCTGTGTCTGAGAACCCGAAAGCTCTGGCCAAGTTGTTGAAGGAGGCCAATCGTGTGAAGACCATTCTTAGTGCAAACCAGGATACCCGTGCTCAGGTGGAGACTTTGCACGAGGGCGAGGATTTCGCCAGCAAGGTGAGCCGTGCCGAAATGGAGGAACTGGTGGAACCCACACTGCGGGAGCGTGTGCCTGCTGTGCTGCAGGAGGCGCTGGAGGGAGCTGGGTACTCAGAAATGTCCCAATTAGATGGCCTAATCATTGTCGGTGGGGGTACGCGTGTACCGAAGGTGCAGGAGTTGCTATTAGAGGCTAATGGCGGTCGGGAACTGGGAAAGAACATTAATGCTGACGAAGCCACGGCCATGGGTGCCTGTTTCCGTGGTGCTGAGCTGAGTAAGGCCTTTCTTGTGCGCAAGGTACACGTGAGACAGAAACTGAGCGACTCTGTCTACCGCAGCGAGAGTGCGACCAACTTGGAGGCAATTGGCAATGGGGGTGATCTCATAGCCAACGACGATGTCGTGGTGTTCCGTGCCTCTGAGGACTACCGCCCTGTGCGTCGTCGAATTTCGTTCAAGGACATCGATGGGTCTTCAAATGAGTTCGCCTTTGTGCTCTTCCGCGAGACCGAGGACGGTGGTAAGGCTCACGTTGCGGACATTACAGTTACCGGCTTGCACAAGGCTCGCGACAACTTCCCTGATCTCAGCATCAGCGCTGTTAATGTTACTGTGGACATGGACAATGGAGGCTTTATCTCCATCGGCGATGTGGTTGCTGTTGTTGAGGGCGAGGAATCCTACCAGGTGCGCGTCAAGAAAACCGTGGACGACGAGCCTGCAGCTGAGGAACCTGAGGCTGCCACTGATGAAGAGGCTGGTGCGGATGGGGACGAAAAGGACGAAGGTGCGGCTACCGAGGACGGTGGTGCCCCTGATGCCGAGGAAACGACTGAAACCGCTGAAGAGAAGACCAAGAGCGAATATGTAATGGAGACTCGTACTCGTGAGGTCACACGCAAGGTCACTCTGAAGTCTCAGGTGAGCGGCCAGGCAAGCGTGTTGGGCGAGGACAAAGAGGAAGCAATTGCGCGTTTCGAAAAGATTAAGCAGGAGCAGAAGGAGCGCGTGGCAAACGAAGGCGCTCGCAATGCACTGGAAGCCTTCGGCTACGAAATTCAAGGTTCTGTTGAGGAAGACATGTTCGTGTCCTGCAGTACCGCCGACTTGCGCGATGAGATCAAGCAACTCGCGTCCTCTGCGCTGGACTGGCTCTACAGCGACACTGGTCTCTCGGCTAGCACATCTGAACTGCAAGAACGTCGCCAGGCGATCGTCGAGAAGGTGGAGCCGGTCAAGCGCCTGATCGCTGAACACTCCACTCGGCCCAAGGCTGTGGAACTGGTGAACCAGCTCATCACTATGGTCCGCGGGTGGGTCTCTGCAATGCAGGCCAAGGCTGAGGAAGAGAAGTACCATGTGGAGGAAGAGTTGCAAGGCTTGCTGGAGAAGGTGACGGAGGTGGAAGACTGGATGGCCGATGGACTCAAGGAACAGGAAGAGAAGGACCTGAGCGAGGAGCCTGTTTTGTCATTGAAGCAGTTCTCCTCCAGGATGCAGGAGTTGAAGTCCCTATGGGAGAAGCAAGAGAAGAAGAAGCCTCCAAAAAAGCCAAAGGTTACGCAGGAAACCCCCAAGGACGAGGAGAAAGCTCCTGAGGAACCGAATAGCGAGAATCCCGCTGATGAGCAGCCTGTGATGGACGGGGAAGATCCCAACATCCGCAAAGACTTTGACGAAGACGCTGACATTCCGGACGACTTTGAGGAGGACACTCCCGATGACGAGGACAATGTCCGCGAAGGAGATCGAGCCCATTTGGACGACCATGATGAGCTCTAAAGTCTTATTGGCAAAGGGCAGTATTTGTTGGAGATACAGGTCCTCAGGTGGCAATTTGGAAAGACCGGCTAGCACAGTCGCGTGGAATGCCTCTTACCACCCCCTGTCGTTCTTGCGCCCCATTGTGAAACCATGGGAAGACCTTGTTGTGTGCCGGTACTCCAACTATGACGTAAAGAACAAGAACAGAATCTTAGCATCGTTAGCAACATGACGTATTCAGCAAAAAGTACATCACAATATACGAGACACCTACGTACACACAGTACTTGAAATTGAGCGTTCCCTTCCAAACTGCCTGCAACTGCGCCCGCGTTATCGCTGTCGTGCCCAACCAGGGTCTACGACCCTCAAACCCTCTTCTCCTTTTCCGTTTGTCCACCAGTAGCGGTCTCCACCGAGCGACTCACTGTTTGCGCCACACAGATGGCGGTGTTGCCCTATGGTTAAGGACATGTTTTGGTAACGAGGGTGGGTGCGCCGCACCTCAACAGCATCCAACCGTTCCGGACCCCGGCAAAGGGTCCTGATCACAAGAATCCCCCCATCCCGGGGCCTCCCTGGAACCGTTCTCCCCCCCCCACCCCCCGCCCTTCCAAACCCCTGCCGTTCCCAACCCTCCCGCTCCGTTCCGCCGCCCCGTCTCTGCCAACCGGCAAGAAACCGAGCCACTAAAGAATCCCTAAGGCGTCGAGGCCCGGAAAAGGCGAAAAAAAACCAAAAATTAGTGGGCCCCCAACCATGCCTTTCCACCATTGGTCCCTTCCACCGCTAGTGGCGGTATTTTTGGCCAATCAGACCACCGGATGCGGTTGTTCGCTGTATGGAAACCAACCAAAAGGGAATGTTGGTGGGGGGGGGGAGGGGAGAAGGTGGGGAAGGGAAGGCAGGGGAACACACAGCCCGAACAAAGGAGAAAAAGAAGAGAGCGAGAGAGAGAGAGAGAGAGAGAGAGAGAGAGAGAGAGAGAGAGAGAG
>PDIP01000030.1:363821-384518 GCA_002811645.1 Corallochytrium limacisporum
CGGTTGGCGCGAATTTCTCCCTCCCTCCTTATTCCGGTTGATTAAATATGATTTGGATCAATATTTCGACGCAGAGGATAGTATCTTCCTCTCTGAATCAACTCTCTGAAGATGTCTATTACTTAGGGTAATAGATATTGACGACCGATGGAATGGGACCGACCAAATTGCACCACCAACTTTCTGACGACTTGAACAAAATTCCTTGAGATATAGGACACTCACCGCCATCACACCTTTATGATGAGCATGTACATGTCCGTCATGTTCACATGCACTAGGCACTCAGTGGTTTGTATGTGTCTGTACGTATGCATGATCGTTTGCTGATGCCCTATCGGAGCTGGCTCTTTGGGGCGGTAGAAAGCGTGCCTTACACAATGGGCCAAGAAGGCTGCTTGCCCACACACGCCCTGCACTCGCACTCACACTCACATTCACTCTCACACCAATGTGACCTGTCCGACAACCATCGGACGGCGAACTAACGCCACGAATACACACACCCCATGTGTTTGCTGGCGATCGATTTGACATTGACATCAATCCGCCGGGCTTGGGATCGACCACACCATCTTTTCCATCTTGTCCTCTCACACATGAATGAACATCCAAGACCTACGATTGGGTTATGTGAGAATGGGGTGGCTTCAAATGTCTATGGACTTCGTGTAGAATGGGCCACACAGAGATTTAGCCTTGAGTCCGACATCATCAATCGTTCTCCGCGTTCGTTCAGCGTCCCCCCATTTCAGAGGGAGACTGAATAAGATATTCCTTCTAAAGATGTGTTTTAGTCACCGCAACGAAAGCCTAATTGCCCGAGGCATACAGGCCCATTTTCCATCCCCAAATCTACTCTGTACCATGAACATACCATGCTCTAGAGCCATTGCTCAACGGCAGATAAAAATAGCCAGCTAATGACTAATCTGTAGTGGCCATAACTTTTGCCTTGTCCCAACCATCAAAGAATTCAATCCCTGTGTGAGATACTGTGACTTTTCCTTCGGATCTCTCTCATGTTTGAGGATCAAGAGCGTCAACACTTCGATCCCACCTTGCTTGCAAAATCGCCACTTCAGCCAATGCCGTAAAAGGAGCCACCACGGAAAATTGGACAAACCACCGAAGGCCGCGCTACAATCGTGTCCATCCCCCACCCAATTCGCGAATAGCGAAATGGTTATAGATGCGCCGCTGCCATAACCTTGAACCTGTACCGTCCTCCCGTTTTCGGGGTCGAGGGAGACCCTTGCCGGTCGTCGCGGTTCGCACTCGACCCAAACTGTGACACCACTTCGAACCACACACCTACGCACAAAGATGCCAACTCCGATCAAAGTACCATGCTCAAGGGACCTTAACTGGCTGTTGGTGTTGGTCGTGTTCGCGCACGTTTTCCGCGCACAACTAGTGACGAGACCTTCTCACATAATAGGTACTGAAGAACAATCCCCGTGCTGCTGTACTTCCCGTTGCGCGCTGGGCCAGGTAAGTTATCTCAACCCCAGCACCGCCGCATATTGATTCTAGGTTTTCAGTCAACACTGGTTGGCTGCCACTGTGCGTGCATACTAAGGACGAACTTAGAACGGGTCCCCGTTCTTACTATTGCGTGGGCCTGTTTCCTTTTTCCCTTTATGCTTCGTATCGTCAGTTTGAAATATTAACAAATTACCATCATTGGTGTTGTGCTTTTGCGGTAGCGGTTCGAGATCGGCGAGCATAGACGGACAGCAAGTCTCGATGTTAATGGATTGTGTTGGAACACACCCACAAGATGGGTGGGATCCCCGCACAAAACATCCTCACACACTGCTTACCCGGCCAGAATATAGGCATAGATGATGGGAATGGCCAACACCAAGAAAAAAAAAATCATGCTCAGTCACGTAGATTTCAGCAAGGACAAACAGAATGCAGCAGAATGCAGCAATCGCATGCGAAGTCAATTGCGGTGGGAAACAACAGTACTCCCACCTACAGTAGTGGAAAGGGGTGGGCGGGAAGAGATGAGCGGGGCTCACGAAAAAATGAGCAATATGACCAGCACCATGGCCCCAGGGCACCGAAGGGAAACAACACCCGAGATCGCCATCCGAAACATTAGGAAAAGGAAAAGGGGGACTATAGTGAGAAAGTTTCCTGCTCGTGTTGGCATGGTATTTTCTTAGTATTGAAATCATCGTTCCTCCGTCGATGTTAAACACGCTCGCTGGTGTAGGTCACACCTTAAGTACTTATCAATACTGTTGAATGATGGATCATGTGAGGACTGGCTGTTTTTTCACATGTGCCCCGGCCTGAGAGTGGAACAAAACAGGTGTGAAAGTCGAGTTTACATTCGCTAACACCCCAAACCCCCCCCCCCTTCTTTCTTCCTCGAGGGCGTCTATCGAGAGAAGAAAGAGTCCACCAGCCCGAGTGTGGGAGCACCAAATCACTGTGTGCCCAGTGAGAGTGAAAACCACCTGAGCCCGCAAAGAACGATGCGAAAACGTGGCTGGAAACATCGTGAATCCGAAGAGTCGAAAGATTCCAGACGACTCCTGCCATAGTGAATACGAGCGCACACCTTGGGGACGCTAATTGAAGAATATTCATTTGTTGGTACCCACAGGGCACACACGTCACCGACACCTTCGAAAGCATTCTAATGCCCTTCATCGCGAAGGTGGGCAATGCTATTCCTCGGGCTTCTATTGCTATTAGCGGCGGTCTTCGCTTACTTTGGAAACTCAACCCCCGGAGGATCTCTTCAAACGATCCGGCGCCGGCACACACAACACAACAGCGTCTTCAACATGAATGCCATACGTAGTGCACGCTCCGGCTAGCAACGTTTCACCCGTCGCTCGTCGCCGCGTCGTTGTGTTCTAAACCTAAGCAGTCGAGAACCAAACGCGGCATACTAAAACCGACACCTCTCCTTCCGACGAAGACACTTTTTGCTAAACAAATGCAGAGAGGATGCCTATAAAAAGGGGGAACGTAGGTTATGCCAGGCGTGAAACGGGAGCGCAAAAGTGTGGCGTCCGCGTCGTCGCAACAAACACAACGCAGCTCCGAGTCTTAGGGTGCTTCTTGATCTGGAATCACTGTTTTGTTTGCAGTGCATACATTTCGGCTCGGTGCTGTTGTCCACACTGTTAAACAATGGGACAGATGTCCTCACACGTTGGAGTGTTTTGAGTCGGAGAGTTTCTGCTGCGGAATGCGTTGGCACTGCCAACAACAAGGTGCTTTTTTAACTGCTATCCGAGACGCGCAATCACTCTTTTAGGATCACAGACACTGTTTGTAGACATGTTGCTATTTTCACATCCAACAATCTCATCTTAACAAAGAGGAAGAAAGCGCTCTGCGTCCCTGTAACGAAAGGGAGCGGCCGCCGATGCTGCTCAAGCACCTCGTGATGGTCGGATAGGTGTGTATATTGATGCTTCGCAATTGCGGACAGCGCTAATTGATCACAACTGTTGTCCTCCATAGCAGTCGACGACACTGCAAGGAGTTTTGATGCCCATGAGGGAGTCTGCGGCGCTGCAAAGCAGTTGAGAGAGGTTGGCATGTTATGTACATGTCCGTGGATTACTGCTACCGGTGAAGTCTCATGAACCTACCTTTTGACAGATGCACAGGATTCATCTCAGGAGGTCATTGCTCACCACTGAGCATGTTTCTTGACGATGGTGAGACGATCAAGCGATAGTGTGCAAGATGTCGGTGGTAATCGTCACACAATGTATGCATGTGTGCTCTTAATGTCTGGAGTGGGAGCTTCACGCAAGAAAGTTCCATGCAATTCATCTGTTGTTCCTGTTCCACTCATTACTTCCAGTTTATGTAGAAGCTAAGTCCTTGTAGCATGGTGCTTCTACCGCATCCGACTTCTGGTCATGGTACGCAGTGCGCAATGGTGCTTAGCTGACGGTCAATTAACTTCGATGATTTTGCATAAAGTCATGTGCCCTTTGTTCCACACATTTATCCTTGAACCTGCCCTCCACTACACTCGTTCCAAAACTACCGCCAAATCCTGTACTGGCAGTACTTGGTCCAAGGTCCTTTTGACATGGAAAGAATTATCATCTCCACTCGTGAAAGGTCCTGTGTTAACCACACGTTGCATTTTGTTCCCACTACAGAGCTCAGATATATCAAATCTATGAAGATTATATGAATAAAAATTGCAAATTTCTTCACAAGATAGTTTCTTCTCCCCATGGTTGTCACAGGTTAAAAAAATGTTCGCAGCCCCAACTCAACACGAGTGGATATGGAGCAACTTGGTCAGCATACACTCAAGCCACACTCCACGTGGTACTCGCTCAATTACCGTCACTGGACATCGAACCTGTTGCAGTCGGAGTCCAAGGTGTATCTGTGGTACCAGGACACACACACACGCACTCAACTCACATACTCACACACACGGGGTAAGGGGCGGCGGGGACTTTTGGTTGTGGTGCGCGCGCACAAGGCACGGCGAGAGAGAGTGGGCAGAGAGAGGAGAGAGCGAGAGAGAGGAGAGAGCGAGAGAGAGAGAGAGAGTCAGTGCGTGTGTGTGAGGAAACAGCTCTGACTGTTTGACAATGAAAGCTCATGCATTTCTTTGTTGGCTTTGTCTTTACCCATGAGTGATTACTGTGTCAAAGAATGCGACGGTTGACTTCGAGTTCTGGAAGCATGGCGTAGTCATGAAGACCCACGACGAGTGACGAAGGCGCGCAATTCCGGAGGAGGGTTCGGGTTTGGTTTGCACCCTGGCGCTTCCAACAAGAACTTGAGGTAGTGCAAAAAGTACTAAGGATGGTCCTTCGCGAACGCGGTGTTGTTGTTATTCTGCAAAATGGAATCCATGGGGAGATTACTTCTATGTAAATTCTATATTAAAAAAAGAACCCCACACCTGTGTGTACCGGTATGAAAGATGGACCCAACAATTTTGCCTTACCTCATGCAAATCTACAGCTGAAGAAATACGCCCGTATAGTGAATACATAGGTGGAGAAGGCAGGTAGTCCGGAGATCTCCCTCTTGGTGTGTCATTCACGTCGTGTTTCACTGGTCTGAGTATGGGCTATGGGCAGGGAGGTTACCTGAAGGATGGAAAAAGAGTAGTAAGCCGGTGTGAATGGAAAGCGGATATCTGTCCATTTCCACACTCAATACGAACAATGACTATAGCCAGCGTGGTCATGTGGAGAGATAGTTGCTCAGCCTTGTGAGGAGGGAACGACACGCCTCGTTCTAGAAAACTGTCCACGATGAAACAAACTCTGAGATTACAGTATAAGTTCTACGGTAAGAATATTCGCAATGTTGCTGAATAGGGCCAGATCCGTCCACACTTGGTTGTACTGATGCCGTAAGTAGAATCGTCGAAAAAGAGAACGAAATCTTGCAATGTGTGTTCATGCCCGAGTAGAGACGAAGAGAATGTACCAATATCAGAAAGCAAACCACTCGCTAGACGAGCCTTTGCTTTCAGTGTGTGTGATCACGCCGGCGGGGATGGCTGAGAGGGTGGTATGAATAAAAAAAAACCAGAGAATTGGGACAGAGGTACTGGAGGTCGGGCTACGTTGGGGCATTCACGCCGTACATTCAGTAAGCACACCAAGCTCTACGAATCCTTATGAAATTAGGGACAATAAAAGCTCCGCCGTGAACGTCCGGACAGAAATCAGGAGAGTCATAGTCAGGTAGTCCACGCAAGACGCGCCCGCCGTGTGAGATGGGTCGGAGCGGTGTGATGGGAGCACAGGCAAATATTTCTGAAGCGTAAGCAACCGTGGTCCGGAATGAAAGCCACTCCCATATCGTACATCTGTGCTCCCTGCGTCGTCTCTTCTGCCCTCGACGCGCATAATGCTCCGGTGTGAAACATGCGGTTGGGCAGAAGCAATCTTTGATGAATTCGTTTTGTCCGCTCTGGTATGTAGATGCTGTGGCATGGCGGTGTGATAGTATGGAAAACAAATGGGACAGCGCCCGCATGTGGTCCGAGGAATGAACCGATGGCAACATCTGAATTGCCACTGAGGTTGTTCGCAAACTCTACTCGATTTTGCTTCGCGAGACATCCAGGAGTGTATACAATTTATATGGAGTTCGCTCCCTTGAAAAGCAAACTGCTGTCTTTTTTCCACCGTGGTGGACTTTTTTTTTGCCGAAACTAATTCACGTCACCCAAAGCGTCCATACTTAATGTATAGGGAAATGCAACACAGACAGCCCAACAGCGAAGCACACAAAGCGGACAACGGGAGGTCAACACAAGCGGCCGGGCTAACCGAAATAGAATCAATTTCTGCCGGGTTCCACCACTGCTACGGCAACCTCCGATCAATTTGTACTGATGGCGCTCCCTCCCCCGGGGGGGGTCCGCTGGTGGCGGGATGCCGGGTCACCGGCAGTACCCTGGATGTTCATCATTTGATAGCCACAGGCGTAGCAGTCACTGAAACGACGCCTTCAGCATGCTCAGTAATGCTCCCGTATGAGTGTTGAGGATGAGCAGCGATGTAGCCAAAAATAGCAACGAGATTACAAATTTCGTATATCTGCCAGTGATGTTTATGCCGGTAGAAATCCGATTTTGTTCGGGGACGGTGGTGGCTTGTCCGTGAGCCACAGCGGTTTAGCCACTTTGTGCGTAGGCACAAAGAAAGAAAGAAGACACTGCGTAAACAACACGGTCTGTCAAGTTTCTCGAACGACCCACTACAGTAAGGAAGTTTAAAGTACAGCGTGTGTCAGTATCGGCGGGATGTGCTTCGGTTGGTAACCAACAAGGACTTCATCTTTCGTGCGGGAACGCTTGTGTTGCACCCATCTACTCGCTCATCCTTTGTTCCAATGGCCTTATTCCTTGGTCAAGTCGGTCAACTCCTGCTGAGGCAGTGCCGGTGGATGTTTGCTACCATGCAAGTGGGTTATCTCTGTGGGGAACTGTGTACGGAATCATCATCTATATCAAATCCTTATAAAATACGTGGGTACCTAGACGCCTATTACTGCGGATAGCATTCGCATTCATAACACTTGCGTAACATCTAGCAAACATCCGTACCTCCGTTCTTATCGAGCATCAGAGTAGTTGCACACCATTGACTCGTGTGGGCCCTGAGTGGACATGCCTTGCGCAACCTCAATGAGCATGATTCTATATCCGACCAATGAACAATGTCGGTGCATCTACATTGTTGAGGACACCGTAAACACTTATCTTGAGATGTCTGAGAAAGACAATGTGAACTACGTTGGGATCTTCACAAGAGGATGTGACCACCCTGAATGAATGAGCGGTGCTAATACGTGGACGAATATTGAAAGCGTGCGTTGTGATGTGGATGCATGTGCCTGTGATCCTAATCGATTGTAGGTTTTCGCTAGTTCTTGGAGATCACCTCCACTGCTTGCGATGACAGTAACCCTTCTCTTCAAGATCCGACGATGCAGGGATGAATTTGATGTCTGTGTCCTTCTGTATGCCTATGGTATCAGTGAATAAGGTTCCAACGTAGAGCACGAAGGCCTCCTGTGTTCGACGTCCACTCACAGAAAACATCCCTTTTCCCCTTGCTCACGAAAGCCCTCTAGCATTCGTCAACCCATTCAGTCAAAAGGGTAATAGAACGGCTATACTGTGCCGTGCTCACTACTTGTCGAATAACACTATCTCTCCGAAATTTTCACGCCGGGGGAAAAGCGGGTAGGAGGGAAAGTGGCGAAGGGAAGCAAGAGGGGGCATTCTCATTTTACCCGGTTCCAGCCTATCCCCGGCAAATCTTATCCATAATATATGGCACCTTGTGTGACGACAGGGAGTGTACTTTTATTGTTTGCTTGTGATACCGGAGTGTCGGTTCCGCGGTGGTGTGTGCCGGTGGGGACGTGTGGGTGTGTGATCCATGTGATGCTCAGCATGAAGCTTCGAGAGTTTCTCTATCCCGTGTTTTGCCTTACACTTACACGTAGTTTCGGCATCTCTGCGCCACCTACAATAGAAGACTCGTCCGCGCACGACAACAAAGAATCACATCAGAACCGCACCACATACCCCAGACCGAAACCTCGTGGGTTATCCAATCAGTTGCTATAGCTCTCCTATGATTTCAACTTCGGGCATGAAAACTCAGACACGCTACAGACAACACAAAACGGAACTAACCAACCTAGCATGAACGATGGCAACCGTGATCAGCAAACCAGTTCCTGCCCGTCCTCACCTGGCCACCGTCCCACCGTCCCAAATGATTGGGGGCGTGTCGGCAAACATTAATCATACTGGGGAAAGGCAGAAGTTTTCCAAAAGGTCCAGTACTCCAGCGGTAGAGATACAACGTGTAACACAGTTTGCACACAACTCCCGCGCACACATTCCGCCCACTACCTCGTCATCACTCCCCCATCTGGCCGTTCATGTGCCATGCATTCGCATTACTTAGCGTGCGAAGACCGAACATTCAACTGACTAGGAGTCAATCCTTCTCCGCGCATGACATGTGAGAGAAAGCGGGATGATGGGTATGGTTTTTTCAAACTAGTGGGAAAATGATAAAGATATTCATACATTTACTATCGGTTTAAGCTGTTTCAAGAAAGCTCCCCGTCGAGCCCAATTGACTGATGTATCCTTTGTTTCTGACGACGTGTGTGAGAGAGTTTAGTCGGGAAGAGAGTGAATTACGTGCGCGCAGGTGTGAGCGTAGTGTGTGTCTTGCGTTCTTTTTGTTGGTGGCGAGGTGATACCAAAGGGAGAGGGGTCGGCGGGGGTTTGTTGGTGGCAGTGGATGCCGGGCGGCCTTTTGGGTCCAAACTGCAAAACTCTGGCGCGGGCCTCCTCCCCGGGGCGGGAGAGTTGGAGGGGGGGGGTTGTTCAGAGCGGGGGAAAAGGGACACTTCCACTCTCCCTCTCCCGGTCCTCCCCCCCTCCCCCCACTGCCCTCTCACCCTTCCATCACAACCGTCCCTAACGAAGGGGCGGGGGCCACGGGGTCTTGGAAGTCCAAGTAGGCGCGGAGAAGGAGCGCAAAAAGCAGGAGAAGGCCCCCCCCCGGGAGGGGGGGGAGAAAAGGGGAGGAGGGGGAAAAGGGGGAAAAGCTCGCTCTCTGTTTTGCCCAAGCGGCAAACGCCCAATGCCGAGATATACATAAGCCCCCTCTCCTCCTCTCCTCCCGGGCCCAAGAAGAGCAAAGATCCAAAAGTGTGTTTCCGGCAACGCACCACCACACACACCCAGAGCGAGCGAGAGCGGTAGTGGGGAGGCCGGGGAGAAGGGAGGGGGGAAAGGGGGATCCGGGGAAGGAAGAACTCGGTTGGATAGAAGAAGCCTGAAGTGATCAAGGGGAAGAATCAATCGGTTAGCTCGCTGTGTTCGTGTGCGTAAGGTTCTGTTTTGTTTCTTGGGATCAAACTGTCACGCAGGGACGAGGGGAAACAAAGGGACACAGACTAGAAGACGCAACAAGCGTTGGAGTTTAGGAGCAGAATCCCCAGTCGAGAACAGATGGACTGGGCTGGCCACGGAGGGGTATTTAAACCGGACAGCTCCGAGGGCACCTGTGAGCAGTCGATCTGATCTGTAAGTCCAAGTACTAGTTAATGTTCTTATAGCTAGCATTAGACAACATGAAGTTCTACAACAAGTTTGTGGCCATGATGGCCCTGTTTGCTCTTGCCTTCCTGGCTGCGCTGGTCGTTGCCGACGAGGAAATGTCTACTGAGCCCATGACTGGTGACGAGCTCGACGAAGCCGTCTCGGCAATCCCTGAAGGTCAGCATGGAATCTACAGCCTGCATCGCGTGGCTTTCCTCGAGGCTCTGTACGCTGAACCTTGGGAGGGTGCCCCCACGCCCCAGGACGAGATGGAGGGTGACCAAGTTGTCGACGAGAAGACTGTCTCTCGCCGCGACAATGCCTACACCAAGACTGGCTCTGGCTGCAAGTGCTGGTGGGATCTCAGTCGCTCTGACTGTGCCTGCTGTGAGGCTAGCCGCTGCCAGTGCTCTTCTGACAAGAAGGGCCTGTGTGGTGTCTGCGGTGACAACTCCACCTGCAAGGCTGGTAGTTCTGGCTCTGACTCTGATGGTACCAACGAGTACACCAAGACTAGCTCTGGCTGCAAGTGCTGGTGGGACGGCAAGCGCTTTGACTGTGCCTGTTGTGAGGCCAACCGCTGCCAGTGCTCTTCTGACAAGAAGAATCTGTGTGGTGTCTGCGGAAATAGCTCTACTTGCAAGGCTAGCTCCAGCGGTGGCGGCTCCGGTGGTAACTCTTACACCAAGGCCAGCTCTGGCTGCGCTTGCTTCTTCGATACCGGTCGCAAGGACTGTGCCTGCTGCCATGCCGGTGGCTGCCAGTGTGGTACCAGCAACATCAACCTGTGTACCAAGTGTGGTGACTCCTACTCCTGTGGATCTGGCGGCGGCTCTGGCGGCGGCTCTGGTGGCGGTAGTGATCCTGCCCCTCCTCCTTCCGGCAATGTCCCTGGTGGCTCTCCTTCTTCCTTCGGTCTGGTCCTGGCTGGCTCCATGGCCGACAACATCAACAAGATTGCCTCCTCTCGTGTTGAATACGCCGTGACTTCCTGCCAACACTGGAAGAACAACTACCTGACCTCTTCTGAAGTGTCCCGCATGCGTGGCTCCAACAACAAGAAGCTGACCTGCTACATCTCTGTCGGTGAGGCCGCCTCCAACTTCTGGTACTTCAACACTGGAGCTGACTACATGGACTCTGCGAATGGCGCCTATGGATCCTACCGTGTGCGCTTCTGGTACAGCTCCTGGCACAACATTATGAACCAGTATGTTAACGAGGTTATGTCCCGGGGTTGGGATGGTATCTTTATGGACCGCATTGACACCTACGAGTGGATGGCAAGCGCCGGTCGCCTCGGCCGCCAGGACGCCGCCAACAAGATGATCCAATTGGTCGATATGATGACTGGTCAGGCTAAGAAGTACAAGTCCAACCCCTACATGACCCCCAACTTCGGTCTCAACATCCTGAACGATGCTTCCTCTGGCAGCCTCAGCAACTACATGTCCAACATCAAGGCCATTGTTGCCGAGACCACCTACTTCCCTGGTGGCAGCTACAACCCCTACACCTACAACATTTCGCTCCTGCGCCGCTTCCGGGACGCTGGCAAGCATGTGTTCCTGATCGAGTTCGGCTTGAACTCTTCTCAGCGCTCTCAGCTTCTCTCTGAGGCTAACAAGGAGGGCTTCGTGCCTTTCGTCTCCAACTGGGGCCTGAGCGAGTGGAACCCTTATGTCTAAACAACGTGTGTGTGTTGTGGTGGACCCTGGGGCAATCAATCGATGGAGTGCTCTGCCCGCGCTGATTGTTAAGGTGGCTTTGTGTCATTTTTCTGGAGCTTGCTCCGAATTTATCTAAATCTTTTGGACGCAAATACCGTGCCATTTCGCATTGCCATTCGCGTGTCCATATCAAAATCTTTCCTTGGGCTTTGCAGGTTCAAAGCCCCCATTTACTGCCATCATACGCTGGCCGCATGAATGCAACTCCACCTTCTCTAGTATTCTTTTTTTGAATAATAAACAAACGGCAACACTTTATGCCTTCGTCCACCATTCAAAACTCTTCCCAACCGGATCCCACTTGGTTTTCTCACTTACTCTTTTCTTGTTACACTCTGTGAACCTGCTCTTGTCTCTTTGACTTCTTCAACCTCACTCCTCCCTCTTGGCCAACTGAAAAGGCCGGTGATTCGTGATCCAAACGGCCTACATCACATACGACAATCTAATCTGTATAGCGGCAGTGCCGGGTCACCTCCCGTGATATACGGACTCAATTCGGGGCCTAATTTCATTCCCTTCCCCTGCGCGGGAACAGATGGCCGGTGGTGTGCAGGCATGATATCAAATGTTACTAAAAATAGTTTTATACGTCAATAAAGATGGATCACACCTTTGGGTAATGAAATTCACTGCAAAATCGGATAACCTCGTTGTGGTACTATTGCTATGACCATCGAGATGTGACAGTATCAAGGGACCGAATTTCGAAAGGCCCAACTAAGGAACACATGGAGTTTTCCGTACGGCCCTGTAGCCAACGGAATAATAAACCAGACTACGCACCACGGTCATCTTTATCGTGGTTTGCCATTCCATCTTTAGGCGTTACGAGTGCCCCAATTCCATACCGTCGGAAGCTTTTGGCCACTTTCAGAGTTTTGTGATCCTGGCAAGTGCCTTCGTCTGAGCATCACATCACAGTTTTTCTCCACACAAGCCGCCAGACCTTCATTCTCTGTGTGATTTGGTACTTCGTCTTGTCGTGCAGAAGAAACCTCAGCGTGCAGGAGAACATTGGGCGACCAACAAACGTACAGAACATCGAAAAGGCCCAACTGCCACATCCCCGCCATGACCGCCACCCACCAACCCCCGCCACCCCACCCCTTCAAATCCCTCGCCCCACCCGTGGTAGTCTGATCCCGTACAGAGTGCACGCTATCTACAGAACACCAAGCCGACTCGCTATCAGTGGTTGCCTGTGAGCGTCAGTGGTATACACCCCCTCAGATAAGCACGGTCTTAGAACACACCCCTCATGTCTTATCGTTTTGTGTGTAATGGGCATCCTGGGAGTGTGCAACAAGGTGCCATAACCCCCAATGGAGATGTCTCCGTATTGCGGGCGTAAGAATATCGACTAGTTAGCTCTGACTCCTTCAACCGAGTTCATATCCATACTTAGGACGTTGATAAACCGTCATGTGAAAGGTGGATACATTGCGCAAGATATGGGTCAGTACTGGACTTATTACTTTTTGTCGGTAATACACACGGAATGGGACAATATACTGGCAGCGCCGTACTGTGTGTGCTCGACGTCCCGTTCTTGTTGTTTCGGCAGTGCAAATTCTACAGCGGCCCTGATCTACAATCTACATGAGAAAAAATATACTTTTCAGATGGAACGAAAATACTGATTGAGATCGTTGGCCGCCTCAGGTGGACAGAAACCGGTCATTTACCAAAACGTGTGTCCAAAGAATCTAACTGTCCGTCAAGATTATGCAATTCACTCATTAGTCCGAGTTCCGCACATCGCATGTGTCTTGAATCAAAGCTTTCATGGGAACGATTATACCGTGTTTGAGCACTTTCTAGCTGATAAGTACGCATATCGTGCGTTTGACCTCAGGCAAGAACCATGATGATGTCATGGCCAGCCAAAGTAACTTTGAAACCACCGCAAAGGAAACGGGAACAACTTGTCCGTTTCAAACAAAAGGTGTAAGCTCCGCTACATGAACATGTGTGAAATGAAGGAAGGACAGTTCCCAACGGATCAAACATGATCCCCAGACAAAACACAACCAAAAAATCAAAGAACCCACCAGGCAACCGCCGCGGGGTGTGTGGTACACTTTTTTTCTAGTGCCCGGACAAAGCAGCAAGGCGAACAGCGGAAGCAGATATCATAAACACTGTTTCCTTGAAGTCCCGGCAACTTCTATATGCCCGCAAAGAACAAAGGGCACTATCTATACAACGGAGCGCACCAGACCGTTGGACCATTGCGCCACTTTCCTCTCTCAAACCGACTGGTACACATACACTCTCAAGACAGTGGTACACAAGGAACATGCACAACCGTGGCAGCTCACATGCACCGATCGTAGTGCGCACCACCGTTCAAGTACTCTCGAAAGCCTCGAGGGAGAAGAAAAACATTCGCTCATCATTGCGGGATATGAGAAGAGGGTGCAAGATGGTGGAACGTTTCGGATTCTTCTCCTTGCATATAGAACTTTCTTATACAAGGCCGTTAAAGCCAAAACCCTTCCCTGTCAACTGTCGTTTGAAGGCCAATGAGGATGCGATGATCATGCTCATTCATGGTTCACCGGATTTTCATCAAGCACAGGTCCTTCCTCCCCGAAGGGGTTCTACGTTTTATTGATTATATTTGGTCAGAACGGCCCAGATTAGTGAGATTGTTCAGAACTAAAATTTAATCAATAATTTTATGATCCATATGCGGAAGGTGGCGGTGGCAGGGTATTCTCACCGCCCGCCCATAGCCCCACTCCCACTGTCAACACTCACCATCAGATTGTGAACCTTGGTATCTTTACAAATGCTAACACTTTCCATGTTTATGCGAAATGACATGTTTCAAGTGATTCATATGCTCGTCTATGAATATCGAGCTTTGTGTGTTCTCTGTGTCCGGCTGTGTCCGGCTATGTCGTATTTCAAAACTACTGACCTGACCGGCCACTTAGACCCCGCCACCGCTGCGCTTGATGCTCCGCAGACCTCTTGAGATGGCCTCTTCGTGGTGGGAGGTGTCACCATCCATAGCTGCCAACTTCTTGCGAATGGTACCGATACGGCTGGAGGCAACGTTTCCGGCCTGGTGGGCATCCATAAAGGACAGAAACTCAGTCTCATCGACCTTGCCGTTGTGGTTCAGGTCGACCTCAGCTAAGAGTTCAGCGATGTCAGCATCACTCATCTCCTCTTTGAGCTGATTCAAAACTTTACGCATGTCCTTGATGGTAATGCTACCATCGCCATCCACATCCATGCGAGCGAAGGCTCTGCGGTACTTGTCAATGTCTTCCGGAGACAAATTACCTGACGAAAAGCTGACGGCTTGGCGATGGCGCAGTCCCATGGTCTTCAGGAACTCAGCCGCCAATTCCTTCTCTTCTTGGATGCGCTTCTTATCCCAACCCAGTTCGGGGGCCATGATGGACACAATCGGTTCGATAGCAGCTTCGGCAGCTTGTGCATTGATGAAAGCGAGGCGAGTCCGCCGTGCCAGGATATCGACCAGGCGGTTGGCGTATTCCTTTCGCACACTGTACAGGACCTCTGCTTCAATATAAGGGTACTCAGGAACCAGGCGGGTACCGCAAACGGGCCAGCGCTTGCCAGTCATCTTGGCCATCGATGCAACCTCAAATGCCAGTGTACCGTACTCCCGACTCAGATGCTTTGCGACTTCCATGTCTAGACCGTATTCCTGTATCAGCGCAATGAAATTGGTAGGTTCCCAGCCCTCACCACCTACCAACATCAGACCTTCGGTACGGGATGGCTTAGCATGGGTCAATCCAGCGCTCTTCACAGCAGCATTCACGGCATCCGCGGCCATGGCACGATAAGTGGTCCACTTACCACCGGCAATGGTGATTAGACCGGATGGACTCTCCGTTATTACGTGGTTCCGACTCAGGCTCTTGGTGTCCTTCGACTCAGGGTCAGTGACCAGAGGCCGAATACCTGCCCACACACTCAACACATCGCCACGGCGGACCTGCAGGGAGGGTGATAAATAACGCTTAATCTCTTCAAGGATGAAGATCACATCGCTCTCGTCTGCTTCGGGTTTGTCCTCAACTTCACACCTTGTGTCCGTGGTGCCGGCTACGGTTGCCTTCATCCACGGGAGGAAGAAAATAACCCGACCGTCGCTAGTGGCGGGGTCAAGCAAACCCATACCCCGAGGTGAGTAATAGTCTGGCAGTGTCAAATGTACACCAGCAGAGGGCATAACAATTTTGTGGATGTCGGGATCATCCATCTGACGCAGAATGTCAGTGAATGGTCCCGCAGCAGTGATTACACACCTAGCCTTGACTGTGAATTGCTCTCCCGTGATATTGTCCCGTACGACTGCACCATTAACCTTGCCCTTCTCATCCTTGGTCAGCTGTATCACCTCAGTATAGTTGCTGACAGTCGACCCCTCGCGAGCCGCTGTCAGGGCGACGCTGACGTTCATGCGGGAGTCGTTGTGTTGTCCGTCGTAGTAAACCATTGCACCCACCAGGGAATCCGCCCGCAGGTGTGGAAAACGTTCCAGAGCGTAGCGCTTAGTTATGAAATAGCTACTTGGAACCCCTTTGTTACCGCTCAGGGACGCTACAAAGTCGTAGGCCTTCGATCCAGCCCAGAAATAAGGAACCTGATACCATTTGTAGATGGGAAGCATGATGGGTAGAGGATGGCTCAGATGGGGAGCAATGGCCAGCAGATTGGCACGTTCATGCAGAGCCTCCTTAACCAGAGCAAACTGGCCATAGTCCAGCCTCTCAAAGGCAGCCTGGAGGTAGCGCACTCCCCCGTGGATCAGTTTTGTGGAGCGGCTCGACGTGCCGCTACTGAAGTCTTCCCGTTCAACCAGTGCGCACGACAGGCCGCGAGTAGCCGCATCGACAGCAATCCCTGTACCAGTGGCACCACCACCAATCACCAAAATATCCCACACTTTCTCCTCATCCTTTAGCTTGGCTAGCTGCTCATTGCGCGTAGGTACTTCAAGCTTCAAGTCCCGTAGCTCTGCCCGTGTCAGGTTGCTGCGCTCAAGGAGCAGATTTTCCTTGCTGACAGCGTAGGTCAACCACCCACCGTAGCCAACAGCGGCACAAACCGCGACGGCACGCACGCCGCGGATGCGATTCATCATTTGTCTTCAACACTTCAGTAGGGTTTGGAACCTAGTTTCCCATCCTAAGAAGCTCTGCTCCGTCTCTTCGCGTGGGGTTACTCCAGAGCAGTTCGAGACAAGACCCACAACCTCTTGAGTTCGATACATTCATAGTAATGCTTCATTAATACCACAGTGAACCAAACAACCAAGGACTTGTACCAGTGTCCTAGACATGAAGCTCATGCAAATATTCCCCATAACTGCCCAACGCGCACACACGTCCGTCCCGTTGCACCGAAGCCCGTCCCAAGAGGGGCTTGTCGTCCCACCAAACGGGGTCGTCGGTATGCCCGCGGACACACACACACACACACACACACACACACACCCATACACACATACACATACACACCTCACCACCAACCTCCCCCGGGGGAGGGGGGGGGGAGGTTCACCTACCTCTCTCTCCAGCGAGAGAGCGAAATACTTTCGGTCCCTGCGTCTCTAAGCACACAGCTGTATAAACACCACCGAGGTGGGGTATCAGACGCCCGCCACTTCTTTTGTATAGATCCTGACGTGTCTGACATGATAACTGGCTGGACGAACATGGTGTATGTCAGCGACTCTGCGAGCAGGGGAGAGTGGTGTAGACCACCTAAGTCACACAACAAAAAACGATAAAAAACAAAGTTGTCCATGATCGCGGTGTTGTGCTGTCGCGGTGTCGGTTGGTCCTTGGTTTATAAGTCACGTAAGCGCTCTCCTTGCGCGGCTCCTTTTGTTCGGAGAGCCCCCCCGCCGGTGGGGGTCCCAAGTTTCCAAGTCAGGACGTCAGTAACAGTGAGACCCGAGACGGTGGCCCCCGCGGCACCCGCGCACACGGTGCAGCAACTGGCGATTTGTTAAGGGGCAAACACCCGAAGATTTAGTATTGAGCAACGCAAACCCGTGAAGACAAAAGAAGGGGGGGGGGGAGGTGGTTGTCCCCTCTCGCCCTCTGTCTCTCTCCAGAGAACTCTATCTCGTATCGGTTGTTTTACTTTTTATGCCAGAGGGGGTAAGAGAGAGAAAGAGAGATTGGGAGATGTGATGAAGGGACACGCGGGATGGACACCAAAAAAATGCTCCAGATCGCAGGGATGGATGAGAAAGGGGGTCAAGGGGTAAAGGGGAAACAGCGGGCAAACCCCTGGCCCCCGCCAGCCGACGTGTGTTTTGGAGATTATCTCCGCCTTTATTTTTTTTTTCATTTTTTTTGGTTGGTTTGCGGGAGGTGGGTATCAGGCCAGAGGGACCCCTGCCCCACCACAGCCGGGTATCCCTGCTCTGCAAAAGGGAATAAAAGAAATCAAATCACGTGAAACCTCGAACCTCTCACTTCGGTTGCGAATGTATTGACTACCGCATCAAAACCCGGCCGTCTCACGGCAGATGCCGTAGACAGAGACAGAGAGAGAGAGAGAGAGGGAGGGGGAGAGAGTCTCCTGTCCGTGGCAGAACGGGCTCAGTGCCCCGTGTTTTGCTGCGCGCTCAAGTGTACGGTTTATGTCGACGGGTGCTCGACACATGCTTGCTCGCGTTTTCAATTTGTTGGTTCTATCTTTTCGGTGCTCGGGTATGTTTTCCTTCTCTTTTTCTTTCCTTTTATACTTTCCTTTGTTTTTTCTTTTTGGGTGCGCGCTTGGGTTGATAAAATTGGCGGGGGGCACCGGCGGGCTTCTTGGTCCGGCTGAAACTGTGGTAGGCGAGGGCGCGGCGGACCCTGAGGGAGAGAGTACCAGGCCGCCCCCCCTCCTCCCCCCCTCGTGTGGTGGTGCTTCACGGCGCCAGCAAAGGGGGGAACCTCTCTGAATTTAATATCCGGCTTATCGTGCATTTTGGTGGCCGAGAAGAGAAGAGGGAAGGAGGGGGGGGTTGGGCCGCCCTACCGGGCTAAAATGTGTGATCCGAGGTCCCGCGTTTGCAAGTAAAAACGGGAGCGGCTGTACATTTTGTTACGGCAGAAACTGTTTTGGCCAGCTGTGTGATGAAGTTGTAAAACGTCCGTATATTAGATAATCACATTTTGCCCATTGTCCATGGCTACCGGTGGATCAGGTGCGTGTACTTGGTCGCTATAGTTTGATGCGGGTATGCTTCTCTATACAAAATTGCTAAACTGTGATGACTTATCCTTGACTATCAACATACAGAGGACATGTACAGGCAATGGTTGACGTTTGTTTATGCCTCCTTGGCAATGATCAAACCTTGCATCAGATCCACGGATGTGTTGTCTGGGTGCAGAGTAACTGTTTCTCCGCTGTCCAGCTTGGCTTCGAGGAAACCATCCTTGGTGATGCCCGTGATAGTGGACGGTACCTTTTGACCCTTTTGGTCCTTGATCTGGACCTTCTGGTTCGTGTGCATCCAACGTTGCATGTATGACTGGTTGAATTCCTTGAAACCAATGGAGTTCAGCATGACCATATCATTCTCGAAGAAGCTGAGGAAACTCATGAGGATATCCTCCCGCGACATGTTTGTGCGCAGTTCCTTGTTGATGGCAGTAGTAGGCTGCTCGTTGTCCACATCCAGTCCGATTCCGACAGCGACCTGGAAATGGTCCATCTGCTCGCGCCAGTCACTGTTGCAGATGATGCCACCGACCTTGGTATCACCGCAGTAGATGTCATTAGGCCATTTCAATTTGAGCTTCACAGCTTTGTCGTAGCCAATGAGCGCTTCAATACCCTCCAACATGGCAATACCTGCCACATATTGAACAAATACAAGCCGCTCTGCCTTCGTCACACTGACCTTAATGGTGAACGCCAATTGACCTTCAGGAGTTTCCCAGCTGTTACCAGTCCGACCACGTCCCTTGGTCTGCTTGTCTGCGATACACAGTGTTCCCACTGGCAGTTCCTTAAACGTTTCAGCGACAATTTCCTGAGTAGAGTCCAAGGTGGGAGCATACAGAATGCAATCGCCGTGTGAGCGGGTGCTCAATTTTTGAGCAAACAAACTGAGCTTAAAGCCTCCGGGAACCAGCGGGTACTTGTCTTCGCCAAAGTCTTCCGCGTCGATCACATTGAATTTTGCACCCTCTGCCGCATTGGTTGCATCAAAAAATCGCTCATGAGTGGGCTTATCCACAGGGATCTTGTAAAGAACGTGAAGGTCCGTTTTGTCAGACATGGCCCGTGCGCTAGCTGCAAAGAAACGTTGTGTCTGCTGATTTCTGAAAGTTCTCGCAGTTGAGGCTGCCGAAATGGTTCTAAGTAGCCGAGTGCTCGCCACTCTCAAGGTCATCGAGAAACAAAGTCTAGACGACTTACAATGGCTGGTTGTACAGTCGAAAAGAGGTCATGTATCACCTCCAGTGAAAGGTATGTTGGGGTCGATATGTATGAAATATTCATCTGACGTTTGTACCAAATACCTCCATATCTCATCGCTCTTCGCACGATGCCACTCCCCTAAAAGCATCGAGCCCAGGAGTTGTGCGCAAGCCGTTTCCAGTGGTCAGCAAAGGTATGGCTCACGACGTCTTGTACACCGATGGTCGAGAGTGTGTGTATTCGACCCAACCGAGCCGAAGCAAGGAATTGGCAGTGGAATGCACAGACAATAAGGGGGCCCACCCAGAGACATATCCGTCGGTGGGGCGTGGTGTGTGTGTGGTACTGGAGCCACGGTCCTTTGTCCAACGCTTTCGATATAACAATGCGACGGTGCGAGCAGCCACAAAGCACACTGGGAGAACGTTGAGCTGAATCTCCCCGCTGTAGGCGGGGGTAGTTTCAGTACAGACCAGCGGAGTATATTGCCACAACAATGGTCTCGGAATTGGGACGAAGGGCCCGTGGTCAGGAAGCAAAGTTTTTTGGCCCCCCCCCCCCCAACCTTCCCTTTGCGCTTCTGTTTTATCAAAGCCATTTTGTGGCCCGCCTACACCGGACCGACGCTTTGCCCGGAGGGGGGTTCTAAAAATACTAAGAGCCGCAAAAGGCTACTACTGGGGATTTCGGTACATTCAGTATGGAAACAGGGGCCACAACGGCGGTATTTTATATACCGCTCGGTCCGCATAAACAACTAGGTAGATAACCAGCCTAGAATATATCATTCGTAGACTATATAATATACCGACAGTTATGAAATTGCGTAGGGGTCGTCCGAACGCGAAGCTGCTCATCCCCACTATTTTCTGTGGGCGGTACCACCCTCTGTCTGGGAATATTGTATCAAATCTACTCTTTTTGATTTAG